>CM076578.1:122887800-123476570 GCA_034641835.2 Pinus albicaulis
GGGATTTCCTTTTGTATCTTGCAGCAGCAGAATCTACCATTGGTATGGTTCTGGTTCAGGAGGATGATGCTCTTGTAGAGCATGTTATATACTATCTTAGTCGAGGCTTGGTAGGACCTGAACTCCGGTATACTTTGATAGAAAATTTAGCTTTAGCAGCTGTTCATGCTGTGCAGCGACTCCGGCATTATATTTGTTGGGTCTCAATCTAGTCTCCTAAACTGAGCTCATTTAATTGTCAACCAGGATTTGTAAACTGCTGAAGTGAAGTGTACCATATGTACCTAGGTGCTTGTTTCCTAATGCGTTGTGTGTAGTGTTTTGTGATTTTTTTGGTCTTTTATGTTGATTTATGATGTTTTTGGTCTTTTGGTGTTTTATGTTTACAATGAAAATGCTTAGAAAACTAATGGAAAGGAATTGGTGGTCAAAAACACAGTTGAGCCTAATGTATGGAATGGTAAATGCAATTAAAAACAATGAAGCAGAATCTGAACTATGACTAAATAGAAACAAAAGCTTGATAATGACTTCTTAGGCAATTGACACAAACTAAACTTCAGAAATGATCATTAAATATGCAAGTCCTCTAACTGGACAGTTAAACACTAATCTTATCATGATGCAACATTTTGTCCTAAGCTCATCTATTCCATGACTAATTCCTAGTTCTATTCTGCAATTTAATTGAATGTCTCAGAACCTATACTCAAAGAGTTATTGGTTTCTTTTCAAAGTAGTTCTTTTGAGGAAGAGCTCTGTTTATAAAATGATGAAGAATTTGCAGAGATATTTCAGACCTTATAGTGATGTTATCTTCTGTTCCTATGGTTATGGATCACTTTGTAGTTTTCAGAACAAAAAGATATTTGTAAATAATGAAGGCTGTCTTGTGAATTCTAACAACTAAAGTAATCTATTTGTGCAAAGGATGACAGTGTGACTATGAGATGAAAGTGCAATAAGTTGATCTAAAAATGAACCTAAGATGCTACTAAACTAGCACAATGTTGAACTATAAGTCATCATCAAACTTGAAACAAAGTAGCTGAACATGAATTAAATGCAAAATGAAACTCCGGAGCGTTCTAACTAACATGCATTATTCTATGAAGTTACACAATCTGTTTGTTCATCATTAGTGATATTTTGGAAGAGTTCCTTGTTGTGGAAGAGGTAGAACAATTCTGACTGTGGACTTGTATGCAATTGAAAGAAAATGAACTGAAAGCAAATGAAAAACTAAGTTATCACATCACGGTCATATCTTGAACTTCTTAAGGATGTCTTGGAAGAATTTCTTCTTGTGGAAGAGTGATTAGAACAAGTGCAACTGTGATAGTGAATAACAAAAACTACAACTAATTCCTACAGTACTATAGCTATTCTTCATTCATTGTTATGATCTGTTGGAAGAATGTCTTCTTGTGAAAGAACTGGAATGAATATAACTACAGTATCTAGTTAAAAACAAATACAAATTCAGCTCCTATCCTACAATACCATAGTCATTAATCATTCATCATTTTGGTTTGTTGGAAGAGTGTCTTCTTGTGGAAGAGCTGGAACGAATTATGACTACAGTAGCTAGTTAAAACAAATACAAATTTAACTCCTATCCTACAATACCATATTCATTAAACATTCATCATTTTGGTCTGTTGGAAGAGTGTCTTCTTGTGGAAGAACTGGAACGAATACGACTACAGTAGATAAAACAAAACAACTACCAATTCAAATGCAAAACGTAAAGGCAGCTAGGAAAACTTATCTAGTTTACGCAAAAGAAATCCGTGCAAGAGGCAGGGGCCCTCTACCACTTGACGGCATTCAACTTCAAATCAAATCACGCCTTCAGAATAACTTTGTCTGCTCCATTAAAAATGCAATAGTTCGAACATAACACTCTGTTTCTTCAAGGACGTAACACAGAGTTTACAAAATCTAGCAGCAAATCTAACACAAAATCTTCAACTAAGCTCTCGGTCTACTCAAGAGTTTATAAAGTAAATGCAAGTAACAATAATTACAACAATTTAGGAATGATGTCTTTCCATATCCGAATCATCTTAGGAGTCTTTGAGGTGGCTACGTGAAGAAGAAAAGACACCTGGACTGAGACAGTCCTAGTAGGAGTCTTACTTCACAAATGTGTTCCCACGTGCATAACCGTACCTAGAATTCATTTCCTCTCCCATGATGAGCAACAAACCATGTAGGCACGATGTGGATCATGCCCATATGCGTTTTTCCTCAAGAGGCCACCTGGAACATACTCAAACATAAAGGTAGCTGCAGAATCGCCGGTTAGCTACGGAATGTCTGCATTTTGCAGCTAGTTCCGGTCAAAAATTCTTAACAATGGCAACAATCACAAAATTCAACAAGTCAGTCATGTAAACCATTCTAGAAGTAATTTTAACTATTTTTATTGATCAATTGGGTTTAAAATAGAAATGGACAAGGGAGAATGAGGTAAAATGAGGTGAAGGAAAGCACAAATTTGAGGCTCAACAATATTATTCTACGAAAAACTTACGTTTTGGCAGCAGCCAATCCATTTCAGTTTGTCCTTAGTAGGCGAGTGATTGGGGGCAAATACAATAGATGGATTGTGATTTTGCAAGAATTTGATCTTGATTTTATGTCTACCAAGTCCAAGAAATCATTGGTTTTCGTCGAATTGATCTCTGAGTTGCCCTGTGGGGAAGAGATAGTCTATGATGAATCCTTCCCGGATGAACATTTGTTTCTTATCTCTCCACAGGATCCTTGGTATGGAGATATAATTGTGTATCTTCAGACTGCGAAGTTTCCCTCTACTTTTTCGAAAGATGAGCGCCGTAAGTTACGTCACTTGGCTAAGAATTACTTGATCATTGGTGATGCTTTATACCGTCGAGGGGTTGATTCAATCTTGAGACGCTGCTTAACTCTCGAAGAAGCTGAGGCTGTGCTGAATGATTGCCACAGTGGAGCTTGTGGTGGTAATTTATCTGGGCTTGCTACAGCCCAAAATATCTTGCGTGCTGGGTACTTTTGGCCTTCGATTTTCAAGGATTGTATGGAGTCGGTCAAAAAGTGTCATCCGTGTCAAATTTATACTCGAAAAATGCGCGCTCATCCAGCTCAACTTTTTCCAGTCATTACTGTCGGTCCTTTTTCAAAGTGGGGTATTGATTATACTACTTGTAACCCGCCTTCAGCTAAAGGTCACAAGTACATTATTGTAGCGGTAGAATACTTTACGAAGTGGGTCGAGGCTATGCCTACTTTTGGGAATGATTGTGAGACTGCAGCTCTTTTTCTTTTCAACCAGGTTATTGCTCGTTTGGGTATTCCTAGAGAGATTTTCACTGATCATGGCAGTCATTTTCAGAATAGCATGATGGCTGAGTTGGCTCTAAAATTAGGTTTCCGGTAGGAGCATTCATCTCCGTATTATCCTCAAGCCAATGGGGAAGTGGAAGCCGTGAATAAGTCCTTGAAGACAATTCTTCAAAGGACAATTGATAAAGCTCGATCCAACTGGCATATCATGCTATATCCTACACATTGGGCATACAGGAAGTCAGTGAAAACTGCAACTGGCTTTACTCCGTTTCAGCTAGTTCATGGGTTGGAATCCGTATTTCCCATTGAATGTGAGATTCCTTCTCTTAAGTTAGCTGTTGAACTTCTTCCTGACACTTCTAGTCTTGAAGAATGTCTCCTTCCTCTGGACCATCTCGATGAGCAGCGTTGGGATGCCGCCACAATGAATGAAGTGCACAAAAACTGAGTTAAAGTTCAGTACGATAAGGCGGTCAAGCCTAGGGTTTTTTCAGAAGGTGACCTTGTTTTGGTCTATGCCCAAGAAAAAGATGCCCTGGGGGCAGGAAAGTTTAAGTCTATGTGGTATGGCCCCTTTATCGTTAAAAAAATCCTTAAAAAAGGAGAATATACCTTGGTTGATTTTGAAGGGAACGAGTTGCCGGAGCCCAGAAATGGGCTCTATTTGAAAAAGTATTATGCCTAGGCTTCAGCCTGACATTTTGCTTTTGTATATAGTAGTTTTAATTTGTACATATCTGGTTTTTTTTCGATCTTTGATGGGATGGTGATGTTTTTTATCTGCTTTGGTAGGTTGTGTCGGATGTCATGAGTCATTTTGGTTTCACCGATGGTGCTAGTAGACACACCCGGAACTTAGCTTCCACGGCTTGGGTGCTTCATTATCCATCTGGTCAGCTGTTAGTATCAAGAGGGGTCTGCATTGGTCCTGCTTCCAATAATATAGCAGAATACACTGCAGTTATTTATCTACTCTCGGACGCAATATCTTTGGGTGTGGATTCGTTGGTAGTTTTCTTGGACTCTCAGCTGGTGGTGTCGCAGTTGAACAATACTTATCGGGTTCGAGACCCATTTTTACTCCGGTTGTTCTTGAGGGTACGTTTGTTACAAAGATCATTTCAATTTTTAACTTTCATTCATATTCCTCAAGCTGACAATTGGATGGCAGACTCATTAGCTAATCAAGCAATTGATTGGCATATTAATCATTCCATACAATAAAATTTAATCATAAAAAACATCATACATTTTGATACATTTGTCACATCACATCAAATCGCCGTATATATATCATCAGAGTGTTTCAAAAAACTATATAAAAATTTGGATCCACAAGGCATACAAAAATTTGGGCTTATGCCCGATCATGTTCAGTCTCAAATAAAAAATTTAATAGTAGAGTAAATAGTTGGTAATTCTTTTCATCAGTTACTCTACTTTACTCATCAGATCATTAGTAGAGTAAATATTTGGTAATTCTTTTCATCAGTTACTTTACTTTACATGTAATACTTTTGTTGTCATGTTCAGTCTTAAAAAAATATATATATAGTCATCTGGTAAATCATATCTATCTACTCCTGTGGTCCCTGCCCACAAGTTGTGTTCCTATAGAACACGATCGCGGTGGCAACTCGGCGGAATAACCGTACCCAGTCACGGGGTACTCCTACCACCCGTCTCTGGATGGCTTCAGGCAGATCTTCCATTGCAACCATAGGTACCTGGCGGGTTAACCCCTCCAAGTTCCTCTGTACAGCCTGGAGGGTCCTGTCTGGATCTACTGTATCCGCTTCGCCTCTGCGACGCTTATGACGTGGGTAACCCTCAGGTCGGATTGGTCCAATATTTGTATCATGATCATTTAAATTGTGAGTTACTTTGAATCCAATCAAAAACATGTTTGTTTTCTACATTTTGTTTTTTCATACATATTGAAAAAATTCAAAAAAAAATTATATAAGTCAAAAAATTGCAAACTTACTGACTGTGCCTCATGTCGCGCCTGGTGGAAGGACAAGGTCTGGATCGCCTCGGAAATCCATCCCGGCATAGGGATAGTCTTCCACAGTGATGATTTGTTCTCCCCACCAAAGGAAGAACTCATCATCCCAAGTGGTTCAGGGAACTTCACTTCCCCCCAATCTCTTCATCAAGTCAGCCCATCGGGCAATTCTTAGATCTCTAGGGCTGCTGATAGAAGAGATCACTTTGGCTCTCAGCGCTGGAATCTTCTCGAAGAAGAATTTCATCAAGATTGTACCATATCCAAAATGTTTTGTCTTTACTTTTCGGATAGAAGTCAATTGTTGCTTCATGTTCATCAATAGAGTCATGCACCAATCATATACATGAGTTAAGCATTCCACTGCTATACTCATTTGAGTCCTGGATGCCTGGTGTAGGTAAGTAGACCCTGCTACCCTGCCAATGGTAAAAAGGAGGATTTTCATGTGCAAGTCTCTTAAATATTTGATCGCAATTTGAGTTCCAACTTTCTTGGAACCCTCTACGCAGTAGACGTGGACGTAATCTTCCACGGTTAGCCCTCCAAAAGGCTTACCATGCAAGTCTACTGGCTCCCCCCTCCGGGAGAGTCCAGTAATAAAATATATATCTTTCACCTCGATGCGTATGGGCATTTGATCTATTATGAAGCAGTATTCTTCCGGTTCCCAATAGTTCACGAGCATTTCGAGCAACCGGACATTACTCTTCATATTTGGCATTTTGAAAAACTTGAGCAATCCACAATTTCGGAGAATATTTAGTGATGCTCGGTCCCGCATGAATTCATTGTCAATGGCACTTTGTTCACGCTCTCTCCAAGATATTGCCATCCTGCAAAAATTCAATAATTCGTTCATTAGCTACGCATTTTTTCATTTTGGGTTGCGCATACGCGACTTTCTTTGTGCACAGTTGCGTATATACGCGACTTGGTCATTATAAACCCGTGTATGCGCAAACCCGTGATTTTTAGAAAATGATTCCATGATGAAAATTCCTAATTTTTAACTTATGAATGGACAAAAAGAATAGCAAGGATGAATTAAGAGCTTACCTGACAAATTCGGTGAAGTTTGACGGTCGATTGCTCCTGTTTTGACGAAAGAGGCTTTTTTCTCCAGAGCACTTTTTCCCAAATCAGCAATGTAACAATGAACCAAATATGAGGTAACTTGTCTATTTATGCCCAAAAAGTTGAAAATTTTCGCAAAATTTGTAATGCTTATTTTTTCAATCTATCTTAAGCTGCATAACTCGGATGCTTGGAAGTGCCTAGACTGGTATATTTTCAAGTACATTTTGACGAGTTGAGATTTTTTCTGGTTTTTGATCCATGACTGCTGACCCGTCATGGCAGGTATATGATCTTCACTGGCATATAGGTTAGGGAATCCACTTTCCGTTGCATTTTTCATACTAGCCTCCATTCTGATCACTTGCCATAGGGTTGATCCCATCAGGTCATGAGTATTACACCCATTTCACTCGCCAATTATTTAATCATGACTTGGTGGTAGAGCCTTCCTTTACATGGGCTTCCTAGTTAGTTCCTCGCTATCACTTGTTGCCCATGCTGCGTTTTATGTAGGCTTGGGAGTCATCTTTAGTCCCGCCATGACTTATGTGTTGAAGCTTCATTCTTCTTCTTCCTCACTATCATTTTTCTGGCTATTACCCTAGAGGCTCCCTGGTGTTGTTGAGTTGTATTACTACATTGCATATTGGCTACTTGTTTATCTTGGCCTTTAGCCGGCTTCATTTGGACTCAATGTTTAAGCCAACTTTTGACCTTGTCTATTTGTACAAGTTAAACCATTGCATGCACTTAGCTATCGCGACTTGACACCGTTTTACCCATGGATGGAACATTCCTCTGAGTATCGCTTACCAATTTCCGCCACCTTGCATTGAGCATAGGATCGTTCCAATCCCAGGAACTAGTGCATCTGTTTCTTGATACTCGTTCTATCCATTGTACCATAGCATTCTTTTATTCCTTTTCAGGCTTATTATATGAAAAAGACAAAAAAATCAAATATAACAAAAAGAGCGGGAACGGGATGTAACTTCATAATTTGATGGCAGTACAATGTCAGTTTGTCGCCCTTGAACAAAGCATATACACTTATATATCTTTCCTTCATTTGGGATGGTTTTAGTTTTGACCTAGGTTCAACCTTTGCCTTGTTTCACTGGTCAGTTCTCCCCCGGTTGGTTATCTCTTCCAATCATATGGAGAGTTTGTTTTTGCCTCCTGCATAACAGACTTATACAGTGTCACTTTTTACTGCCATGGTCATCACGAGTCGTGCTTTTGTTCAAGGGAAGTCTAACCAGAGTCGGCCATTCTGCGGTGTCTCTTGACTCATTATTCAGTCGGCCTTCCCGGTCTTATCAGTATCTTGTTCTATCACATCAGATTTTTTGGTCTTCTGCTCGTGCTGGTTCGAGAAGGTCCCCATTGACTTCTTGCCGGCGGGTTTGTCTCTTATCGACTACGACACATTGCTCTGAGAGCAAACCTAGAGCCGCACCCTGGCCCTATTTCCATCATTGATAGGTGACCTTGTGCTCAGCATTTGATCATCATTATGGGTCTTTGATTGAGTGGTTTCCCCTGTGTTCGACGTCAGCATACATTATCACACTTGGGATTCGTGCAGTACCTTGATTTCCATTTGACCCTATTGGTGGATTTCTCGCCTCTGTGTCAGCTTTCATTATTGGTTGGTTCAGAGGGTTTCTTCCATGCGCTAGCTTCATCTTGTGCATGTCAGAAACGTACTTCAGTTTTGGTTCCATCACTCTACTTCGTCCGATTCCTTCCAAATCTTGGCCTGCGGGTTACACTCGCGCTGGACTGATGTGGGATGCCTTAATGCCTTCCTTCCAGCAGATCTTTTCCCATCGACTCCGACTCATTGCTCTGGGAATAAGGTCTAGAGTCTTTTTTGTCAGTACCTTAGGGTTTGCAGTCATCAGTGGCAGACTCTTCGCTATCGACAGTGGGGATTCATCATTGCCTCCTGATTGGTAGATTCTTTCAAGTGTTCAACTTCAACTCATTCATTTGCACTTGTTAGATTGTACTGGGGCACCTTGACACTCATTTTCATTATTGGTGAGTTGTCTCGCGTTGGTTAACGGTATACATCATTGACCGGTAATCCAACGATTTCTCACATGGTCGACTTCAGCTCATTTATTCCCATTGTGTAGAATTGTGTCGTTGTGATCGGTGAAGACCTCGGGTTGCATCAGCATTTCTCGGTTCACTTTTGACAGTCCATTCAGTTTCTGCCAGTGATGCCTATTCACCCTTATATGTTGCAGTGTTAGTACAGCAACATCCTATATGTTGGCTCCCGATTTGCGTGATTGTACCATTTATTCCACTTTTTATGATTTGGTACTTGGAGATTCAGTTACTTATATGATCAAACATCCAGTTTCAGCATCATTGATCAGCTTTCTATATGTGATACTTAGAAATTGATTCTGACTTGTACTTCCGGGCCATGCTCAGATGATTTATTGTGTACTTCTAGTTAAGCTATACTTGTATACATTTTGGATCCACTCTGTACTTTCTATATGATGTATTTTCGACTAAGCATGGGTATGCCCGCCTCAGCATGAGTTGACTCTCTGTTTTCTTTCATTGGTTTTTGGCAGGCTCAAATCTGGTGAAGTCCTCTCTTGTCCTTGCGAAGTTCTTTCCATGTGCATAATACATTTTGGCCATCACGTACCCCTTCTGACCTCATATATTAGGGAGCATCTTTTATAGCATCATTTTTCACCCTCATGTGATTCATGATTGTCTCTATGGCCTTGGGCACCCATTCCCACAGACTTGAACAAAATTCATAAAAAACAGTGTTAAAATTCCCATACGCGGGTATGCCCAGACTTTTCCGCGTGTATACGCGAGTCCACATGTACTTTTCCGCATATGCCATTAAAATCATTAAAAAATATATAAAAATTCCCTATTTTCGGGCTGGGTTGATGCTTACTCCAGTAGTTCAACCACCCCAGTATGTGGCCAACTGTTTCCAACTGATTGAAACTACTTTGAGGGAGTATAAAAGCCTCTCATGTGTATGGCCTAAGGGAGAGAGAAATTTTATAGACATTATACTCTGTTGGAATCCCAATTCAAGTCTGAATTCCCGTGCCTCCTGCACTTTCCAAGATTTTTACAGGAAACCCTCATTTCCTGGAGATGTTCATCCATTTATATGCCATCTCGAGTGCACAAGTCTTGAAAGTATCTTAGCGAGGTAAGGGCGGGATGGATCCGGACGACGATCTGTTCAAATATCGTGGAAGGATTCAGGTGATCTGTCCACTTTTTACTACTGTACATGCTGTTCGTAATAATGAAGAACCATCTTGTTCCTGAACTTGTGTGTTAATATCTATTTGCATATGTGAAAATATTGATTATTAAGCATTTATTATGGTTTATATAATGTTTCACATGGATTACACTAACGTTTAGGAGAAATATATGTTGTACAACTAGAGGTTTCCGTGTATGTTCTTTCTTGTTTTCCAGGTTAAGGAGGAAGAAGGGTTGTTGGGGGTTTGGACCCCACGGGATCTACATCGAACGTAGGACTACGGGTGAGTTCTAATATCATTGTTATCTAGTTTTTAGCATACAAGTGTGGTTGTGTGTGAGTCCTTCTGAATAGCATGCCTTGATCTTTGGAGGTTTTGACCCAACAAACCTCTAGGGTGTTTTTCCCCGAAACAGATGGCATCTTCTTGAAGGTGTCAAGAACCTCATAAATAATCTTTGGAAGTAGGCCAGATGCCTGGTGCTTGACGCATCCTTTATTTCTTTAATCAGCTGCCACAACTCATGAAGACATCATATCAGTAGAAAACATTCTCCCAAACAATCTACGTACCCATCCTATAGTCCTAACATTTTTTCTTCAAGGTGCATTTAAATTTACAGACCTTCTTCATCATTTTTTATTGAAAGTAGAGAACAAACTAATCTAGTTCTACCCTTATTCCTCCATGAGACTAGATTAAATAGTTGGCCTCATAGCTTCTCTACCTAAACTACTATCTTCTAGGATTAAACTGTATAGCAGATTTCTTTCTCTACATTCTACAACAGAAATTTAAAAACAGTCAAACCAGGATTAGACTGTCTAGTTTGCTGTGGGTCCATGGCATAAAGACAGCTGCACATGAAATAAAATTTGCAGAAAATTGGAACCAAAATTGTGAAGGCTTTGAAATTCTGAAACTTTGAAGCATCCTTCTTTTCCTTGTGACTCAGGTTTCGAGCTTGTTTGAGTCACTTTCTTTCTTCGTTCAGCTTTGGTTTTGGGCTTGTTAGAGCTGTTTCTTCTCCTTTCTTTGTTGGTTCAGGTTTTGGGCATATTAGAACTAGCCTCTCACTTTCCTTGGCTCAGGTTTTGATCATGTTAGAGCCAATGTTTTGGAACTCCAGAGGTTCAATTTTTGAGCTGATTTGAAACTTTATTTTCTCTCTTTTTTGAAACATTTTTTCTCTTTTTCTTTAAAACAAAACACAGCAATGGTATTTACAATGGAAATGAAAGCTTTAAACTGGAACTTTAGCAGTAGTAATACTTGAGCATCCTACCATTGACAGGACCCCCAAACAGATCTGTACCATCTAGCTCTCGCAGAAAAAAGGCATATGGACCAATGGTGGACTCAATGACATAAGGACCTTGCCATAAACTGTCAAATTTTCCATGCTTACCCTTTTCCTCTCTCCTAGAGTCCCAATTAAGTACCTTCTCTCCAATTTTTAACTCACAAGCTTTTTTTCTTTTGTCAAACAACCTTTTTATGTTCTCTTGCACTTTTTGAGCTCTGTTGTAGACTTCTTCTCTAGTCTGCTGGAGATGTATTTTTTGATTGATCTTCCTCACCATGCTGTCCTCTTCTGACTATATTTCTTGTACCAATTTCATCACTGGTAACCCTAGGCTGGTAGGGAACACTGCATCTGCTCCATATACAAGCTGGTATGGTGACATCCAAATGGATTTCTTTGTGGTCAATCTGTCTGCCCACAAAGCATGCACTAACTTGTTATGCCATGATTTTTTGTTTTTCTAGTAGCTTCTTGATGATGGTCAGCAAGCTTTTATTTGATGATTCTGCTAACCCATTACCTTGCAGGTAATAAGCAGTAGAATGACGAAGTGCAATCTGGTACCTGTTAGCCACCTATAAAATTTGTCATATCAAATGGTGGCTAAATCATTTTTTAAGCCTTCAAGAAACAATTTTATGCCAAATTGTTAGTTCTTGAAGTCTTACGAAGATAAATTATCCTTGAGTTAATATTCACTGTTGTTTCCCTCATAAACTTGAAAAATCTGTTGTTCAGAAGGAGAAATACTGCTCAAAAAACCCATTTTCCCCTTCATTTTACCCCTCCTTTCACTCATAATTAACCTCCATTTTCATCCCCTTTTTCCTCATGAAATTCCTCCATTTCCCTCATTTCCCTTCCTTTCCTTCATAAATTCCCTTTGATAAGATTTAAAACTCCTCTTTAAACCTTATCATAACTCTCAAAATACTCAAAAAATCCTTCAAAAAACATTAAAAAAAAAAGTCTTTTTGCACTAAGGCCTTAAGCCCCTTTAGCCTTAATCCCAACCCCTTTTTTCTGCATAAAACTAGCACCAAGACGAGGTGCTAAGGCCTAATCGCGCAATCGCAATCGGGTCTTTCCTCTTTCCTTTCTACCTTTTAACTCCGATTGCGATTAAGCCCTTTTTTTATAAAAACCCAACTTTCCTTTGGTTTTTTATAAATCTGACAGTTCATTGTTTTGGCGAATGTCAGTTGTTGATCTAAAACCGATCAACGATTGTCGCGCATTGCATCGTAATTTTTCATTGGACGCATTTTAATGGTTTATTTCCTCCCTTTGATTGCGACCCTGCGATTGTTTCTCGACCGTTGATCTGCTCTACCGTGCCCAGATCTGACGGTCCATATCGCTCCCCATTCAAAACCTGCCCTTTCGCCTTTGGCTTTCACAACTAAATCCTGACCGTCGATATAATTTTGAGATCGACGGCTCTTATTTCATTGCATCGTAACATTTCTTTATGGTGTTTCCCTTTCCCTCCTCCGATTGCAAACCTGTGATTTAATCTGGACCGTCGAATCCACAAGAATCGATGACCTAGATTAATCACCCTTCACCATGGCCCTCCAACATTGAAAACCACCGATTCATCCTGACCGTTGATCTCTCTAAGATCTAACGGCCCACACTTAATTGCATCAGCGCATTCCCTTTGTGTTTTCCCCTTGATTTGCAATATTGCAATCAGATCTGGGCTGCCCATTTCACCGATCTAACGGTCTAGATCAAGCCCAAATCCCTTTGTTATTTCGTAAATCCTTGCAGTTCAAACTCTTCGATGAAGATTCACCGTTGATCTCTGCAGATCAACAGTCCACATTTACCCAACCTCTGCCCGACCCCTTGTCTCATTTTACTTTCAGCGCCCCATCATTGAATCTGGACAGTTCATTCTTAAATATCTAACAGTCTAGATTAAACCCTGTAGGCCCAACCCCTTTGGGACCTACCTCCCCCATCGATGAATCCTGACCGTCCATTCCTGTGATCCGACGGTTGAGATCAAAACCGCCTTGGCCCTGTCTACCATCTTCCACTCGTACATCTTATCTTATCGCACTCTCATCTCCACCGTCGGATCTCTCTGCCTTTGATCTGATGGATAAGACTCCATATCTCGTGATTTTGAGTCCGAAAGTTAATGCCAAAAATTTACACAATATGGGCGATTTCTAAATGACATGTGTCGGCCAGAGACCCATATTGTGTTTATTTGAGAAATTTTGAAAACCACTTTAGAGAAGCGTGACACAAGTGGTTTCTTCAGCC
Source organism: Pinus albicaulis (assembly GCA_034641835.2). Taxonomy (NCBI): domain Eukaryota; kingdom Viridiplantae; phylum Streptophyta; class Pinopsida; order Pinales; family Pinaceae; genus Pinus; species Pinus albicaulis. The sequence goes on from CM076578.1 coordinate 122,901,083, forward strand.
GAAACCACCCTTTCCCTGCAGCATTGGCCTTTCATTTTTTAATCCTGACCGTTGATCGTCAGGATCTGACGACTCATATTAAATTTTTTTCCCAATTCATCACCCTCCATCCTCCTTCCAAGCAATCTCATCGAAAGGTCTCCGCCATCGATTATTCTAATCGAACGGCCCACATTTAACCTTGCCCCCCATTCATTTACCTTTTACCCATCCTCCAAAGGACTTCATCAAAGAATATCTGTCGTCGATCTCTATTGGTTGGTCTAATCAAACGGCCTAGAATTGTTCCGCAAACCCAAATTTCATTAAGCCCATTTTCACTTCTACCAAAGGTTTTCTCCCATTTCTTTTGCAAATTCCCTCATTTCATTATAATATTACCCCTCTGTTTTATATAAACCCGATTGATCTCGACCGTTGATCTTTGTAGATCAACGGCCTGGACTTAATCTCCACCACCGTTTATCCAACCGACTCCCCATTTGAACCCAGCGAGCAATCCTCGCTGTTGGTAGATTTCATCCAACAGTCACGATCTGACCTAACCTCCAGAGCAGTTTAAACCTATCCCCGTAGGATTTTTTATAATTTTTTCTTATGTGTGTAGGTTTTAAAGGTTTCTCAAACTTTTTTAAAAAGAAAATCAAAGGCTGGGGAGGATGATCCCCTAGGCTATTATCCATGAAGACAAAGAATCCACAGGGTTCATATTATCCTTTTCTAGTGCCTCATGAACACTAGTAACATTGTAAAGCCCTCTGCGCGCCTGCAAAAACAACAAAGCACAGCAAACGTTAATCAAACAAAGAATATCAGTGTTAAAGGATTAAGTCACAACAAATATGAAGAATCAAAGATTGTTAACACATTTTTGAGGGATCAAGGCCTAAATTCGACTATCTAAAGCCTAATCCACTCAATTGAAGACAGTATGAAGACCAGAAGACATAAATTAGGCCTAATTAAGCTTATACCATAGGATTAAAGAAAATTAACAATATTTTAGGGAAGAACAATCAGATATATCAGTCCAAGAAGCCTCCAATGACATGTCAGAGGCTAATTGAATCCTCTCCAGTTGCCAGAAAGACACCTATAGCCTCAAATCAATCAAAGAAGGCCTAGTTATTGCCAGAATAGAAGATATTAGCATAAAGATAGATGAATAGTTATTTCAAATCAAAGAAACTTATTAAAATTGTCATCAGAGTTATTACAAGGATAAGAAATAGCCTTGAAGTCAAATCTTTTAATCCACTAAGCCTTGAAAGAAGAACAGAGTTATGAAACAGAGATATAGATCGAATGTATTCCTAGCTTATGCCTTGCATGGTTTTCAAGGCTAAGAATTGTATTAACTACAGAATTAATGATACTTGAACCCTAGAAACTCTTCCACCTCCTCATTTTTCCTATAAAATCTTCTTGAGGAGCACATTGTAAAGGGTTGGTTGCTGAACTTTGATATAATACTTGTGCTCGAAACTTTCTACATGTAAATAGTTTTCAGAGGCTCTTGAAGCTCTGTTTGTGATCAAATATGTTAGGCTGAGAAGAGAAGATGATTGTTGTACTGAAACATTGGACTTGAAGTATGTAACTGGATTGACATCAATATACAAGCTGATTCTTGGGATCCTGGTCTATATCATTGGTGAAGTACTTCTTACTTTGTTATTGTTTTCCTTTCATGTATGCCATTTTGTTCACTTATTCTCTGATAAAGAAAAGCAAATATAGAGCTAGGATTTACTGTCAAAAGTACCCTACTCTCATTGATAAGCTTTATCTATATGTTTTCCTCCTATTGTGTGTTTAAGAATGACTTAAGTTAAGTGTAAACATTATCAAGGAATTTTGGTTTGCCCCTGTCTTGATGTGAAAAGCTTGAAATGAAGTTCTTGACTGATATTTTCATTATATGCTGAGTAGAGTTAGACTGGAAAAGTTTATAGTTTGCCCTGTCTTCTAATTTCTTTCTCCAAAGGTTGTTTTGAAGGTTTCCCTAATAGTATGCTGAAGCAGGTTTAGGTTTAAAAGTATCTTTCTTGATCTTAAGCTGCACTTTGTTTTCTTATATGTTTTCATCCTTTCTAAAAATAGTCATGTGGATTGTTGGATTGTTTGTCTGATAAGTTAGCTTTAATATGAGCTTGAACAAAGAATTTTATGGTTAGCCTTGTCCTTTGGTTGGTTTCAAACAGTTGCTTAAAGGTATTTTATTTTTTGGAAAGTTAATAAATCTTTGTCGAAATTATTGATTTTTTCCACCTTCTCAACACTTTTAATGTTCCATTCCATCATTTAATCTAAAATATCTTTTGATATAGATGACTTGCCCCTTTGATCACTCTTGAAATTGTTGCAGAATTAAACTCTTTTATGACTCCATAGCCGAATGGACTAAGTCTTGTTTCATATCTATCCTATCAGCTGAATCTTGTTCTGATTGTTTACACCTTCACCCCTTTGAAACTCTTTCATTGTAGGACTTTCCACTCAATTAAAAATCATGCTCAACCATCCAAAACAAACAAAAACCCTTGTTCTTCATAACTATCATAATATCATACCAAAAACCTTAAAGATAAATCAATCTTTGCACTTATAGAGATATCCCTCTCCGGATTCAGGAGGGCTAGATCCTAGAATCCCAAAGTGGTTCATAATGTTGTCTTTGTAGCTTTAGTATTTCCAATCTACTAAAATTACAGAGGCCTAACATTTTTGATGACTCCGCTGGGGACTGAGTCAAATTTCGTCTTAGGTAACCTTAAGACTTCATAAAACCCCTTGAGTACAAGTAGCCCTCTTCAAGCACTACCAAGAAAATGGTAATCATGATAAAACTTATTTGAATCACTGAAAAACTAAGGAAACATTAGGATTCTCATAAGATCTTATCAAACCTTGAAGGAATCAACTAGCTTAGCCATAAGAGTAAATTTTCTTTGTCTCATCACCGTAGCTAAGTGTTGAAACAAATTTTGGATACTCTTAGAACCTGTAAGAATGAAAAAACTCAGAAAACCCAAAAATATGCTAGATTGGTATTTAAATAAACATGGTGGTGGACCATAAAACATTTTACCTCCCAAAGAGCTAAAAAATTCCACCTGGTGACTCCACAATCCAAACAGACCTTAAGACTCCACTGGGAAACCCATTATCATCACAACATCATATAAAATTAGTTAAAAGGGCTTTAGGATTAAATTTTTCTTGATTAAAAGATCAGTTAGCCTCTTAAAGATTGTCATATTTGGTTAGACTTTTCTTGTTTAGTTGGGTTTGAAAAACGCAGCATAGTGGCTCCTAGAAAGATTCATACTAGAGCCTACCCTGATCCAAACCCTCCTGAGATAGTTGATAACCCTAAAAGAATCCTGAGGAAGTCTCCTAAGGCCAAATCTCCAACTATTGTCAGATCACTCCATAGAGCTAATTCTATCCCTAAAAACCTTGCAGCTCTACAAGAATCACAAGTTGGCTTAAGAAATCCATTTAGAACTAGGTCACTTGATGATATAGATCAGATAGATTTAGAGTCTCCACTTTCATCCCAATATAGAGGTGAACATCTTGGTAGTAGAGAAACTACTCAACCTGATTTACATTTCCTTCATAATTTTGGTTTCTCTCATCCTAGATCATCTCAACAATCTCTTGCTGGTCCATCCACTTCTGTTCCTCATACACCCATTTTCCAAAGCACTCCACTTCAGCCCACTTTTCCTCTTGTTAATCCACCCCTTGTAAATCCACCTCAACCTCCTATCATGGCAACATGGTATGCCCCCTTGGTACTTCCTTTACCTTTATTCAATATTCCACAAGATTATCAGTCCAAGATACCATTGTATGATGCCAGTGGTGCCACTAATTCTTCACAACATGTGGATAAGATGAATGCCTGCTTTGACAGAAATGAAATTGATGATGAAACTGTCAAACTTAGACTATTTTCTCAAAGTTTAGGGGGAGAAGCAAGAAAATGGTTCAAAGGCTTAACCCCTAACAATATCAATGACCTTCAAGCCCTTCATCAATTATTCCTAAAAAAGTGGGAAGTAAAGAAAAACCCTCTCCAAATACTTTCAGATTATAAAAACCTCAAAAGAAACACTGGGGAGAATGTTCAAGCTTATTACACTAGATTCAATAGTGTGTATAATGCCTTACCCCCAGAATGAAAACCTCCACAAGGCTCTACCTTGAACAAGTTTCTGGAAGGATTTGATCCTGAAATGGCCTATGAACTTAGAGAAAGAGACCCTTGTTGAAAATGGCAACAAGAAACAATGAAGGAGGCCTCCTGAAACATCTTTCCTGATCCTAGTTGGAAAGTGATCACCTAAACTAGGTGGGGACCACACATGTGATTTTTGTCGAAAAATCTATTTTTAGACTATGTCTATTTTTAGACATATGGAGCATGGCCGAGGGGTTGCGGTATGTTATTCTTGGAGTATTGGTCATGTTGGTAAAAATAGATGGACCTCTATTTTTTGGACCTATAGGTCGAAGTCTATTTTTAGACTACCTATCCTAAAAATAGGGAAGTCGAATATTATTAGCTCTTAATAATATTTGGACTATAAACATTATATTATTCTCTTAAAGCACTTCAGTTTGATGCCTGGATGTGGCACATGCAGCTGACAGAAGGAAATACGCTTTTCCTAGGGTTTAAGTGAAGCTATTGCATGAAGACTTCAGTTAGAACTCATGTGACAGAGTTTGGTGGAGTTGATTGAGGAAGTTAGTGGAGTTGTATTCAGTTTAACTAATCTAAACATAGTTGAGATTTTTGTATCCAAGTTAACTAATAGATACAATAAGTGAGAGTGGTGTGAATTAATTATTAATTAATTCACTAATTATAAACTCATAAATCAACTAAAGAATACATCAATTAACTTCAGTGCATGGACAGTTTCAGTGGAGACCAGTGCAGAAATAGGTGAAAGAGCAGGTTAACTATCGGTTGTGACTATACTATTGCTATTTGCAACACAGATGGGTGGATTAACCCATGAGGATTGCGCAGTTCAGGCTGGGTGGTTTATCTATATAAAGAGGCCATCCCATAGCTTGAAAACGCAATTCAGGTTGGCTATCAAGTGGCTAAAGGTTGGAGCATGAGTTTTGCTAGATCTAGCTTGATCGTGTGTAGCAAGGGAGGTAGTGCATGAGAGCTTGCAAAGAGCTTTGTACTATGATTGTTACATGATCTCCATGACATGTATAATATGCAGATAGTTGGGGGTTTTCAGCTTTAAGCTTTCCCATGAAATATTGTGTTCATATGTGTGAATTTTTATGGCTTTAATGTGTGCATGCAATTGATTTTATTTCCGCATGTGATGATTAATGGTAGAAGAGATTCTGTATTATGCATGAAGCTAAAATAGTGTGTGATCAGGAGAATCTCGGTGAATAAGTGATTTATTCAGCAAATTTCTACATGGTATCGGAGCGATATTGATCATTGGAGCAATTGCAAGACATTGAAGCGGTTGAGTTTTGGGATAAACTCAAGAAACATAAAGATGGAGAAAGCCGGAAATATACATGCAAATTGTATATAATTTTCTACATGGAATGAGAGCGAGAATTTTTGGGTGCGCAAGTTTGTAGGGAATATCTGAAAATTTTTGGTGAAATATTTTTCAGAACAAAATAGCATATTTGGATTCCTTGTGAAAAAACACCCAAATTGAAAAAAAAATCGGTCAAATCGGAGCTCGGATGAGGGAGATATCATCGATTTAAAATCAGCTCTTTTGTTAGAAAATTTTGCGACGGCGGGACAATTGCAATGTGCGCGAGCCAAGAATCTACATGCACTGAGGTACAAGATGCATGCAAAGCTTTGAAGAGCAAAGAAGAGGTTAGTGACTTGGTGGTTGAGAGGGAGCCTCTCAACATGCAGCATGAGAAGCAGTCTCGGAAGGTTGTGGAGCAGCCACAACTGGAGATGCAGAAGAATCTTTATAGATTTGATGTAGATGAGATTTCTATGGAGCTTCCTACTGTTGGGAAGCGGGAGAAAGACATGCAACTGAAGCTTTAGAGGGAGCGGGGTTTGCATGCAGGTGATAGTGAACCTCAGGATGTGGAGCAGCCACAAGAGGATCATGGAGTGGAAGAGACCACTCATGCAGAGAAAGTTCGTGCCAGATGGGCAGAGGGAGTGCATGCAGCGATACCACCAGGTGTGAGGTGGGGTGACATGCATGATTAATCCCATGAGGAGATTTCTGGGCAGAATTCATGAGATGGTGTGGATCTCATGAGTTGAACCTAGCTACGAGGTGCCCACAGCGTAGCAGTAGCAAGATCAGTTGGAGTGATGCAGGCAGATCAAAGTGACAGTGTCGGATACTGGAGTGCAGATCAGAGTTGACAGCAAGTGCAAGAGTGAATGGGTGCAAGAGTTCAAAGTCACAGTTGGTTCCCCGATGAAATGCAAGCACAAGTAGAAGGCAAGACCAAGGAGACAGAGGATAGATGCTAGATACATCAAGACTGATTGAGTTGTTCGGAGCCTATTCAGTTTCAGAGGAGTTGTAGAGCAGATGCATGGAGTTGCAGGGCGCTTGTAGAGGTTGCAGGGCGAATGCATGGAGTTGCATGTTTCATGCAATGACAGTGCTTTCTTGTTGAGAGGGAGTGTTGAAAATGGAAACAAGAAACAGTGAAGGAGGCCTCCTGAAACATCTTTCCTGATCCTAGTTGGAAAGTGATCACCTAAACTAGGTGGGGACCACACATGTGATTTTTGTCGAAAAATCTATTTTTAGACTATGTCTATTTTTAGACATATGGAGCATGGTCCAGGGATTGCAGTATGTTATTCTTGGAGTATTGGTCATGTTGGTAAAAATAGATGGACATCTATTTTTTGGACCTATAGGTCGAAGTCTATTTTTAGACTGCCTATCCTAAAAATAGGGAAGTCAAATATTATTAGCTCTTAATAATATTTGGACTATAAACATTATCTTATTCTCTTGAAGCACTTCAGTTTGATGCCTGGATGTGGCACATGCAGCTAACAGAAGGAAATACGCTTTTCCTAGGGTTTAAGTGAAGCTATTGCATGAAGACTTCGGTTAGAACTCATGTGACAGAGTTTGGTGGAGTTGATTGAGGAAGTTAGTGGAGTTGTATTCAGTTTAACTAATCTAAACATAGTTGAGCTTTTTGTATCCAAGTTAACTAATATATACAATTAGTGAGAGTGGTGTGAATTAATTATTAATTAATTCACTAATTATAAACTCATAAATCAACTAAAGAATACATCAGTTAACTTCAGTGCATGGACAGTTTCAGTGGAGACCAGTGCAGAAATAGGTGAAAGAGCAGGTTAACTATCGGTTGTGATTATACTATTGCTATTTGCAACACACAGATAGGTGGAGTAATCAATGAGGATTGTGCAGTTCAATCCAGGTGGTTTATCTATATAAAGAGGCCATCCCATAGCTTGAAAACGCAATTCAGGTTGGCTATCAAGTGGCTAAAGGTTGGAGCATGAGTTTTGCTAGATCTAGCTTGATAGTGTGTAGCAAGGGAAGTAGTGCATGAGAGCTTGCAAAGAGCTTTGTACTATGATTGTTACATGATCTCCATGACATGTATAATATATAGATAGTTGGGGGTTTTCAGCTTTAAGCTTTCCCATGAAATACTGTGTTCATATGTGTGAATTTTTATGGCTTTAATGTGTGCATGCAATTGATTTTATTTCCGCATGTGATGATCAATGGTAGAAGAGATTCTGTATTATGCATGAAGCTAAAATAGTGTGTGATCAGGAGAATCTCGGTGAATAAGTGATTTATTCAACAAATTTCTACAACCCTCTGACTCTAGAGGATATGCAAAATGGAGCCTTAGCTGTGGAAGTTAATCTAATGGAGAAAAGAGCTAGAATGAGAAATGAGAAGAAAGTATCCTTTAGGGAGGAATCTACACCTTCCACATCTAGCTCAAAGATGGAGAGAATGATGGAAGAAATGATGAAAAAGATGAGCATACTTGAGACAGCACAAGCTAGTCAAAACCAATCAGCTCCTCAAAATATAAATCAAAATCAAAATCATAATTTTAGGAGAAACCAACCTCAGAATAGACCAAGGGAGGATGATCAACAAATTACACCTCCTTTTCACCAAAACTATGTAAGTGAGGTTGATGAAACAATTGAACAAACAGAGGAAGATGACATAAACATGTTGGGAATAGACAATGATCATTTTGAGGTTCACTACAATAGAAAACAAGGTCTTTACACACCCTATGATGATATAAGAGTAGAGGAAGAATATTTATATCAAGAGTTGGAAAATGTCATCATAGAAACTCCAAAATAGTATGACCTTAGGAGTAGAAGAAATCAGGAAACTCCCAACAACAAAACCTCTGACAATTCTGCAAAAAATAGCCCTGTAAATAAACCCAAAATTTCAAAACAAAAATACAAAACAGTGGCTATTAATTCTGATAAGAACAAAGAAAAAGTCACTCAAATCAACGAAAAACAGAGTGCAGATCTTAGCAGTGTTAGCACCTCAGCTAGTGCTCCTGTTAAAAAAATTTTGACCCATGTAAATAGAGAAAATCAGCAAGCTGATTTTGCTGATAAAATGGTGGTTAACAAGGCTAAAACAAACATTGTAAAAAGTCAGTTGCCTTTTAGTTTGGAGCAGGAAATTGCCAAGACAAAAATGTTTGTTCCTCTCACCGAATTAGCCACCCAAAATGTATATAGATCACAAATTTTGAAAGATTTTAACATAGAAGAGAATAATGACACTGTCAATCTTAATGATGACCAACCAGAGCTCATATTTGGTCCTAAGATTGAGGGTAGATATCAAGAAGGACCAGTTCCTCCTTTTTATGTTAGTTTAAAGATTCATGACAAAATTTTACATAACGCTATGCATGATTTAGGGGCCTCTCATAACTTAATGCCCAAAGCTGTAATGGAGAGCCTAGGCCTTGAAATCACCAGACCATACAAAGATCTTTACTCCTTTGACTCAAGTAGAGTGAAATTTTTAGGTTTGATCAAAGACCTCTGTGTAAACTTAGCACAAATTCCAGCCAAGTGTTTAGTGATGGATATTGTAGTGGATGATGTACCCCCAAAATATGGTATGTTGTTATCAAGATCTTGGGGAGCTAAGTTACAAGGAACTATGCAAATGGATATCACATATGCTACTATCCCTGTTTTTAACCAATCAAGAAGACTTTATAGGGAATCTCATATGCAATACATGGTTACTAGCCAAGAGAGGCCACAAAAATCTCTTTATTATGTACATACAGGCCTGGATTCATTCATCCTTTTCAATGATGAAACATTTAGTGAGAAAGTAACGTTAACTGAATTAGTGGCAGATATAGAGAAAGAGGAAGACAAGACAAAAGTGTCAAAACAGTTTGCTAAATCAGAAAACTCTAGAAAACTAAACACAGGTTTAAATCTACAAGTCAGTCATCCATTGCTTCTCAACCTTAAGAGTCAAGAGAGCAGTCCTCAACGCGATAAAAAACATGAGGAATTAAAACAAATTCAACAAAGTGCTGATCTTCAAGAACGATCGAAAATCACACTAGATGAAAAGGATAGTGACCAAGCTAGTGAATCTGAAACTAGTCCTCTTTGGAGTATGAACTTTGATGGATCTTGCATTAAGAACAATGCAGGTGCAGGCATCTGGATACATAACACTGAAAATAATCACACTGAAGGCAATTCCTACAAATTAAATTTTCAATGTTCAAATAACATAGCTGAGTATGAATCCCTCCTTTTAGGCTTACACTTGTTGAAGAAATTAGGAGCCAAAAGGATAAAGGTTCATGGGGATTCAGAGTTAATTGTTAGGCAAGTGAATGGGGAATATAGTGCCAAACACCCCAGACTTAGAGCCTATAGGAACGATGTCATTGATTTATTGAAAACTTTTGAGGAATCCCAACTTATATTTGTCCCAAGAGAACAAAATATCCTTGCCCACAATTTAGCTTTTGCTTCTAGAACATGTTTAACACCCTATGAAACTAAAAAATGCACCACCCAAATTAAATTCAGACCAGTTGTCCCAGACAATGAGAAATATTGGCAAGTATTTGACGGGGATAAACAAATAGAAGACTTCCTACAGTCCAGAAATGAATTTGAACTACCAAGTTCAGATTCAGATTATGAGGATGACTATCCTAGTGAAGAAAATCTAGTTGATGAAGAAGAAAAGTCTCTAGAGATCGCTGATATAAATCTGTTGTCTAAAAAAATTGAAAATACCACAGAAGTTAGTGCAGATTTAGACAAAGAAGACTTAGAAACTCTGCAATCTATTAAAATTTTTCCAAAAGGTCTAGTCCCCTTAGAAGGGTTGTTTGATTTCAATGATGTGGCCAAGAAACCAAAGTTGGAGCCTGTTGAAACTGAAGTTGAAGAGTTTAACATAGGCAGTGAACTAGAACCAAAGATGATCAAAATGTCTAAGACTTTACCAGCTCATATCAAACTGAAATGCATAGAGTTGTTTAAAGAATTTTCTGATGTTTTTGCATGGAGTTATGAGGATCTAAAGTCCTATGACACTGAAATAATTCAGCATAAGATACCCCTCAAGGAAAACCAAAAGCCATTTAAACAAAAACTGTGCAGAATAAACCCTGTTCAGTTACCTTTGGTTGAGAAGGAAATAAAGAAAATGTATGAAGCTGGAATTATTGTTCCTATTAGATATTCAGAGTGGGTGTCTAATCTAGTGTCAGTTAGGAAGAAAACAGGAGAAATAAGGCTTTGTATTGACTTTAGGAACTTAAAAAAAGCCTCATTAAAGGACAACTACCCTTTACCCAAGATGCATCATATTTTACAAAGGGCAGTTGGTTCTAAAATAATTTCTTTGCTTGATGGCTTCTCAGGGTACAATAAGATTTTAGTACATCGTGATGATCAATTAAAAACAGTCTTTACTACACCTTGGGGCACTTTCATGTATGTGAAAATGACCTTTGGTTTAATGAATGCTGGTGCTACATTTCAGAGAGCCATGGATATTTCATTATCGAAAGAATTAAGCTACTTCGTCATTATTTATCTTGATGATATCACTGTTTTCTCTAAAACAGAAGAATAACACCTAGAACACTTGAGAAAAGTCTTTGAGAAGTGCAGAAAATATGGGTTGTCTTTAAATCCCAAGAAAATAATGTTTGGTCTCCAAGAAGGTAAACTACTTGGACACATTCATATCTAAAGAGGGGATTAAGATAGACCCAAAGAGGATTGATGGTATTTTGAAAATCTACAATCCAAGAAACATCAAGGAAATTCAATCCTTCATTGGAAAGATTAATTTCTTGAGAAGGTTCATACCCAACTTAGCTGAACTCGTTAGGAACATAACAAACATGCTGAAAAAGGAAGAAGGAGTTAAGTGGACCTTAGAAGCAAAGAAATCATTTGAACTGTTCAAACAAGCATTAACCAAAACACCAGTTCTTATAAGTCCTGATTTCACAAAATATTTTTTCATTTTTTCATTTGCATCAGAACACACAGTGGCTGTTGTCCTATTACAGAGAAATTCGAAGGGACAAGAGAATCCGATTGAATTCTTTAGTAAGGCATTGAGAGATGCACCCCTGAAGTACAATATCATGGAGAAACAAGCCTTTGCCTTAGTCAAAGCCTTGAAAGACTTCAGAGTTTATATTCTACACTCCCATATAATTGCATTTGTGCCTAATTCAGTTGTGAAAGACATTCTAACACATGACCTAGATGGTAAGAGAGGAAAGTGGATAGCTATGATACTTGAGTATGATTTAGAAATCAATCCCACCAAACTCATTAAAGGCCAAGGACTAGCAAGATTAATGGATGAATCTAATTTTGAATCTCTTGATATAAACATGATAAATGCATTATATGAACAAGAGGAATTGTCAACTCCCATTATTGAAGACCATTTTATGAATACCTCTTGGTATGCTGATATTTTATATGTTTTGCTCAATTTGAATACACCTCCTGGCTTTTGAAAAACAAAGGCAAGGTTTTTAAAGTTAAAAGCTGTAAATTACTACATTTTAGATAAATGTCTTTATTGGAAAAATGCTAGTGGATTATTTCTTAAATGTTTGCCTAAGAATGATGCAGATAAGGTCAAGCACGAGTTCCATGAAGGAGAATGTGGAGGCCATCTCTATTGAAAGACAACTTCCAACAAAATTCTTAGAGCTGGTTACTTTTGGCCCAACCTCTTTCAAGATGTCCATAAAATGATTATTGCCTATCATAAATGTCAACTCTTTGAAGGCAAAAGAAAATCGCTTCCGTTACCTTTGCATACAGTCACTGTTGAAGCTCCTTTTCAACAGTGGGGTCTAGACTTCATAGGAGAAATCCATCCACCCTCATCTGCCCAACATAGATGGATTCTCATTGCAATAGACTAATTTACGAAATGGATAGAAGCCATCCCTTCTAGGCAAGCCAATGACTTTGTCATCATAAAATTCATTGAAAATCATATTCTCTCTAGGTTGGTTGTCCGAGGAAGATCATCATTGATAATGCTGCTGCATTTGGATCCAAAAAGATGGTTGAATTCTGTCACAGATATTAGATTACATTGGGCCATTCCACTGCTTATTACCCTCAAGGTAATGGGCTAGAAAAATCCTCAAACAAGAGTTTGGTAAACATAATCAAGAAGTTGCTAGAGGAAAATAAGAAATCTTGGCACACTAAGCTAGTACATGCATTATGGGCTGACAGATTAACACTTAAGAAATCATTTGGAATGTCACCCTACTAGCTTGTTTATGGAGTAGATGCAGTTTTTCCAACCAGCCTAGGAGTGCCAGTTATGAAGCTGATCCAAGAAGTACAATATGAAGACAATGACATGATCAGAAGGATTAATCAGACTATACATCTTCAACAAACCAGAGAGGAGGTCTACAACAGAGCATTACAAAAGCAAGAGAGCATCAAGAAGCTTTTTGATAGAAGGAAAAAAGCCAGTAATTTTAACATTGGTGACAAAGTCTTAAAGTGGGATTCAAGGAGAGAAGACAAGGGAAAGCATGGGAAATTTGATAACTTATGGCTTGGACCTTATCTCATTCATTCTACTGCTGGTAACAATGCCTATTTTTTGCAGGAATTTAATTGAGATAAACTGTTTGGGGGTCTTGTCAATGGCAGGATGCTCAAACATTATTTCTCTTAACCATATCAGTTTGGAAGCATTTTTTATTTTTTCTCATTATGAATATCATACTCATCATTGAATTCAAAGTTAGAAAATGAAAAAATACAAAAACAATAGAAAGAGAAAAGAGGGCAGATTGTAAAAACAAGAAAGGTACAACCCCATACCAAAAAAAAAGAGAAACAAAATTTGAAAGTGTACAAGCCTAAATGCCACTCCTATGAAACACACTCCTAGCTAGTCATACATCCTAATCATGACTAATTAGTTTTTAGCTTACTTCTGATAGGTTAGTGAATTAGATTTGCCAAACAGTTTAATCTTGGCTTATCATTTAGGTAGATTAAGATAGAAAAATAAAGGTTCAAACAAGCTAAAAATCTAAACCTATAAATTCCAACAGAAAGAATGGCTCTAACTAGATCAAATCTTGAGCCAAGTATAGAAGTAAACTGGTTCGAATATGCTCAAAACTTGAACCAGTTAAAAATGAAAAATAGCTCAAACAAACCTAAAAACAGAGTTGAATAAAAGTGAAGGATATTCTTAAAACTTTCAAATCTTAAGACTTCACCATTTTGATTTAATTTTGTACAAATAATAATCTATGTGAAGCTTGTTTTTATGCCATAGATCAACAACAAGTTAGACTATTCAATCCTGACTTGTCTGCTTTTAAATTTCTTTTTTTAGAAATTAGAAAATAAAAATCTATTAGACATTCTAATCCTAAAAGATAGTAGTTAGGTAGAGAAGCTTATGAGCTCAACTGCTTAATCTGAGTTCATGGAGAAATAAGAAGTAGAAATAGACTAGTTTTTTTTCTTTCAAAAGAATAAAATGTTTGTAAAAAGAGTTTGCCAATCCAAATGCACTCTGAAAGAAGAAAAATGTTAGATCATTAGGATTGGGTAGGTAGAAATCTTGTTTGGATAGAATTCCATTGTTTTTCATAGCTACTAACATTGCCAGAACAAAAGAAGATTAGAAAAGTAAAGAAATTTGTAGCCCAATGGATGAGGCATTGATCAGCCTCTGAAGAAGACAAGTATGAAGTTCTTGACACCTTCAAGAAGGTTCCATCCCCATGTGGAGCCACTATTAGCCACCTATAAAATTTGTCATATCAAATGGTGGCTAAATCATTTTTTAAGCCTTCAAGAAACAATTTCATGCCAAATTGTTAGTTCTTGAATTCTTATGAAGATAAATTATCCTTGAGTTAATATTCACTGCTTTTTCCCTCATAAACCTGAAAAATCTATTGTTCACAAGGAAAAAAACTGTTTAAAAAACCCATTTTCCCCTTCATTTTACCCCTCCTTTCACTCATAATTAACCTCCATTTTCACCCCCATTTTCCTCATGAAATTCCTCCATTTCCCTCATTTCCCTTCCTTTCCTTCATAAATTCCCTTCGATAAGATTTAAAACTCCTTTTTAAACCTTATCGAAACTCTCAAAGCACTCAAAAAATCCTTCAAAAAACATAAAAAATAGTCTTTTTGCACTAAGACCTTAAGCCCCTTTAGCCTTAACCCCAGCCCCTTTTTCCGCATAAAACCAGCACCAAGACCAGGTGCTAAGGCCTAATCGTGAAATCGAAATCGAGTGTTTCCTCTTTCCTTTTTACCTTTTAACTCCGATTGCGATTAAGCCCTTTTTTTATAAAAACCCGACTTTCCTTTGGTTTTTTATAAATTCGACAGTTCGTTGTTTCAGCGAATGTCAGTCATTGATATAAAATTGATCAACGATCGTCGACGCATCGCATCGCAATTGTTCATTGGACGCATCTTAATGGTTTATTGCCTCCCTCCAATTGGGACCCTGCGATTGTTTCCCGACCGTTGATCTGCTCTACCGTGCCCAGATCTGACGATCCATATCGCTCCCCGTTCAAAACCCGTCGTTCCTCCTTTGGCCTTCACAACTAAATCCTGACCGTCAATCTAATTTTGTGATCAACAACTCTTATTTCATCGCATCGTAACATTTCTTTATGGTGTTTTCCTTTCCCTCCTTCGATTGCAAACTTGCGATTTAATCTGGACCGTCGAATCCACAAGAACCGACAACCTAGATTAATTGTCCTCAGCCATGGCCCTCCGACGTTAAAAAATACCGATTCATCCTGACCATTGATCGCTCTGAGATCTAACAGACCGCGCTTAACCGCATCGGCACGTTCCCTTTGTGTTTTTCCTTTGATTTGCGATCTTGCAATCAGAGCTGGGCCGCCCATTTCACTGATTTAACGGTCCAGATCAAACCCGAATCCCTTTATTATTTCATAAATCCCTGCAGTTCAAAGTCTTCGACGAAGATTCACCGTTGATCTCTGTAGATCAACGGTCCACATTTACCCAACCTCCACTCGACCCCTTGTCTCATTTTCCTTTTAGTGCCCCATCATTGAATCTGGACCATTCATTCTTAAATTTCTAACGGTCTAGATTAAACCCTATAGGTCCAACCCCTTTGGGACCTACCTCCCCCATCGATGAATCCTGACCATCCATTCCTGTGATCCGACGGTCGAGATCACAACTGCCTTGGTCCTGTCTACCATCTTCCACCCACGCATCTTATCTTATCGCGCTCTCATCTCCACTGTTGGATCTCTCTGACTTTTATCCGACAGCTAAGACTCCATATCGCGTGATTTTGAGTCCGAAAGTTAATGCCAAAAATTTACACAATATGGGAAGTTTCTAAACGACATGTGTCGGCTAGAGACCCATATCGCCTTTATTTGAGAAATTTTGAAAACCACTTTAGAGCAGCGTGACACCAGTGGTTTCTTCAGCGAAAAACACCCTTCCCCCGCAGCATTGGCCTTTCAGTTTTTAATCATAGCTGTTGATCATCAAGACCTGACGGCTCATGTTAAATATTTTTCCCAATTCATCGCCCTCCATCATCGAAAGTTCCCCACCATTGATTATTCTAATCGAACGACCCACGTTTAACCTTGCCCCCCCATTCATTTACCTTTCACTCATCCTCCAAAGGACTTCATCAAAGAATCACCGTCGTCGATCTCTGTTGGTTGGTCTAATCCAACGGCCTAGAATCGTTCTGTAAACCCAAATTTCATTAAGCCCATTTTCACTTCCGCCAATGGTTTTCTCCCATTTCGTTTACAAATTCCTCCATTTCACTATAATATTACCCTTCCGCGTTATATAAATCCAGTTGATCTAGACCGTTGATGTTTGTAGATCAACGGCCCAGAATTAATCTCCACCACCGTTTATCCAACCGACTCCCCATCTGACCCCAGTGAGAAATCCTCGTCGTTGGTAGATTTCATCCAACGGTCACGATCTAACTTAACCTCCAGAGTAGTTTAAACCTATCCCCGCAGGATTTTTTATAATTTTTTCTTGTGTGTGCAAGTTTTAAAGGTTTCTCAAACTGTTTTAAAAAGAAAATCAAAGGCCGGGGATGACGATCCCCCAGGCCATTATCCATGAAGACAAAGAATCCATAGGGTTCATATTATCATTTTCCAATGCCTCATGAACACTGGTAACATTGAAAAGCCCTCTGCGCTCCTGCAAAAACAACAAAGTACAGCAAACTTTAATCAAACAAAGAATATCAGTGTGAAAGGATTAAGTCACAGCAAAGATGAAGAATCAAAGATTGTTAACACAGTTTTGAGGGATCAAGGCCTAAATTCGACTATCTAAAGCCTAATTCACTCAATTGAAGACAGTATGAAGACCAGAAGATAGAAATTAGGCCTAATTAAGCCTATACCACAGGATTAAAGAAAATTAACAGTATTTAAGGGAAGAACAATCAAATATATCTGTTTGAAAACCCTCCACTAACACGTCAGAGGCTAATTGAATCCTCTCCAGTTTCCAGAAAGACACATATAGCCTCAAAGAAATCAAAGAAGGCCTAGTTATTTCCAGAACAAAAGATATTAGCATAAAGACAACTGAATAGTTATTTCAAATCAAAGAAACTTATTACAACTGTCAGCAGAGTTATTACAAGGATAAGAAATAGCCTTGAAGTCAAATATTTTAATCCACTAAGCCTCAAAAACATAACAGAGTTATGAAACAGAGATATAGATCGAATGTATTCCTACCTTATGCCTTGCATGGTTTTCAAGGCTAAGAATTGCATTAACTACATAATTAATGATACTTGAACCCTAGAAACTCTTCCACCTCCTCATTTTTCCTATAAAATCTTCTTGAGGAGCACATTGTAAAGGGTTGGTTGCTAGAATTTGATATAATACTTGTGCTCGAAACTTTCTACATGTAAATAGTTTTGGTTCTTGTGGATTCAATAGCCAGGATTGAATCGAAAGATCGCAAATCAGACGGAACAAAGGGTGGCACATTAAGATTTTTCGATTGGTGATCATGCGAGGGCCATCGGATTACGAAGGGAAATAAATTGTATGCATAAAATCGGTGGGGTAATGAAAGGTGTGATGGGCGTGGTGAGACCTAAGTGCTGGTTGTTAGATCTATACAGATCAACAGTTGATATCACAGTGGAGGTCAACAGGAAGAATGACAATCGCATTGGAGAATTTTTAATTAACAGAGGAAAAGTGCTCACAACCAACTTCCGATTGTGATTGGCACCCGAGGGCTTAATGCCTAGTCTTGGTGCCGGTCGTATGCGGAAAAGGGGCTAAGGGTTAGGCCCAAAGGGGCTTAAGCCTGTTATAAGGTGAAAAGTGGGTTTTTAAGGCCAAAAACATAGTTTTGAGGCTAAACAGTGGGTTCTGGTAAAAGGAAAAAGGGGTTTTTAAACCAAATGAAAGGATTCAATAGGTTTTAAAAGGGGAATTTGATGATTTAGATGGCTTAGGAAGGGATTTTGAGTGTTTTTAGGGAAATTTTGAGAAGGGAAAAAAGGGGTGAAAATGGAGAATTTGCAGGGATAAAAGGGAGCAGATGGAAGCTTTTCTTGAGCACAATTCTTTCACAAACAGTGAGGCTTTTCAATCAAACAGTAGTGAGGGCTATTCAGAGGATACACAACACAAGGAGACTTAAATAGTGATAGGTTTTCAAAGGAAATGTATCTCTTGAAGACTCAGAAATAAATTTAGCCCCTTGTTTGCTATGTCAAAATTTTATAGGTGGATAACACGTTGTATGCAGGAGTATATCGCTTGGCTGGCAACCAGAGAAGGGGAAATTGAAAGCTTAAGCCCATCCATCTGACCCCACAGGTATGAATTCATACCATGAAACGTGGCATTCTCTCCAAAGCCCGTGAAAAGTTGGGTGCCCCAAATGGTTCTCTTTCTCTGACGGCTGAGGATGACAACATCCACCTTTTCTGACAATTTTTCAGTTCTTCCTTGAAAAACATCATAATATGGTTGAAACATAGGTCAACACACCATTTATGGGTTGCCAACATGTGTTCTTTATGGCCCTCAATCTGTAGAAATGTATAATTCTTGTTATAAATGTTTAAGGACTTACCATGCTCTCTTCTCATCATTAATGGCCTTCTGGCTTGATTTTCTTCAAATGTATCCTAGGCCTTTCTCCACTTAATCTGATTGATGGTATAAGAGGTGAAAGCTCTTAAATGAATGTCCCCCATGAATGGAACGGGGTTAAAGGACTAATCATTTCTTAAGTAATACCCATGCATGTAGATCTCGCACATTAAGTGTTGTCCTATGATATCATGAATTTTTAAAATACGGAGAAATTGAATGGCGTCCTCAATTTCATACCAAATATCCTTATATATACTTTCAATACAAAAGAAAAGAAATTTTTTGTGAAGGAGTAAGGCATAGCTATGTGAAGGGGGTCTACAGGCCATTACTTGTTGTGCCAGGGAGAACATCTTCTCCTTATTTGTCTTCAGCAACTGAGCTTGTTCTTCCAATTCCTCTATTCTAGCCTTCTATTTGGCCTGCTTCACTTGCACCTTGTATATCTGATCCATGTACTCTGTGATGACTTTGGAAGCCTGTTCTCAAACCCTAGTTGTTTCCTTTTTATGGTCGCTCGCAGCAGACTGCCACTTCTGGATCTCAGCGGCCAATGCAAATTCTTGACCCTTAAACAAATCTTCAATCAGGCCAGTCTAGGTAGCTGCAGTGGAGACCTCGATTTTCGGCTTTATTTCCCTCCATTTGTAGATTTTCACCTTCCTTTTTAGCTGGGAAAATATCATTTTTAAATCGCGAACCTCCCTTTTTAGTCTCATGGTTTCACTGAAATGTAGTTGATACTTCTTCTTGAGAGGCAAACTTATTTTCTCACATTGTTCAACCCATTCCTATTTAACAATAAATTCATTTTCTGGGCCTATGACAGGCTCAGGAGGCGGTAGAATGCTTTCGATATTCTCATCAGATTCTCTTGTCAAGCCCTTCTAGCTAGGCTCCCTATATTCAGGGGATTTCTTCGTCTATGTTCCCTCCAGAAACTCCCACCGTCTGGTCAACAATTTCATTTACCAATCTGTGTTCTGGTGTTTCCACAGGAACTCTGTCTTCTTCGCAAGCCTCTAAGGGTTCTGGTTTGGTAGTCGTTGGGCCAATCTTGGATGTGTCAACAAATTTAAGCACTGGGGGAACAACTACTTCCTCCATTAATCGTTTGGGCGAGCAGAATTCCCTCGCCCCATAGGCATCACGGACTGGAATGGAGGATGGGGGACAGACACATCACCTTCATTTCCAGTCTGAGCCAGAATTTCATGCATTACTACCTCAACCGGGGTTGATGGTGGTTCTTGTGAAGCAGCATCAATTCCACAGCTTATTTCCCTTCCGTCCTCTTGCTCCTTGCTCGATATTTCTTCTTCCCAGGCCGATACTGGTTCTTGAGAGCCAGTGTCGATTTCGTAGGTTGAATCCTCTTATTCTAGCCGAATTGGGGGTGGTTCTTGTGTAACACCCCCACCTGTATCAACATCCATATCTGTTTGGGTAGGTGATGTTTTTTCTTTCAAAACATAATCACTTGCCATTTCTCTGTCCGCAATTTCACTCCTTTTTTCTTCATTGAAAGAAGTCGATGACTTTATAACAATATCGACTTCCTGCATGATGTTCATCATTTCTTCCTCTGTGGGCTCTTCAAGCGAGGTTGGTTCTTGTGTGGCAGCCTCGGCTGTGCTGCCAATTACCTCCTTCATTCTCATTTCTTCTTTTGTGGGATTTCCAAGCGAGGGTGTTTCTTGTGTGGCAGCCTTAGTTGTGTCGCAAATTACCTCCTCCATTCTCATTTCTTCTTCCATGGGCTTTTCAAGAGAGGCTGGTTCTTGTGTGGGAGCCTTGGCTGTGTCGCCAATTACCTCCTCCATTTTCATTTCTTCTTCTGTGGGATTTTCAAGCAAGGCTGGTTCTTGTGTAGGAGCCTCAGTTGTGTCGCCAATTACTTCCTCCATTCTCATCTCTTCAGGTTCCTCCTAATCAACCATCATCTCTTATTCCTAGAGTTCCTCCTGATCAAATTCCATTTCCATTTCCTTGGGTTCCTCTTGGTCAATTCCCTTCGAATTTTCTTCTTCTACCATTCCAGCCAGAGAGGCTAGTTGTTCTTCTCTAGCAGCAATAATGGTTTCTAACTCCTCTTCTGAGGCCCCGCAGAGTTCCACCCAGGAGACCCGAAGCCTGCGTATTGCATGCATGACCAATAATCACACCAATCCATGGTTAGAAAGCACTACCAGCATTCGGCGAGAGCGCCGAGTAGACTGTGCCATATGTTGCAGTTGTTTCAATAGGAAGAAGGGCATGTTTAAGGGATGCACCCGATCCTATGGAAATCGAAGGTGCATTAGAATTTTAAAGTGATATTTGAACAGAGTTGTAGCTTGGCCCTCGCAGGTTATGTATTTTATTATGAAACCTGCAGCTTCATTCTGAGGATACGGCATAGTTCTGCACTCATATCCTCTACCCATTTGAATGACACTTTTTCCTACCTGCAAGAATAATTCAGGAAATTCCAGGAGATAGACTTTCCGAGAAAACCATTGCTGCCCCTACTGTCTCAGCCCTCTAACCTCTGCGATTACCTCTTATGTGACTAAAACTTCCAGACCTATAACCCGTGAGTAGTTCTCTTCTAAATTGAGTGTGAATTCCATTGTGATTCCTCCATCAAACCCCTGTAATCTGTCAAAGTAGGTATCCCACACTGTGTCAACAAATATTTTCCATACGTCTAGATTCGTGAGAGCTGAAGTTGTGTGTTTACGCTCATGCCGTATAGCCATCCCACCCATACTGTGGAGACCTGTAGCAACACTGCTTGTAACAACATATCGTTGGGCAAGGTGGTGGGTACCAAATTTGCAGAAACAACATGGTGAAAATGGAAAGGTGGTAATGGTAAATATGGATAGTGACTCTCGAAAATTGAGAAAAATCATAAAATAATATGGTAAGTGTGGTGAATAAAAATAATAATTGTTTCATATAAAGTGGATGAGACATCTTACGGATCCCAATACATATTGAATGATGACACCACATGTTGATGGGAACCGTAAGGTTTACCATGAACGAGTTGTCATACTGATTTATGAGGTAATTATTACGCTGTCCTTGACTATGATGGCACCCCCCCAAAATTAATTTTTTTTCATCCACGACATTAAGATATTTACATGGGATATTTAATTAAATCATTAAAAGTCACATGGATGTGTACCTGACGGCCTACCTAGACGAAGTGACGGTTGGTAGGATGACGGTGCAGTAATGACGTGGATGGAGTGACAACAGTACGAGCAACAGCATCGGAGTAACAACATTAGAGTAATAACATTCAGTGTAACAGCATCAGAGTAACAACATCCGGTGTGACAACATTCGGTGTAACAGCATCGGAGTAACAACATCGGAGTAACAACATCCGGTGTAATATCAATGTGGTGTAATAGCATCAGAAGTAACAACATCTGGTGTGACGAATCCGTTGTAACAGCATTGGAGTAACAACATCGGAGTAACAACATTAGGTGTAATAGCGATGTGGTGTAACAACATCGGAAGTTAACAACATCAGAGTAACAACATTTGTTGTAACAGCATCGAGCAAGGAGTAACAACATCCGGAGTAACAACATCTAGAGTAATGGCAGTGCGAGTAGCAGCATCCAAAGTCACAACAATGCAAGTAAAAACATTCGGTGTAATAGCATATGGAGTAACAGTAGTGCAAGTAACAACATCTGGTGTAACAGAAGTGCGAGTAAGAACATCTGGTGTGGCAACATCGAGCAAGGAGTAACAACATCGAGTAGCAGCATGCGGTGTAACAACATCATGAGTAGCAGCAACTGAGTAATAGCACCATGTGTAGCAGCACTCAAGTAACAACGCCATGAGTAGTAGCATCTAAATAACAGCATCTGGTGTAGCAGCAATTGATACTTTGGAAAAAAGAAAATTGATTACTCCTTAGTATTAACTCCTTCAAAAAAAATACAATAAGATAAACAATATAATTCTTTATTATTTTATTATTTTTTATTTTTTATTTTTACAACACAGGTGCAGAGGAAACATTCTCTGCGCTGATGACCTTGAAACCATATTTCTCAGAGAGTTTTTTAATAAAATTATCCTTAGAGGTCAAGCGGTGGTATAATCTTAGGCGATGTTCATTGACTATGAATGGAGCACGTGTATCATCAATTTTAACCAGCCTAATTGTTCCATTATCAAATACAGCGTCCACCTCATAAGGTCCCATCCAACGAGTGGAAAGCTTCCCCTTAAAATCCTTAAAACGGGAGTCATAAAGTAGTACCTAATCTCCGCTTTGAAACACCTTATTTTTAATAAACTTATCATGCCATTTCATTTTCTGCTGCTGGGTAGCGGTATTTTGCTGGATAGCCATTGAACAGATTTCATCAAGGTCGTTTAGTTGAGCCAGTCGATGTTTTTGGGCATGTGATAAATCTAAAACAACTTCCAGAGCTTTTCTGAGCGTACTAATTTTAAATTCTATTGGAAACAACAAGGATTTCCCATAAACCAACTCGAACGATGAAAACCCGGTTGTATTCCACCATGTTGTTATGTACGCCCAGAGAGCTTCCAGGAGCTTCTCAGCCCAATCCCGATGATGGTATGCCACAGTTTTTGTCAAAATATTTTCCAATGTCTTGTTCGTGTTTTCCACTTGTCCATTCTCCTGGGGGTGGTATGGAGATGTCACTCTGTGTTTGACCCCATATTTCTACATGAGCTTTGCTATCTTTTGTGATGTGAATTGTGCTCCTCCATCTGAAACAATCTCTCTTGGAGTACTGTAACGAGAAAAAATTTCTTCAAATAGAAAATCCGAGACCACCTGCTCTGTTGCTTTTACAACAGCTTTGGCTTCCACCCACTTAGTCACGTAATCAGTACAGACTAAGATGTGGAATTTTTGCTAGGAGGGTGGGTTAAAGGGTCCAACGAATTCAACAGCTCATTTCTCAAAAGGCTCGAGGACTACCTGTGCCTGGAAAGGCATTTCATCATCTTGATCGAGCTAACCCATACATTGGAAACTATCACACCTCCTAACATAATTCTGAGCATCACAAAAAATGGAAGGCTAGAAATACCCCATTTGTAGCACCTTATGGCATATTCTTTTGTCTGCAAATTTCCCTCCACAAGGGCCATCATGGGAAACTTTCAATACCTCATAAATATCATCCTCAGACACACAGCGTCGGATTTTCTTATCTGTTCCTGTATGAAAAAGGTACCCTGCCATCCAAGAATATCAGGCACTATGATGAATAATCTTCCACTATCCCCAGTATGAAAAATGATAAGGCACTTTCCTTGTAGCAAGATAGTTAGCAATATCTGCATACTACAGAGGTTTAGTAGAAACTGAAAAAATATGTTCATCTGGAAAAATATCTTCTATAGGTGTGCATTCATCATTGTTATCCATTCTAGATGGGAAATCGGCTGCTACATTATCTTTTCATGGCTTATCTACTATTGTAATATAAAATTCTTGAAGCAATAGTAACCATCTTGTAATACGGCCAAGAGTAATAGGTTTATTCATCAAATACCTGATTGCTACGTGATCAGTATGGACAACAGTAGAATACCCGATGATGTAGTGCCAAAACTTATTGACAACATAAATGACAGCTAGGAATTCCTTTTCTGTCACCGTATAATTTAACTCAGCAGGAATTAAGTTCTTGTTGACATAGTAAATTACATACGGTATATTGTCTACCTGCTATCCTAAAACAACACCTATTTCTATCTGAGAAGCATCAATATGTATGTGAAACGGTAATTTCTAATAAGGTCCTCGGAGGATTGGAGCCATGCACACCAACCCCTTAATTTTCTTGAAAGTTGTCTCACAATCTTCAGTCCACAAAAATTCTGCATCTTTTGTTAGCAATTGAAACAGTGGATGTACTATTTTAGCAAAATTTTCTATAAAGCGCCTGTAATAACCAGCACAACCAATAAAGCTACATACGTGTGTGGGTGTTTTGGGTACTGGGAAGTGTAATATTACCTCTACTTTAACTAGATAAACTTGAATTCCAGCAGCTGAGAGAAAATGTCCCAATACTACTCCTTCCCTCATCATATGGCATTTGACTATATTCAAAGATACATGGGTCTGTTTACATATTTTGAGTACTTTCTCTAAATTTTCCAATCCTTCCTCAAATGAGTTTTCATATGGAATAAAATCATCCATTTAGATTTCAATGCTATCATTGACCAAATCATAAAATATTCCAAAGATTTCCCTCTGGAAGGTAGCAGGAGCATTACACAGGCCAAACAGGAGGACCCTGTATGCAAAGGTTCCCCAAGGGCATGTAAAAGTTGTTTTATCCTGGTCTTATAGGGCTATATGGATCTAGTTGCATCCACTGAATCTGTCTAGGAAGGAAAAGAACTTCTTTCCAGCCAAGGTATCCAGGACTTGGTCAATGAATGGCAAAGGAAAATGGTCTTTTTGCGTTGCCTTATTTAGTTCCCTGTAATCTACACAAATCCACCATTTACCATAATTTTTGGGAACAATAACTAGTGGGGATACCCATTGGCTATTTGAGATAGGGTAAATGAATCCTACATCCAATAATTTTTGCAATTTTTCCTTGACAATGTTTTTGAGAGTAGGATTCATCCTCCGCTGAGGTTGTCTTACAAGGCGGAAATATTCCTTAATATAAATATGATGAGTGCATAAGTTAGCAGGTATACCCTTCATATCAGTATAATCCTAGGTGAAATATTCTTGATGATCTTGAAGGACTTTCAAAAGGTGTTTTGTTTGAGATTCGAAGAGGTTTGGGTTGATATTAAGTGTTTTCCCTGGTTCAATCTCAATTGGAGTACTATCACAAGATGAGGTTACAGGAATGTCTTCAATGTCATCTTCTGGTTCAATTTTTTCCTCTGTCTCACATCTCATAGCAAATTCTAGAATATGTCAAGTTGAATCGGAAACAGAATTGGAATCATTAATGAAAGCATTAATGGCATCATCTTCAATTTCTATTTTAAATTGAAGGGCCTGCCCAATAGTGAGGATCTAACATCTTCATTTTTGGGTTAAGGTTCTTCTACATGTAGAGGTTTCTGATTGGGTAATGATTTTTCATACGGGCTCGGTTTCGTAGGAGGATAAAGCTTGAGATTCTTTGTAATTATCCCATTCGACATAATCATGTGCCCAGATCGGCACCCTATGTAGGCATCTGCAGTTGCAAGCCAGGGTCTTCCTAGGATCAATGGGTGACCACCTACTGAATGTCAGGTTTGTAATATAAGGAGGTCCACAGGGTAATGCCATGATTCTACTGAAATGATCACATCCTCTAATTTCCCCACTTGTTTAATTATGGATCTGTCTACAAGTTCCAGGATATTAGGGGTTGGTTTAATGTTTCCAAGTCCTAATGTGTTCATTGTTTTAGTAGTGATAATATTAATATCCGCTCCCAAATCTACCAGTAGGTTTGGGATTTCAACCCCATTAATCTGTACTATTAGAATCGGGTTCCCAGGGTCTTCGTATTTTACAGGCATGATTTTTCCTAACATGATATCAAATAGTCTGCCCACTACATGAATGGTTAATGGATCCTCAGGTATCATCCCTAGTTTCTTTGAGCGATATTCTTTCAAATTTTTTGCGTATATAGGTACATCCCTCATAGCTTGTAACAGGGGTATTTTAACAAAGAGATTTTGCAGTTCCCCCAGAAAGTCAAATTCTTCTTGAGGGTTTGGTTTACTCAAGGTCAATATTTCAAGGTATGGGGGAGAAGTTAAATGACCTTGATTAGGAACATATTGGGTAGATGTCTGATTTATTACGTTTTGATTTGAATTCTCCCTCATTATTCTTTTTTCTAGTTCTATATCTTCATTGTCAAATTTTTCTGTAATGATGGGCGAAGTAGGTGCATTTACTACCCAGACAAACCGTAGATTTATTTCATTAAGTCCCACGGTAGAAATGTTGTAAGACAGAAGGTTCAAAGTGTCTGTTTGTTGGACCCCTTTATTGTTCGGATTCAGGTTGGGCTAGATAGGAAGTTGGGGTCTAATGGTTGGGTTTCCTGGGGGTGCATTGGAAGGAAACTAAAGTTGTTGTTGAGGCATAGGCTGAGGAAACTATCCAGTAGGAGAGGGTCCACGCCAGGTCTGATTCCATGAACGATTTGGACTGGCTTGAGGAACCCATTGTTGCCAAGGGGGATACTGATATTGAGACCACGTGGTTGAAAACGGTGCAGATTGGGGACCCATATTAAAATTGTTAAAGTATTGGGATGGGTCCTGAAACATACCTGGATTCATAGCCAGTGGTCAAGGTTGCCATGGCTTCTTCTGCCCCATGAAGTACAACTGGTCTACCACGTTTTCTTCACTTTCTCCTTGGAAAACTACTTTCAGCCTGGGCAAGGAATGACACGAAATGGTCACTTGAGTCTGTTCACAGATTGCACAGGCTTCCACTGTGTTCAGCAGACATTCCTTCAAAGGGTGCTTCTTTCTGCACTGTGGGCAGAATATGGCCATGGTTTTTTCCAACTACACCTGCTTCTATTTTTCCTATAGAGTGTCCATCTGGGCTGAAAGTGTGCTTAGAATATCGGTCCTTAGATTTTCCAATAGATTTCCAATATTTGCTTTTGTGACCCCTCCACCGGAAGTCTTCAATGACCAAACCCCTTGCCCACTTCTTGCAGCCCCCCGTGAACACTTAATACAATAATAACAGATAGTTTAGAAGTTTTCTTTCGAAATATCCCCTTTTCCTACTATATTCAGAAGTTGTAGAGAGTCTTCCCTAAGTGCTCGAAGAAGAATGATCTTCAAAATTTCCTTGTCCAGGTCACTATGTCCAGACCTCTGCAATATGTATTTAAATCATTCTACACAACCCTCCATATTTTCATCCTCTTTCTATTCAAATTTAAATATTTCCTCCTTAATGTCATGGGACTTACAGTAATCTTGGTATTTCTCCAAGAAATCTTCTTTCATCCCTTCCCATGAGGTAATCGTGCTCCCTCCTAAACCCATGAACCATCTCAGGGCCATCCCCTTTAATGTAGTAGGAAATATCTTCAATTTCTAGGCATCAACAATATAGTCATATCCGCGACAAACAATATAAAATTCAAAAAGGAACATGTCGGGGTCTTGAGAAGAAATCCCATGGAAACTTGGCAAGGTTGTTAAAGGGATGGGTCTCATTGGTGCATCACCTGTAACATTTTCGATAAGAAAATCAATAGAGGAACTTATAGGTGCCATAAATACCCTCCAATACTCACTTGTAATTTTGACTGGTTCTGCAGCTGGTATTCAGCGTGATTCAATGGTAGAAGGTTGCACCTCGCTCCCCTAGTCCTTTGGTGACTCAAAATATTTCAAGAGTTCTTTCACCAAATTAGAATCGTTTGATTCAGCTGCAAGAATTTTTACAGCACTGCCTTGGTCTCGTGGGGATGAAAAACATTTTAAAATTTTTTCTTCCCTATTAAATTTGCTCAGTTCTTCTGATCCCCTAGTTGCCACTTCTTCCCCTTCTGCTACTAATAAGGATATCTCATCCACTGATACATTGTTCATTAAATCTTCTGTCATAGGAAGAACACCTTCTGGTACTGTGGATGGCACTGGTTGCTCCACAGACTACCCTTCGGAGTTCGTCTGAACCTTAAACCTAATAGAAGCACAGGACGATGCCTTAGATCTAGATTTTTCAATAATTTCCTGAATGTATGTATTCCTTCCCAGATCCTTCCCCTTCTTTGGGGGTCTTCCTCTACCCCTCTTATTCAGATCCTTGTTCATACAAATTGTGAAGAGGGTTCATCAAGGTAATGTCAATCGCTCAGCACCCAGAGCAGGACAGATAGCTTCCTCCCTGGGACGAGAGAATAAATTCAAACAAACAATAAAAAGAAAAAAAAGGAAAATCGAAGTTCAGGACTTGAAGTAGGGAAACCACATACCCTGCTTAGGATGATAAATTAGCCCAAAGAAAAGAAAAAATAAAAAAAAACAAAGAACTAGAAACTATGGCCAGGACTTAGAGTAGGGTTTCAAAATACCTTCCCCAAGACGAGGGGTTAATTTTAATGGAAAAAAATAGAACAAAGTAGAAAGAAAAATAGCATGCTATGCTCAGGACTTGTAGCAGGGTAATAACTGCCCTCCCCAAGACGAGAGATCAATTCTACAGAAAAACAAATAAAAAGCAGGAAATATAAACACAAAGCACTTATGCTCAAGACTTGGAGCAGGGCAATAAATTCCCTCCCCTAAGACGAGAGATTGACCCTTAGATCTATTACAGATCATGTTCTTGCACCTGTTATCCTTCCTTTGCAACAACGCCAAAATGTTGGTGTCAGGATATGAACATAATTCAACCCTTTCTCCACATAAATTATCAACTCGAGGGCATTAGTTATTTCAAGACTAATGGAAAATTATATGCAGATACAAGCACATGACCTGCTGGACATCAGAGGTTTAAATCCATAATACAAAGACCACTGTAACAGTAATTAAATAAATTTCAGAAATTAAAGGGCATCCACAGCAATTAAAATTAAACTGTAACATCAATAATTAAATAACACTAAATCATAAAACAATGCAAGAAATAAATACGCAACACCTAATCAGAAGAGTGGGCCCAACTCTCTGATCAGGGCTGCAGTAAACTCACGAACTACAGAAGAAACAACAAGTTGTTACACTTTTGATTAATGATAAAATCGGTCTGTTACAAGATCTGTATATGAAAGGGATTAACCCCGATTCACAGCCCACAGGCCTCTTCATACAAAATGTCCTGGAATCCTCGATTACCCTCAGCAACCTCATAGTTACAAAAATACATCTTCTTACAACGGCAACCTAGTTGCCTAGAAGGAAACCGTAAAAAGGGTTGAAATGGCGTTGGTACAAACAAGTATGTTACGTTGTAACAAAAAATAAGCAAAACACTGCAGATGATGGGTTGTTCCTTGACTCACGGCTGCAATGCTCCTGTTTTAGCCAAATCTGAAGAAATATCGGAGTTAATATGTAAAAAGGTAAAACCTCCATGATAAATACTTCATTAATCAAATATCCCACGAAATATAAGGAAAAGGGTTTTACCTCATACGTTTAAGAGTAATTATAGCATAAAGAGATAGAAATATAGGCTAAAATGGGAGAGGAAAGTATACAAATCTGGTGCCCAGCAGTATCTTTCTTTGTATTCTCTTCATCTAAAATCTCTACTGTCTCTTTTGCTTTGTCTGTTGGATTGATCTTTGGTTTCTTATTGTATCTGAGCTTGAAACTAGTTTTTGTGGTTGTTTCAAATGTATATGAGCCTTCTTCTCATTTTATTTTTATGGTTCTGTCCTCTTGATTTGCAGTCTGCAAAGTGTGACTAGTATCACCTTTCTTGACAGATTCTAATAATGTATTTTCCAACCATTCTACTTGGTTTGCAAACTCTTCAATGTCACGCTTTTTGTCATGAATATATGGGTTTAATTTACATTTTACCCTCATCTTACTGATTACCATAAGGATCATAGTTCCATAGGAAAATTTCATCAAACTTATACTCTAACAGCTATTTTCCTACCTCTGCACCTACTTCCATGTTGTTGCATATGAAAGGACCCACTTGATTTTTAAATTTGAATTGAGTTTTATTTTTAACAGCCAAAAAATTTACAGAATTTGAGTTTAGAATCTGTCTTATATATTCTAGGGAAAACACTCTCATTGGCAAATACTTTGGCAGTTTGTAGGGCAGGAGATTTGACCCGCTTAGTGTGGTTTTGGTAAAGATACCAATCACCTATCCTGCTCTACTCTGATAGTTGTAAAACCTTCTTAACTTCATCACTTATCCTTGGTTGTACACTGTTTTTGAGTATATTAACCAATGGGTGAATAAAATAGTCTATGAAGTATGTATAAGTGAACTCAGTTGACTCCTTTTTTATTAAGGAAGTTCAAAAAATGATAGATTGTACATTACCCTCTACATCCATCTTTTGAAGGGTTATTGGGATTTTATCTTACTAGAAGTAGAGGAACATATGAAAGAGGTATGAGGTATACCTAAATACACCTTCAGTAGGAAGTTTTACAAGCTGTTCATGGATATTATAAAATATGTACTCAACATACTTATAAATTACTATAGGGGGCTGACCAGGCACAAAAATAGATAGGAAACCAAGCATAGACTCATCAGTGTGTTCATCAGTGAAGTAACCAAGGATAAAAGAAAACATTGAGATAATGTTTCTTGATCCTTCTGGGAATTTGGAGGATGAATATGGAGGATTTAGCTCGGGGATTTCAACATATGAAGGCATGAATGTCTGAAATATTTGAAATCTTTTAGGAAATTCTAAATACAGATAAAACTTTGTAAGATCTTCTATAGACAAAGGGACTACATTTGGATCTGGTTGTAACTGAAGCATTTGGTTTATAGATTCAACAGTGATAGTGAATAATACTTCTTTCTCAACATTAAAAATAGCTCTTTGATCAGGGGAATAATCTGTTTGACACAATTTGATAACCTCAGGGCACTGATGGGTGTGGGGAACAACATATTTGGGTAAATTAGATTCCCAAACAAGTACTTCATAAACCTCATCCAAATATTTCTCTGAAATCCAGCAATGGGGGTCAAGAAGGTTATATTCAATTACCGGATCGGTGATTTTATAGTCAACATAAGCTAATGGGGTATGTTCAACATCTACAATAGGAGGTTGTAGTGGATTGATGACAATTGTGCTTTTAGAAGCCATTACTAGGTTTGTTTGTAACAATTTAGCCCTCTTGATCTTAGAAACTCTGTTTTTTAGGTTTTTAATA
Source organism: Pinus albicaulis (assembly GCA_034641835.2). Lineage (NCBI taxonomy): Eukaryota > Viridiplantae > Streptophyta > Pinopsida > Pinales > Pinaceae > Pinus > Pinus albicaulis. The sequence goes on from CM076578.1 coordinate 122,932,745, forward strand.
CACTTATGTAATTTTAGACTATTTACAGAAGGCCTTTGGTATAACAGAGGTTTCTTTTGGATTTTAACAGGTAAACTTTGGATTTTTTTTCTTCAAACTGTCTCCAAAATCAATCTTTAAACCTTTTACAGACTCAAGAAAGGCTTTAACAAGGGTTTACTATAGACTTCTTTGATAAAATAGACCTAAAACTGTCTAATTCATGCACAAAGGGCTTCTGATCATTTGTAAAAGATTTTGAATCATTCAAAGGGTTTCTAAAGGTTTTGAAATGGCTAAATTTCTTCAATTTTCTTATAAAATAGGTTACAGTCTCCAGAAACTGTGAAATTATCAGCGTTTTGAATAAAAAATGAATTTTGGAGGCAATAAGGTTATTATTTTAGACAAACAGCCTTCAAGAAGGTTTAAAATCACAAGTATGCTTTTTTTCAGATGAAGGAAGGGTATTTTTCTTGAAAAATACCTGTAATTTTAGGTACTTGACTCGAAAAAGGTTTTGTGGGAGTCTAGAAGATTTCAAAAGTTGTTTGAAGTCCTTTGTATGTAAACAGGAGGCTCTAAGTGGTTGGAGCAATGATTTTGACCAAAATATGTTGTTTTTTACCTTCAAACAGGGGCGGCAACCTATTTTTCTCAGTCGGGAACATTTTATAAGAAAACACAAAAGAAAGGTTTAAAGACGTTCATTCTGTTGTTTTATAGAAAATTTGGTTGGAACAGTGCCTGCATTTAATATCTGTCAATTAAAATGGAAGCGGTTTGGCGGGGGGAGGTTATTTACCACTGAGTGGTATCACACCGTTGCAAGGTGGTAAGCGGTAATATTCAAACAGATGCAATCCAATGAAAAAATGACGCGTGGAGGAGAGAGAGCGGGGAAAATCCACTCATATCACAAATCCAAATTTTTTTATTGATTGCGCTATTGAAATTGTGATATGGCTTCTAGGTTGTCAGATCAGGCGGAGAGAGTGTGAACGGTCATGATTGATTAATGGAGTTACGGGGTAATGGGCACGGGGCCTGGGGTATTTTATGTGACTGGTTGAATGTTTGTGCATTAAAACGTAGTTTAAACATAAAATTTTATGTTTAACGAGATAGGCAAAATAGGCGCTTTAAACAGAAAATAGGCTATATACAGGTGTAAAGTAAACCTTGGGGTAGATTTTAATGTAAAACATATGGTTTAAACCTATGGGGGTGGTAAATATATCACATGGGGAAATTAAACCATAGTTTTAAACATAAAATGTGGGTTTGGGCTATTTAATAAAATGAATTAATATAATTATGAGATAGAAAGGTATATAGTGAATTGATCTGAAAATGAAACTATTTGTATCTGTTGTTCAAAGTATTCATTTCCATTTAATTAAGTGTGCAAAGTGTTTGTCATGTCTTGCAAATTAAACAAAGTGTTTTTGGTAACTGTTTTTGATTTTATGTGTGAGGGAATGTTGATTAAAATTACTATTTAACATCTTGAATCTGAAATAAACAACAGAATAACTTCACCATAACAACACAACAACATGATGAGGCAATTCACCCCTCCTGTGCTACATCTTTCGGGTCCAAGGCTCCTGATGGGCATGTCCTTGATATATTATGATGCTAAAATTGGTTTTACAGTGAGAAAGAATCCTAAACAGGCTGAAGCAGCTGTGAAAATGAATTCAAAAGACAAAAATAAGCTAAGTGTGCCTTTTATTTCACCTCAGATAGTGAAGTGTAGCCCAATGTAGCTTCATTTCCCTCATGGCCCTTATGGCTCTCAAAGCTTACTTGAAGCAAAAATGGATGAAAAACACCTCTGTTGGCTCTGAAACCTATTCCAATGGCTCCAAAATGCTCAGAATACTCAAAATTGACTAAACTTTTGTCTAATTTGGTCGAATATGGTGAAATTTATGATCCAAATAGTAATTTTCTTAGTGGCACTAGAAATCCTCCACTAAATTTGGCTAACTCTAGTTAGCTCCACTAGAAAAGGCAGAATCTCTGAATTATTGGAACCGCGCACTAAATAAGGCAGAGACATAAAGTTTAACTATCATATTAACTTGTGTTCACATGCTGATTTCCTGGATGGTTCGTCTAACTGGCGGAAAAGGCTGAAGCTGCGCCCTTGGACATGGCCTGTAAGTCATATGGTTGGGGCTAACATCTGAGTGCTTAACCCAGATTTTTCCACCATTGAATTGGCTTAAACCATGGTTCCACATGAAGGTCATGGAGTCCCCCCCCTTAAGCCCTAGGGCTTAACTCCTTGCTCCGTCAGCTTCAACAACGAACAACACAGCGACAACCCGACTGCTGACCCTTTTGCGTGCAGGTCGGGTCAACCTCCACCCAACTAACCCTTTCGTGTTCACTTTGCACGAGGCTGCTACGAGCTGACCCATGAACCTTCAGGTCGGGTTGTGCCCGACTGACCCGAATGTGTTCAGCTCGGGTCAAGTCAGCCCACCAACACAATGTTTTAAATGGACTTGAACCTTTGACTTGGGGCCACGTGGCAGCCTCCAGGCAGGCCACGTGGCACCCTTTGATAGGCCATCATAAAACCATAAAAAATGAAATTTTTTGCCATAAATTTTTTTTGATGATGATAAAATTTTTGAGTTCAAAGCTCTTGTTTTGAAGGTTATTGGGCATTTTAAAACTTCAATATCTTCCTCATGCAACGTCATATTTGGGTCCCATTCATGGTGCCAGAATCGCAGCGACGAGGCCTATCTGGTCGTTCAGCTTACAACCAATTCTAAGGAGTTCCAATTTTGAGCATTTTGTTTTTCCTCTTGGACATGATCACTTAATCACACCTCCCCATTGGGAAGCTTTTGGACTCCAAAAGCTTTAATTACATGTTAAGAAGATGAGGGTATAGATCCCTCACCTTTTCCATCTCAATCCACTTTGCCTTACTCGGGTTTCTGCCTTTAAGACCAACCTGAACATAATCAACATTTCCCCTCCTCGAAGTGCGTGTCCTTCTGTCAAGGATAGCATCCTCTTTCAACTCATCCAAAAATTCTGGCGAGAAATCCTCTATGGATGGTAGCTGAATGTCCCTTTCATAATAAAAAATTAAAGGAGGTTCATACAAACGTAAATTTTCCACATTCACAATGGAACACATTTGCATATATGAAGGCAAATCTAGTTGAAAAGCATTATTTCCAACTTGTTTAAGGATCTTGAATGGACCATCACGAATAGGCTTCAGCTTTTTACCTTCTCCTTGCATTCTTTCCTTTCTAATATGCAGCCATACCTCATCTTCTTCTTGAAACTTATGATCAACTCTGTGTTTATCATGCCTCTCCTTGTACTTGCCTTGACTTTTTTCAAGCTTTTCTTGAACCTGTTGATGTATGAGTTGAATTCTTTCAATGAACATGCAAGCTTTGTTAATGTCACTATTCCCATCACTGGCCACATCCTTCTCAAGAATGAAATCTAAAGGTGACTTAGGCAAATACCCAAAGCAAGCTTCAAAAGGTGAAGTATTTGTAGAAGAGTGCTTGGCCTGGTTGTAAGAATGTTGAATGTAATGCAAGTGCTCATCCCAAATCTTGGGATGCTTGTTGCAATAACCTCTCAAAATTTATACAATGGTTCTGTTCACTACCTTTGTTTGGCCATTTGTTTGTGGATGGAAAGAAATACTCTTCTTCAACTTGGTGTCCATCATCTTCCATAGATTGGACCGAAAATTCCCAACAAATCTGGAATATCTATCACTAACAATAGAAGTAGGCAAGCCATAATGAACCCATACATGTTGAAAATATAAATCAGAAGTTTTTTCAGCAGTTATAGATTTCTTACATGGAATAAGAATACACATTTTGTTGAATCTATCAACAACTACATAAAGATAATCATGCTGCTTTCTAGATAATGGTAGACCTCCAAAAAAATCCATAGAAGCACTTTCCCATGGTCTATAAGGTATTTTCAATGGCGTATATAAACCAAGCTTCCTATTTCTAGGCTTGTTTGTAGCCCATAATGAACATCCTCTAATGAAACCTGAAACACTATCTACCATGCGAGGCCAATAACAATACCTTTGTAAATGTGCCATTGTTTTTCTTACCCCGAAATGTCTAGCAATAAGAGAAGAATGAGCTTCTCTCATGATGCTTAGTCTCTCCCCCTGTGGTATACATAACTTGCCCATATGAAACAAAAAATTATTATGCAAATGATAATCATTCTCCTCAACATGATTCCCTTTACTCTAGTTAGCATACACATCCTCAAAATCGACATCTGATGCATATTGTTCTATGTAGCTCTCATGTACAATAGAATAATTCTCAAGTAAAGTACTAGCACTAATAATATGCCTTGAAAGCATATTAGCAACTTTATTGTAAATACCTTTCTTGTACCTTATTACCAAGTGAAATTGTTGTAGGAAGCCCATCCATCTGAAATTTCGTGACTGCTGCAATTTACTTTGCGGCTGCAAGTACTATAAAGGCTGATGGTTGGTATGAACAACTGTTTCTTTGCCCATCAAATAGTGCTTCCAATTTTTTACGCTTTATACCAATGCATACAACTCCTTATCATATGTATGATAATTCACAATAGCACCATTAAATGTCTCAAAATGAAATGCGATAGGCTTACCATGCTGTAAGAGAACTACACCCATGGCGTAATCAATAGCATCGGTCTGAATATTGAATGGTTGTCTCATGTCCGGTAATGCAAGGACTAGAGCTAAACTTATCTTTTCTTTCAAAGACTCAAAATATTTATGTTTCTTTCCTCCCCATTGGAAAGCATGCTTCACACTTGTCACTGCATGCATAGGAGCAGCTATGGCAGAGAAGTCAAAAATAAACTTCCTCCAATACTAAGCTGCACCCAAAAAACTTCTTACCTTTGTAATGGATTTGGGAGTAGTCCAATTCACAATGGCTTCTACCTTAGAAGGATAAATTCTCAAAGCACCTCCTCCTACTATGTGTCCCAAATAAACCAAAGAAGTCTTTCCAAATTCACACTTTGACATTTTAAGAAACAACTGATTTTTCTTCAAAATATCAAGTACTTTATTAACATGCATGACATGCTCTTCTCTAGTCTTGTTGAAAATTAAGATGTCATCTAAGTATACAATAACGAAATCATCAAGAAAAGGATGTAATACATCATCCATTACTCGCATGAAAGTTGTGGGTTCATTGCATAAACCAAACGACATAACAAGCCACTCAAAGAGTCCCTGTTTGGTTTTAAATGATGTCTTCCAAATGTCACTTTCTGATATTCTAACTTGATTATAACCACTACGTAATTCTAACTTAGTGAAATATTTAGCATCTTTCAGCTAATCTAACAAATCATCTATCCTTGGGAGTGGGTAACGATTCTTTACTGTTATCTTGTTCAATGCCCTGAAGTCCACACATATGTGCCAAGTTCCATCTTTCTTTGGAATCAACACTATCGGTGACCCTCATGGCGAAGTGCTTGGTCCTATGAATCCTTTGTCCAACAAGTCTTTAATTTTCCTCTTGATTTCAACATTCTCCATGATAGACATGCAGTACATGCCTATGTTAGGAAGAGGACAATCTTGATGTAAATGGATTTCATGTTGAATCTCCCTTTTAGGAGGTAAACCTGTTGGTTCCTGAAAAATCTCATGATGTGCATCAACTACATCATATAAATCTAGTTTAAGCTTGGAATCACAATTTTCAAATGACTCATGATTCACATAAACCTTGAGCTTAACCATAAGAAGGACAAAACTCTTACTTGAATTCACTAGCCTTTTTACCTGTCCCACATTTACCATCGCTATATTTTCCTTCTTGCGATGTGCTCTGACAATGAACTTCTTGCCATATTTAAAGAGATGATACTTATTTTCATGGCGATGGAAGATCGCTTTCCTATCAAATAAGTAAGGAATTCCCAAAACAATTCCTGATATATCAAACGGTACTACATCAAGTTCAACTGTGTCAATAAAGTGTGCAGTAATCGCGAATCGCAATATGCACTTTCTTGAGACGTGTAAGTTTTCATCCTTTCATATCCACCCAAGTGGATAAGTATTTGGATGTGGAATGGTCTCAAGTTTATTGAAAATCAAATCAACTCATAAAATACAAAAAACACACATAATAAACTAGAGAGTAAATATTGGCGGAAAAGGCTTCAGCCTCATGGCTTCCTCACATATTTTCTCATTATTAAAAGAATGTAGTGTTACAATTAAATAGATGAGGAGACAGTGTCTCAAGATAGTGCATGCTATCTTGGACACCTTGGTTGAGATAATTTCTAAACCAAACACACACCAATATAGGAGCTACCTAAACTAACTCCTATCTTAGAGGAACAACCCAATCTAAAGAGTTAGGCTTAAGTTCCTAACTTTTAATATTTAATTTATTTATTTTATTTTTGGATTTATTATTGTTTTATGAGAGAGGCTAACATTCCCCCCTTTAATGATAAATCCAAAATAATAATGAGGAACCATCTTCCAAGTTCTCATGTTGATCCTCAAAAACATTGCCTGAAAAACCACCAAAGCTGGATGTTGAAAAAAACTATAATATGAAGAGACCATGAGTCAGCTGCATGTCTAATTCATCTCTGAATTTCACTTGAAAACTCCATCATGTGCCAAGTTTCAAAAGGATCCATTTGTCCTTTGCGTGAAATCAACATCCTTTGTCCACTGACAAAATTTGTTGAATTCCCACTGGTTGATGATGTCAAAAACAACTCACTGTTGCTTTTGTTGTGTTGAAAACTGCTCACTGCTGCTTTGTTGTCGACTGCACACTGGAGAATTTGTTGATTCCCACTAGCTATTGAAGATGCCCACTGGCTACTGAAGCTGCCCACTGGCTGCTTTTACTGGTTTTGTCGAGACTTGCATTCTGACAACCACCATCAATTTCATTGACATTTTCCCCCCTTTGTTAGTTGAAAGGAGAGACACTTCTTTGGAAAGTATTCCTGGAATCCCCCCCTTCAGGTGTAGGAGTGTTGCGTTGGTGTACTCCCCCGTTCAACTGCTTGAGAGTACCATCTTCGTTTCATTGTCGGCTGCACTATGTGTGATTGTATTCGGTTGTAGAACTGAGGCAATATTTTGACTGTGGATGACTATTCCCAAGGATCAATCCATTCATAATGTATCTTCAATTTGGCTGATTGTTTTTGGTTGTAGCATTTCTTTGAGGAATGATTGGGCTTGCCACAATGGCGACAATGATGGAGATCAAAACACTGATCTTCCATATGACAGGTTCTTTGACAATGAGAACATGTCGGTTTGACTGCAACTTCGGGTTGCGTGCATTTTTGTTTGTCTGGAACTTTCTCAAAACTTGTTGAGGTGATTTTTTCAAGAAATCTTGCACCGACGAACTTAATTGGCTTGGAATAATCTGGGATATGTAATTTGGCATCATATTTGACATATCCTAAGCCTCGTCGATTCCTGTTACTTTGGATTTCTTCCCATGGCTTGATGATGGGCTTGGAAGAAAGTCGAATTGGAACAACTTCGACACTTGAAGTTGTTTGGATGAAGGACTTATGATTTGGATGGTTCAAAGACTTGGAAGCATCACCCTTCTCTTGCAACTCATTTCTTTGTAGTTGCGACTCCAGTTGAAGAAAATCAATCGTTTCATTTGTCTGTTGTAGATGTCGTGAAAGATCAGCAAGAATTTCTTTGTTGATTTTCACCATGTCTTCAACACTTGAGATGATCAAATTGTGAAGAACTTATATCGGCTCGATTTGTTGCATCATCTGAAATCGCTCTTTTGAATTCAGGCTCGCTTGTCGTAGGTGTCATGTTTTGAACTATCTCACTTGACTTTGTTACTCAAATGACAGGCTCGTTTGTCGTAGATGTCATGATTTGAACTGTCTCACTTGAATTTGTTACTTGACTGACACGCTGGCTTGTATTGGCTCACTTGATTTTGTTTATCACGCTCACTTGCTTCAGAATTTGCTGGGTCCCTTTCCTGGTGAAAATTGTTTCTCTTGTTTCAAGTTTACTGGAACTCACGCTAAGCAGGAGGCTAATGAAATTCTAAAAATTTAATTTGTAAAAAATTTAGCTTCCGATGTCAGAAGTTGCAATATTCCGATTCATTGTTTGTGCAACGAAGATGAAGATTTCGTCATGCATTTGTATGAAATATTGGAGGAGAAAGGTGTTGTACCTAATGCTTCTACATACAGTTCCATCATTAGTGGACTTTGCAAAGCAGGAAAAGTGGATATGGAATTAAAGCTACAATTTAGAATGCAGAAAATGGGCTTCCTGCCTGATATTAAAAGTTTCAGCACCCTTATAAATGGTCTTTGCATAAAAGGCAGATGAAAACCTTCGAACTATAATGGGTACTTTCCACGGCCAGTGAGGACGTTGCAACCATCAGTAATCCACCAGTCAATGGCTCTCTATTTTACGTTTGGAACAACGTAAGAAATCATGAGCTCTTCACAAACGTTGACATCTCACACTTCCACATAATTGTGTTCTTCAAATTTGGTTTCTTCCACTACACTGAAAAATATCCAACAACGCTATAAAATTATTAGATGTGGCACCTACTGGACCCTCCGTGGCCCATCGCTCCATGACTCAATTGCTATGTAGCTTCACACACTCTGTTAGTTCGATCTACAAATCGGCTTTCACAATTCACCTATGTAGCATATTCACATGCTTAACATCCTACGGACATGCTTAATGCCCTACTCTAGGCTCCTGGCTCCACATACCTAGCTCTCACTTATGCTCTGATACCACATAATGAAAATCATATCAACTCATAAAATACAGAAAACACACATAATAAACCAGAGACTAAATATTGGCTGAAAAGGCTTAAGCCTCATGGCTTCTTCACATATTTTCTCATTATTAAAATAATGTAGTGTTACAATTAAATAGATGAAGAGACAGAGTCTCAATATAGTGTGTACTATCTTGGACACCTTGGTTGAGATAATTTCTCAATCAAACACACACCAATATAGGAGCTACCTAAAATAACACCTATCTTAGAGGAAAAACCCAATCTAAAGAGTTAGGCTTAAATTCCTAACTTTTAATATTTAATTTATTTATTTTATTTTTGGATTTATTATTGTTTTATGAGAGAGGCTAACAAATTTTAAGTTGTTTGACCAAGTCTTCTGATATGAGATTTTCTTGTGACCCACTGTCAAACAGTGTGTCATTTTTTCTATGTTTTGAGACTACCCTCACATGGAACAATTCAATTCTTTCTTCCTCATTTGAAGCTTGTACATGACAGTTTGAAGTACTAGTGCATGGCTTAGTTTCAATTTCCTTTCCCTTCATACTTTTCAAACCCATGGCTGCAATTTTGGTTTCGTCACCTGAATCATCACCTAAGTCTTGTGGTGTATTTGTAGTAGCTATAGTTTTCTTCTTTCCTCTGTTTTTGTTAAACTGAGTTTTTTTTTTCAGGATGTAATTTCCAATAGTTTTTCTCTTCATGGCCTTCTCTTGAACAATGTTTACATATTACTTTTTCACCCTCTTGTTTGACAGATGCATTCTTTTTCCCTTTTCCCTTAAAGGTTTTTTCTTTGTTTTTTCCCTTAAAAGGCTTGATTCTACCCTCATCAAAAGTGTTTTTCCTCTAGCCTATAAATGCGTAGCTTGTACACAAACTTCGTCTAGACTAGTAGGATTAAACATAAGGATAATATGTTTAAGGTAGTTTTGAAAACCACCTATATATTTTAGCAAAGTATCTTGACTTTGTAGGTCTACCCCTAATAAGAATGCTCTTCTCCTAAATTCTTGGGTATAGTGTTGTACATTTTGTCCCTTAAGCTGTTTGAAGTTTTTCCAGTTCATGATAGCCTTTTGTAAATGAGCTAATGGATAATTTTTTTTTTTTAATTATAGTAATAAATTCAGCCCATGATAAAGTGATCTTACCATGTTTTTTAATTTCATCCTTGGTCTTGGCTTCCCACCATACCAATGTTGCTCCATCCATTCTCAACGACGCTAACTGTATCTTGGTGTCGTCATCATGAAGGTTCTGTATCCTCAAGTAAACTTCCAACTGTCTGATCCAATTATCAAGTTTCTCTGCATTGACTTCACCGTTAAACATAGGAAACTCAAATTTGACATCAAGATTTAAAAATCGACTTTTACCAGTGGTTTTAGACATGTGAGACTGATTCATCGAAGTTGAGGATGACGATGTAGAGGAAGAGGATGAATATGGGGATGGTGGATCACCATATCCTCCGTGTCCTTTCTTTGACTTGTCATCACTTTTCTTTCCTCTTAAATAACTCGCTCCTTCTTTCTGGTTTTTAGACCCTTCTCCAACAAGCCTATCATTCTTTTCTTGGTAGAGTATCCTCACCATCTTAGTCATATCCAAGAAATCCTTTCGGAACACCTGTTCCTCTTCTTTGGGATCCATATCTTCAGGAGCTTCTCCCTCTCTTGAAGACATGCTTTAAGCTGCTTCTATGGCTCTTGGAGGTGGCTCTCTGGCCCTTCTTGGTTGTGGATTACTTTTTACACTAACCAAATGTCCTTCACCTCTCTTGAGTTAATGCCTAGTAAGCATAAAAAATTTCAAACAATCAACTATATCTTTGCACAAAACAAATGCTGGGTAAAACTCTAGCTCCTAAGGCTCAAATCCTTAGCTCTGATACCATCTGATTAGAAAATGAAAATATTTGTATCTGTTGTTCAAAATATTCATTTCCATTTGATTAAGTGTGCAAAGTGTTTATCATGTCTTGAAAATTAAACAAAGTGTTCTTGGTAATTGTTTTTGAGTTTATGTTTGAGGGAATGTTAATTAAAATTACTGTTTAACATCTTGAATCTGAAATACACAGCATAATAACTTCACCATAACAACACAGCAACATGATGAGGCAGTTCACCCCTCCTAGGCTACATATGTCGGGTCCAAGGCTCCCAATGGGCATGTCCTTGATATATTATGATGCTCAAATTGGTTTTACAATGAGAAATAAGCCTTAACAGGTTGAAACAGCTGTGAAAATGAATTCAAAAGACAGAAATAAGCTAATTATGTCTTTTATTTCACCTCAAACAATAAAGTGTAGCCCAATGCAGCTCCATTTCCCTCATGGCCCTAATGGCTCTCCAAGCTTCCCTAATTAAAAAATGGCTGAAAAACACCTATTTTGGCTCTGCAACCTATTCCAATGGCTCTAGAATTCTCAGAATACTCAAAATTGACTAAAATTTTGTCTAATTTGGTAAAATATGGTGAAAGTTATGATCCAAACAATATTTTGCCCAGTGGCACTAGAAATCCTCGACTAAATTTGGCTCTCTAGTTAGCTCCACCAGAAAAGGCGGAATCTCTGAATTATCGGAACCACACACTAACTAAGGTGGGGACATAAATTTTAACTGTCAGATTAACTCGTGTTCACATGTTGATTTCCCGAACAGTTAGTTTAACTGGCGGATAAGGCTGAAGCCGTGCCCTTGGACACCGCCTGCAGGTCATATGATTGGGGCTAGCACCTAAGTGCTTAACCTAGATTTTTCCACCGTTGAATTGGCTTAAGCCATGTTCCGCATGACAGTCATAGAGTCTTCCCCCCTTAAGACCTGGGGCTTAATTCCTTGCTCTGTCAGCTTCAACAGCGAACAACACGGTGATGACCCGATTGTTGACCCTTTTGCATGTAGGTCGGGTCGACCTTTGCCCAATTGACCTTTTCGCGTTCACTTTGCATGAGGCCACTACGGGCTGACCCATGAACGTTCGGGTTGGGTCGTGCCCGACTGACCCGAATGCGTTCAGCTCGGGTCGAGTCTGCCCACCAACACAATGTTTTAAATAGACTTGAACCTTTGGCCTGGGGCCACATGGAAACCTCTGGGTAGGCCACGTGGCACCCTCTGATAGGCCATCATAAAACCATAAATAACAAAAAAATTTGCCATAAAATTTTTCTGATGATGACAAAATTTCTGAGTTCGAAGGTCTTGTTTTGAAGGTTATTGGGTGTTTTAAAACTTCAATATCTTCCTCATACGACATCGGATTTGGGTCCCATTCATGGTGCCAGAATCACAACGATGAGGCCTATCTAGTCGTTCAATTTGCAAACAATGATGAGCAGTTCCAATTTTGAGCATTTTTTTTTCCCTCCTGGACATGATCACCTGATCAAGAGTTAATAAATCAATTAGTGTTAATATGAAATGAATGAGTGGAAATACACAAATATAATAAGTAAAGTGTGATTTAAGTGTTTGGGCGTGATTTTCATAGTGGTGGCCCCATATCTAATAATATCACACTTCTACTTAGGATAATGCATTTCTATGGGTTTTTTAAAATGAAAATTATTTAAATGGGGTTTTACTTTTCCTAAGAAAACAAGGTGTTTTATCTTAGCAAAATGGATTTTAATTGGAAAAATGAGTGATGTTGAGGGAAAAGGGTTTTTTTGAAGGGGAAGGGTTTTACTGAGGTGAAATCCAATATTTAGATGCCAATCATTCATTAAGACGTGGGTCTGTTTCGACCAAAAGTTGGAGAAATGCTATGAGTCTTTTTAAATTAAGGATTTTAGTATTAGAACACATTGTGGGGAGGGAATTTAGTAAAATGCTAGATGATTTGTATCCATGCCTTGTAAAAATACTTGTACCTACCCTATTGTTACCCTAACATTTTTTTCTTCATTTACATGGGTGCATTTGAGCTTGCAGACCCTTATCCATTTTTCTTTTAAAACATGAAACTATCTAATTCTAACCTTATTTCATCCAAGAGCTCAGATTAAACTATTGAGCTTCTCATTTATTCTCTAACTATCTACTGATTTATCAAGTTTAAACTGTCTGACAAGATCATTATTCTCTATCTATCAGCATGAAATTTAAAGCATGAAAAGCCAAGATTAAGTTATTTGACTAATCATGGATTATGGTATTTTGAACAAGCTACACACAATAATTTTATTTTACAGTAAAAGTAAAAAGTAGTGGCATTTTGACTTGCATCACTTTCATGTCTTATTCTTATCTCTTTTTTTTATTTGAGGTCCATTTTTTATTCTTTTTTATCATTTTCTTTTAAGTCCTTTTTTTTTTCTTTTAGGACTTTCTACCCTCTTTTCATTTTTTTTATTTTCAAATATGGGAAAACAACTTGCAGAAAGCAAGGTATGTACATATTACAAGACTAATCAAAGTCAATTAAAAAATTATGAACCCTGTTATTATAGGACCCTAACACATTGTTTGTCATAGCATCATTTTAATAATTTAGGTTAGTTTGTTGCATATGCATTTCGTTGTTTGCATTATGATTGCAATTCCACTCCATTACCTTAGTTCGTAATCATATTTTATGATTGCGCTTTTGCATCTTTGTTTTGTTTTTGAAATTCAAATAGTGCGCTTATCATATGATTTAGACTTCAGGTTTTGTCTTTTATTTAATTTTTAATAATGACAAATGAAATGGTCATATTTTTAAATCAAATATTTACAATGAAACTAACCTCTTTGTTTGTTTATTGTAGGTCCAACAAAGGTTTGATGTTAAGCCTTTTTCTTATGATTCTTTTGTTTAGAAAAAGTAGGTTTACTATGGTAAAGTATGGTATGGATAGGAAATAGATTATGGAATGGTTATTAAATGATTAGGATAGTGGTGTGGATATGGATAAAATAGGGCTAAGAACATAGGTGATTAAATGTAAGTGATAAAAATGCATAACCAATATTAAATTATCTTTTAGCAATTCTAGAATATTTTCACAAAAAATTGAAATTTTAGGAGAAATTTTTACTTACTGTACTTGTATTCCCTCAAACCATTTGATGTTCATGATGGTCAACATTGTGTTTGTCATAACGATGGCTCTTCCAAACTATGTAGAGACTTATTTTTGCTATGCATCTGATTTGATTTGGAATGATGTTGTTCAGGTCCCTTCTACAGGTTAAATTTTGACATTTCAGGTCCCTTCTATCATGATCTTCAATATTGATGTAGCTCAGGTCCCTTCTGACATTTTTTATTTTCAGGTCCCTTCTGGCATAATTTGCAATAATGTTTGAAAATTTCTTCTCTTGTAATGATACAGGTCCCTTCTGGATAATTTTCACAATAATAATTTAGGTCCCTTCTGTATATGTTGAATGATGTATCAGGTCCCTTTGTACTTGTAATTCATATTCGTTCCTCAATTCAGTTGTTGAAACTATTTACATAGTTTTATTACACGCATTCCCCCAAGCTGATGTTAAGACTTGTCCTCAAGTCTGCCATGTCTTGGAGGGTAAATCTACAAAAATCATATTGAAGTAAAATAAAAACAAAAAGAGAATTCATATTTGCCAAAAAAGTTGGTTTTCCAATATGAATTCGAGTTTGTATTGTGCCAGTTTCCTATATTTTCAAAACCAAACTCTTTTATTATTTATTATTTTATTTTTATTTTTATTTTTTATTATTCTTCTTCTCTTGGAATTATGGGAGGCATATTTCTATGCTGCCCCATTAGTTCAAGATTTGTATATGTGGAATTTTTTCTTATAAAATGCTCTTTATTTATCGGCTTATTGTAAACTTTAAGCCTATGTCTATTAACGACAAATGAAACAGATGCTTCGTCAATGGTTTTTATCTTCACAGCTCCATTGTCAAAGATTTCTTCAATCTCATATGGCCCAAGCCAATGATTCGTAAAGTTTTATTTGAAATATTTAAACATGGAGTCGAAAAAGAGTGCCCAATTTCCCTTCTGAAACACTTTATTCTTTATGAATCGATCATGCCATTTAATTATTTGTTCTTGCACAAGAGATATGTGCTCTACTGCGTGTTATCGTATCTCATTCAGTTGATCTAATTCCATAATTATTTCTTGTTGTGCCTCAGATAATTCCATCCCCAATTCTGCCTCTAGCTTGAATTTATGTATTTGAAATTATATGGGTAATAGGAATTCTTTTCCATACACCAACTGATATGGACTAAAACTAGTTGTGTTTTTCCATGTTATCATATATGCCCATATTACATCTCTCAATTTCTTTGACCAGTCCTTTCTGTTCATTTGTACAGTCTTTGCCATGATGTTCTCTAGGACTTTGTTTGTTGATTCCACTTTTCTGTTTTCTTGAGGATGACACATAGTTGATTTTCTGTGTTTGATCTTGTATGTCTCCGTAATATATAGAACAAGATTTTATGTGAATTGTGTGCCTTGGTCAGTTACTATCTGTCTTGGAACTCCATACCTTACAAATATCTCTTCAAACAGAAAATACACAATAGTATATTATGTTGCACGTGGTACTGCCTTTGCCTCCACCCAATTAGTTACATAATCTGTACATACTAAGATGTACTTATTTTCAATGGATGGAGGGTTGATTAGTCCCATGAAATCTAAATCCCACTGTTCAAATGGTTCAATTAGTACTTGTGGATTTAATGGCATTTCATCTGATGCCACTAGTTTCCCAATTCTTTGGTAGCTATCACATCTCTTCACATAGGCCTTGGAGTCTTTGAAGATGGCCAACCAGTAGTAGCCAAGTTTCAGCACTTTGTATGCTGTCTGCTTTTCTACAAAATGACCACCACATGGCTCATCATGACGTGCTTTCAAAATATCAATAATCTCATATTCTCTAACACATTTTCTAATAATTAGATCAGCACCAGTCTAAAATAGATCTCCATTGACCCAACTATATCTAGCACTTTCTCTAATTATTCTTCTTTTCTGTTTATATGTATAATGAGATAGTAGGATGCCAGATGCTAAATAATTGGCTATATCTACAAATGATGGAGTTTTCAAATTTATAGCAAATAGATGTTCATATGGAAAATTATCTGATACTAGATTTGGATCATCAGGTTAATGAAGTCTTGATAGAAAGTGTGCAACTTGACTATCCTTACCTAGTCGATCTTGCACAGTAATGTTAAATTCTTGTATTAATAACAACTATCTAGTTATTCTGCCATTTTTTATTGATTTTTTCATTAAATATTTTATGGCTGAATGATCCGTGTGGATGTAAATTTGATAACATATTATATAATGTCTAAATTTATTAACTGCATGTACTATAGCTAGCATTTCTTTTTCTATAATAGTGTAGTTCAATTCTGTTGGTGTTAAGTTTTTTCTTATGAAATATATGGAATAATTAAACTAATTATCTTTCTGTCCAAGTGATGCTTCGATAGAAGGGTCAGATGCATTAGTTGAAATATGAAATGGCAAAGACCATTTAGATCCCCAAAGAATGGGTGCAATTGACAATGTTTCTTTGAATTTTTCAAATGCATTTTGACAATTATTTTTCCATTGGAATTCTACATATTTCGCAAGTAACTTGAATAATGGCAAATCTATTTTACTGAAATTTTCAATAAATCTCCTATAGTAGCCTGCATAACCAATAAAATTCTAACTTCTTTTTTTGTTGTGGGTGGTATTAAATTCACAATGACTTGAATTTTTGCTGGGTCCACCTTGATTCCTGAAGAAGAAATATGGTGTCCCCACACTATTCCCTTATTTAACATCATAAAGCATTTTTCATTACTGATTGATAGATTTGTCTCTATGCATATTTTCAACACTTTTTCAATATTTTGTAAACAATCATCAAACGTTCCACCATACATAGTGAAATCATCCACTTAAACTTCTACAAACTCATGGATCAAATCAGCAAAGATTGCAAGGACTGCTCTCTGAAAGGTAGTAGGTGCATTACATAAACCAAAGGGTAATATATTGTATGCATATTTTCCCCATGGGCATGTGAATGTTGTCTTATCTTGATCTTCCAATGCTATCTTTATCTGATTGTACCTACTAAATCCATCAAGAAATGAAAATAATTTCTTTCTAGCTAATGAATATAACACTTGATCAATAAATCGTAAAGGAAAATGATATTTTTAATGTAGCTTTATTGAGTTCTCTATAATCTACACAAATTCTCCACTTCCCATTTCTCTTAGGTACTACAACTAAGGGTGAAACCCATTGACTATTTGAAATAGGATAGATAAATATGACTTGTAACAGTTTATGTAATTATTCTTTCATTGTTTCCTTCATCATGGGGTTCATCCTTCTTTGTGTTTTCCTTACATGTTCAATTTGATCGTCAGTGTAAATGTGATGGATACATGTTTTTGGATGAATCCCCTGCATGTCTGTGTAATCCCAGGCAAAAGCTTTTGAATATTTTTGTAACAATGTTATTAGATTTTTCTCTTGTGATGATTGTAAGTTGTTACCAATATTCAAATGTCTCCCAAGACTGATCTCAATGATTTTTCTCTTTGAATTGGTAAATAAATTAACTGGAAAAATACTTTTGAATGTATTTTTCAATGATTGTATAGTGCAATTTTCCTGAAAACATTCATTTAAAAGATAACCAGTAGCTTCGTAATGAGTTATTCTAAGTTGCTCTGAAATATTTGGTTCTGAGATGAAAAGATCTAATAAGTCCTCATTTTATTCTTCCTCTCTAAAATTATAAACTTGATTAAGACTAAGAACAGATTGAAGCTCTTTTTGTTCCTCTCCATCAAGCCATGATAATAAAGAAGGAGATTGAGCGGGAGGATACAATGTAACATATTTTATTTCATCTCCATGTGAAATAATCATACTTCCTGACCTGCATCCAATATAAGCATCTGTAGTGGCTAACCATGGTCTACCTAAAATTAAGGGATGCCCTCCCAAATTTTTTTTTGGCTGCAAAATCAAGAAGTCTACAGGATACTCCCATGAATCCAGTGAGACAATGATATCTTCCAATATACCTTATGGTACAACTTTAGATCTATCTGCAAGCTCTAAAACTGTAGTAGTAGGTCTAATGTTGTTCATATTCAAATGTTCAATAGTCTCTGTAGTCATGACATTTATAGCTGCTCCCAAGTCTATTAAATTATTTGGAACAGAAAATTTGTTAATCGAAATGGTAACCATAGGAATCCCTAGATCAACATATTTTTCAATGGTTGTGTTTGTAGACATGAGACTAGCTATACTTCCAATTACCTGGATTTTAGGTGGATCCTTCTTTCTTCTGCCATATTTCTTAATGCATAACTCCTTTATTGTGTATGCCTATATCGGAATATCTTTAATTTCCCGTAACAAAGGAATTTTAAGATATGTGTTCAATTCATCCAGAATAAATTCAGGTAGAGATATTGGGATATTATGTTGTATTAA
The DNA here is from genome assembly GCA_034641835.2 of Pinus albicaulis. Lineage (NCBI taxonomy): Eukaryota > Viridiplantae > Streptophyta > Pinopsida > Pinales > Pinaceae > Pinus > Pinus albicaulis. The sequence goes on from CM076578.1 coordinate 122,951,069, forward strand.
TCTCTTCGGATATGGTGGAGTCTGAGTCATAATAGAATTACCTTTCTAAATTTGTTGTTCTGGTTGATATTGGTGACTTTGTTCTCCTTGTTAATTTTGTACTTCAATTATTGAAGGAGAACCTTTCTGTAATACCTTCCCAGACCTTAGGTGGACATCTTGTATGGGAATAATTGAATAAGTAGGATAATATGTTGCCTCTTCCACATGGTATGCTGGTCTATCCAAATTTTTACTTGGATTAGCTACTGGATGAGCTGGAAATTATGTTGGTCTGGGTGGTGGTTGGTTAGTAGGCAGCTGAAGCTGTTGAGGCTGAGTTAGCATTGGTTGATGTTGCTGGAATTGTTGGTATTGAGGAAATGATTGTGGATGATATGGTTGTTGATATTGATACTGCTGAGGATACATATGTTCAGGTGGTTGGGTTCCATAACCATATCCCCTCCAACCTTGTGCGGGTTGATTTTGATATTGTTGTGGAGGAAAAACCTACCATGGCATCGGTGTATTCCATGAATTTTGAGGATATTGAAAATTCTGGGGGTTTTGATGAGGGAACTGTTGAGGTATCCTTGGTTGCCAAGGTCTCCTTGGCGCCATATAGTAGAGAGAATATACTTTTTGCACTTCTTCTCCTTGTAACTCTTTTAATTTGGGAAAAATTTCTATTGCATTATTTTCTATGCATAGTCCACACAGTTATATACCTTGCAAAGGACATTCCCTAAGTGGATGTTTTTGCCTACACTTTGGGAAAAATATTGCTAATATTTCAACTTGTTCTTCTTTATTTTTCTTATCTTTTAAGACATCTACTAGTGTTCCCAAAGTTCTCAAGAGATCTGTTATAAAATTCTCTAGTAAAATTCCTATCTCTGCTCTTGTTACTGCACTTGCTGCATGTTTGGAAGCTCATGATTAAATATCTCTCTTTCAACTCCTTGATCTTACCCTCGATTATTTCTCACAAAGTTCATCAATTTCTTCAAATGGTATATTGGAGATATCTCCTTTTCCCATCACATTAAGGATTTATAAGTATTCATCTATGATACCCTTAAGAAATATTGTATGGATGGTATCATGACTTAGAGAATGATGTTTGGATTTCTCTAAATTGCAAATAAATATTTCCAAATATTCTTCCAAACTTTCGTATTCTTGTTGTGTCATTATAAAAATGTCTTCTTTTGATTCTCTAGACCTACAGTAAGCTTGATACTTTTTAAGATAATTTTTCTTCATTTCATCCCAAGAAGCAATTTTATGTTCTCCTAAACCCATAAACCATTTCAAGGCTGCTACTTCTAGAGTAGCATGAAAAAGTCGAAGCTTGTGTGTGTCATCCATATATCCATAATTTCTACACAAGATATCAAATTTGGACATGAATGCATTAGGATAATTTGTTGACACTCCATAGAAATTAGGCAATACAGAATGTGAAATGTTTTTCATTTTTATTTCTTCTCCTAATATTGCTCTTGCATCTAATATTAGAAAGCTAAAAGTAGTTTCCTTATCATTGTTATTTTCCTACTCATTTTTTTTTGTTCTTCTATTTTGATTTTCTCTTCTTGCTTCTTCTTCTATCCTTCTAAGTGCTTCTACTCTTCTTTCTTCCTCAGTTTTTTCTTTCTTCCTCTCGTTTTCTTCTCCATTCCCTTTGTTGTCTTTCCTTTTTAAGCCTTTGTTCAGGAGTCATGTTTAGCCTATTTGATCCTTCTCCTTCTTTAGCCATTTCTTGTTCAGAGATATGTAGTGTTTCAATATGAAGCTGATTTTGTATTTCTTCCACTACTTTGATTTGTTCAAGGACAGGTTTCTCTAGTTGTTAAACAATTGGTTTTCTTATATCTTTTTGTTTCCCTAAGGAAGGAGGTTCTTTAGGTGATTTTTTTATTTTTACCTCCAAGGCTAAAAAGATTTGTCTTTCAACTAAAGTTGATATACTTGTTCTGATCTTTTTTTTTTCCTCTAACTCTTCTATAGTAGGTCTTCCAGCAACTGGGGTTGTTAATCCTGTGGATGAATGAGCTGTTGGGGTCTTTTTTTTCCACAAATATACCCTTCTAATCTCTATCTCTAGGAATAAGAAAACATAACTTAAAAGAAAAACTATGTTTTGTTGTTTTTGATGTTTTTATATTTTTTTTTATCTTTCTTATCTTCCTAATTGACCATTTTGAAATATGCTTCCCTAGAAATAATGCCAAAATGTTGGGTTGTTTAACGGGTAAAAAAACACAAGTATTTATTATCAATTCGGGCTAGTAGGACTTAAAAGCATCCCCAAAGTATATGGGTTTCAGTTATGATCAAGTTAGAAGATGATTTATTAATGTTTAAGGAAATTAATATTACAAATATAAATCTAACTTAAATAATTTCTAAATTCAAGTATGCGATTAGAGGGAGAATAATCTCCTAACTTAAGAGATTTGTTCGTCCTTCTCTAACAAGATTACTTCATGCATTAGAAATCAAAAACTACTAATTGAGCAATAGATTAAGATGCATGAAACAATAATTGAAGAGGCTCTTAACTGAAAAGGTCCTAGTTGTCCTCCATCATAGATTCATGCATCAATAATGTTATTGCAAGAAAAACAGGAATTCAGATAAACATTAAAAAGCATGAAAAGATGAATTCTAGCTTATGATCTCAATCAGATAGAAAGAATGTTTAACTTAAACATTTGATTTCCATTTAATATGAAGAAAAGGAATGATAATCATATTAATCAGCACTTATAAAATATCAACATAAATCTAATAAAAAAAGTAAGCATAAACAAACTAATTTAGAAACTACAACTACAAATAACTAGGAAGTGCACTTAGCTCGGTGTGGGGGCCCTCCACCCTTGCGTCACATACTGAAGGTGCTTTCAGCTAATAAAGCTTCATTCAATCAATCAACATATAAAAAAAAAATGGAATAGAACATATCTTCAATTAACTCTCCAAAGTCTCAAAAATAATAATGTTAAGTCATACAATTTCTACATATCAATGCCTTCAAAGTTTGAGGCTTAAATAGATAAAATATCCAAAAAAAATCATCTAAAATGTCTCCTATAGCCAAGCCTATCCTTATATTATCCAATCAGGTCTAACTCATCCATCAAATCCATCAAAATCTAGAAAACCCCAGAAAATAAGAAAATTGACCTAGTTTCTAGGGATCCTCCATAAAAACAAGTCATGTTTGACCGCCTTTGACCGGGCCTATTAAAGCTTGGTTTGAATGAACCAACAGGTGTAAACTTAATATTAGTTCCCAATCTTACTAGAAATATATCTAGCTCAAGCCCAAGTGTCCTGCAAATATGCAAACCATGAGGCCATTACGGAAATTTCTGATCTAGTCCAAAAATGCACTTATAATTCAATTTTTATAAAAACTTCTAAGAATTGAAAATTTTAATTTAAATACCTATATATGCATTTATTTTTCAAAATAAGGTGAATAAGATGGTTTATAGATGGATAGTATGTCAAATAATATGTATTTCATAAACAAAAAGAGATAAAAAATGAGGGCCAACAGAATACATGCAAACAAATGAAATTGAAGTTGAAGCTAACATATCTGCTTAAGCTAAGCTTAAAGCTAAAGCTGAAAAGGCTCAAAGAAAAATTAAAGCTAATCAAGAAGCTTCTTCTTCTTCGAATCCAAAAACGTAGATTAAAATATAGATGAGATTACATCATTACATAGGAACCTTTCTTATAGGATGTCTAAAATTGAAACTCAACCAAGAATAGTCCAGGAAACTATTTCTAGACCTCAAACAAAAAATCAAGATCAATTTGAGAAAACTCCTCATCTTCAAATATTTCAAAGACCTGGTAATGATCAGGAAATACCACCTCCTCTGTTAATTAATGATCAACAACCTGATGATAATACTCTTTTGATCACAGAAGATATTAAAAACCTTGAAAATACATTTTTTCAAACTACTACTGTCCCCATCCCTCAAAACCAAACATCCCAAGAGAATCAAGAAAATTCTCAAGTGTCTAAATATCAAGAGTTCTCATAATTTTTAATTGTTGAACTAAATAGGAGGTATGATTTAAGACCAAGGGCGGGTCCTAGAAGGCCTCTTGAAAATCCTGTCATAATTGAACCACATATAAAATATGTTGAAGCTCAAACAAGAATGATTCAACCTCTAAATCAGCCAACTGATACTACTTCAATTGATAAAACTATTTTTACTGTTTTTAATGTTGAAAAGGAATTAGAGAGAGTCAAAATTCCCATCCCATTATCGGAACTTTCAAAGAGCCTTGGATACAAAAATCAAGTCACAAAATGGATTCAAAACTCAATTGTGGATGCCGAAGGGGATGTGATTAGTCTACAAGATGAAAAACCCTCAATAGTATTTGGTCCAAGCTCTGACATGATAGATGAAACAGTGCCACATTTTTATGTTACTTTGAAAGCACATGATTTTTTGCTATATAACTGTATGTTAGATTCTGGAGCCTCACATAATCTTATGCCAAAGGTTATTATGGTTCAGTTAAATTTGGAAATTACTCGATCTTACCATGATCTATATACCTTTGATTCTAAAAGGGTAGCATGTATAGGACTCAGAAGAGACTTAGCGGTAACCTTAGCCCAAAAACCTGTGAAAAGTGTAGTTTTGGACATTTTTGTCACTAATATCCCTCCTAATTTTTGAATGCTTCTATCAATATCTTGTTGTGCTAATGGGAGGGAGCCTTCAGATGGATATGTATTTTTCTAAAATTCCTCTATATGGGGGTGAAAACATTAGGTTATATAGGGAGTTAAAATTCATTCATATTGTTTGCAAAGAATATCAAGTTAGAAATCATCCCATATATGCAGTTGACCAAGATTTTGGTTGTTGCCAATTATCTTCAAATAATTTATATAATTATCAACTTAAAATTGAAGATGTTGTAGAAACCCCAAAAACTGTCAAAACTGATATTTGGAAACTATATTTTGATGGGTCATGTTCTAAAGATGGAGCGGAAGTTGGTGTTGTTTTAATTTCACCAAAAAAAGAAAACATAACCCAATCCTGCAAGCTTGATTTTTATGTTACTAATAATGTTTCAAAGTATAAAGCTTTTATTCTAGGTTTAGACCTAGCCAAAAGTCTTAAAGCGCATAATATAAGTGTTTTTAGTGACTCTGAACTCATAGTTAGAAAAGTTACAAATATTTTCCAAACAAAGTATCCTAGGCTTAGGTATTCCAGAAATGGGGTTTGGGATTCAATGGAAAATTTGTTTCATGCATTTAATATTACAGTTATCCCTAGAATTGAGAACATTCATGCATACTCTCTAGTTTTTCTAGCTAGTTCATTTAAAATTTCATATCAAATGCAAGTGTAATATCAAATTCAAGACAAATATAGGCCATATATTCCTAAAAATATAAAATAATAGAAAATATTTGAAGATGATGAACAACTAAAATCATCTCTCCAGGTTATTGGTGAATGATTTGTTTTGCAAATTGAAGAATATCAATCAGATATGAATGAAATTAATAAATAAAATGAAACAAAGATGGTTGACCATAATATCATTCAATTGTCAAACAAGTTTATTCCTAAATGTCTAGTCCCTCTAGAAACATTATTTGACCAAAATGATGATCCCAAAAATCCACTATCAAAATCACCTGAAGAGGATATTGAAGAAACTAACATTGGAACACCTGAAGATATCAAGAAAATTAAAATATGTGCATCTCTACCTCAAGAAGTAAAAAATGAATATATGAAATGTCTTAAAAATTATAAGGATTTTTTTTCTTGGTCTTAAGATGAATTAAAAGCTTATGATACATCTCTCATTGAGCATAAAATTCCCTTAAAACCTGAAGCAAAATCCTATAAGAAAAAATTAAGAAGAATCAATCCAGTCTTGATCCTTACCATAGAGAAAGAGCTTAAGAAGTTACTTGATTCTCAAATCATAGTTCCATTAAGATACTCGGATTGGGTAGCTAATTTAGTTCCTATTAGAAAAAAGAATGGGGAAATCAGACTTTGCGCAGACTTCAAGAACTTAAACAAGTCATCCTTAAAAGAAAACTACCCATTACCCAAAATGGATCAGTTGCTTCAAAATGTTTCAAGTGAAAATAGACTTTCAATTCTTGATGGTTTCTCTGGATATAACCAAATAATGATGAGTCTAGAAGACATAGAGAAGACTACTTTTACCACTACTTGGGGTACATTTATGTATTCCAGGATGCCGTTTGGATTAACAAATTTTGGAGAAACATTTCAGAGAGCTATGGACTTAGCTTTTATGGGTAAGAAAAACAATTTTTTTGTTATGTATCTTGATGACCTTACTGTCTTTTATAACTCAAATCAGAAACATTTAAAACACTTGATGAAATTTTTTGACAGGTGTAGAAAATTTGGGATATCACTCAATCCCAAGAAGTCTTTATTCTCTATCAGAGAAGGAAATTTCTTGGTCACATCATTTATATTTCCTTAATACATTGTTCATCCAAGAACCCAATTAAAAAAAAAAAAACATTATAGAAGCTCTGGCATGATTAATTGACCTAGAATTATCTTAAAGGACAACAATATTGTCACTCACGCATCTGACTACAACTAGATTTTTATATAACCCTCAATATTTGATTGCACCTTGCTTAAATTTATATCCTCCTGCTATTTCATATTGTGTGATCTTGTAGCAAAGGAACAAATCCATGTGAATATAAATTGAATCTAAACTAGAATTTTTGTTGCTCACCCATAAACCCTGCCCATATTGGTCTCTGAAGCATCATGCTCCTCCTACACTTGGAGGTATCGTTGTTATCAATGTGTGTTCCTCTAATCTAGATGTTAATTCATCCATCTCTGTCAAAGTTGTTGTTTGCTTCTACCCCTTATTGTCCTTCTTCTTCTTTGGACAGTGGCTGATGTAGTGACCAAATTTACTAGATACAAATCAATTGACGTTTGACAGGTCATTTTCATTATTCTCACCTCCTTTTGAGTTTTGTCCCTAATTAAAACCCTTCATCACCATCCCTTTACTCACAAGGGATACATTTTCTTCTTCTGCCTTATTAACTTTCAGTCCCATGATTGAAATTCTTATAGTACCTTCTATGAGACTGATTTAAATCTCTTCCTCGGTGAAGTAACTCCACAAGTGTTCCCATCGTAGTGGTTGATATTGTCCAGTGATCCCCAAAACAAAGGTATGTTACTTTTTCATAGGGCTACATTGATATTTTCTTTGATAATTTCATTTCTTCCTAAACATATTAAGTTCACCCCATATCATTATATCATTATTCAATTTTACATGATTAACCATTAGCATATGCAATAACATCATCATCATCTATGCAGCAGAAAATAACAAAGGAAGAAAAGCATGCAGACATCTAAATAGAAGGATTGGTCCGAGACCAAGGAAAAACCCACTATGGGGAAAACCCTTGCAAATTATTCTTCTTATATCGTCATCAAATGATTCAACAAATAAGAGTACAATGATCCATTGATGCATATCTTCATAAAGTAGTAAAAAAAATCGTACATGCATAATATATCCGTAAACATACTTTTGTTGAAGGATCCTAATTCTGAGAAATCTAATGCACTATCACTGCCTGTAGCATACTATTGAACACGGTTGTTAATGAGAGAAAACTTTAGAGAACTGTAGATGCATGTTTGAGGACCCGATATGTAGCAGAAATATACTGAAAATATCTACAACATCAAGAAACATGGATCCAATAGATCACGAAGGCCAATGAATATAAACTTCCAAATCATAGATCTGGATCCAAGATGCTATCAATGACTGATCAAAAAAATTTGTGACTGAGCAACTCATGTTTGAATGAACTGCGCAAGCAGCTGAAGATGAACTAACTCAGATCTACTTGGAAAAACCCTTAGCCATGATCTCAACACATTGTGCCCGCGGCTAAGCTCCCTTGGGTGCTGGCAAGACACACTGTTCCCACAGCTTTGCTCTAGATCCGACTGATCTAGTCTTTGAACCTTGGTCGTGACCTTGACATGCTCTTCCCACAACCATGACAGCTTGGTCGCTACCTTTCCATGTTGTGCCTACAACTCTAGCATGATTTCACTACTTTAATGTCTACGACTATGGTCGAAAATCCCTAGATGAGATCAAGCCTCTTTCCTACGATTCTGAACCCTACATGAGCTTCTTTCGTCGAACCTATGCAGACCAAAATAGAAAAGAGGATCCAAGAAAAAGAGTGCAACAGGAAAATCTCATGATCGAATGTGTGAGAATAAGCTTAAGGTCACTTCTATTTACAACTTTTGTAAGGGTCTGATTTGGGGTTGAGGACAACTTAACTAATTCCACATGTGCTTAGGCCAACCCATTCCATTATACTTTAATAAATAAAATAATTCATAATTTAATTTCCAATTCACCGACTGGGGAGATTTTTAGGTTGATTTTGTTCCTCTTGAAAAGAGGAATCTAATTAGATTGTGATCTCGACCATAGAAGCTATCAAAACTGGAATTTGATCCTAGTTGCATAATTTTAACACTCCCTCTCAACCAGGGAGAATTCCACCTACCAATATATGTTCATCGATCAATATTCCATTCTGATATCTTCATGAATCATCATGTATCATCATTGATAATCTCTATCATGTAGTCATCATGGTATTATTGTTCATCATTACAAATCATCAATGAACTGTTCATGCTTATTCCAGCTTATCTCTTGAATGTTGCTTCTCATGTGCTGAACATTTTCAGATCTAGAAGAAGAAGAATTTGTCACTGGAGGGGAGCTTAGGCTACCTCCCTTCATCCATTAGGCTACCATTCAGAATCTCAGCCAGCAAGCTACTACCAGGAATATCGTCATCAATCATCATAAAAAAGCATATCATCAAGGAGTACATCTCGATGCGTAACTACATAGGGGAGCATATATCAACCCAGAATATCATGGGGGAGCTATACCTATACAACCCCATATTGAGCAATAGGATATCCATCCACGTAGGGGATCCCATCTCGACCCTGGAATCACATCGCAGAGCTCAATATGAACCCAAAACCACACAGGGTTATCTCAGCCCATCCTATTTCTTACAGTTCCTCCCATTGGTGACCCTGAATATTCATCTAGTAGAACACCTGCATCATAATTGACTTGGGTTGTACACCCCAAGTACACTCTCAACTCGTTGGCTAAACAAGGAGCAATATTCTCAACTGCATAGACCAGATAGGGGAGCAACATCTTTAACCCTATGAAGATAGGGGAACAAGATATCAACCCTTGGTAATAGATAGGGAAGTACCCTATTGTCCAGAGATCCCTCAACCCCAGGATCCCTCTATCTCAATTCATTTCCCCGAGAGCTCAAGTATGGTAGGAATAGTTTTATTAGTGTCCTTGATCAACGCTACTATCAACATAATAACATCTAGTATCTTCTTATCTCAATAACAGTTGATTCATGTTCATATAGGGCATCAAATAAAATGGTTATTTTATAACATACATAATCATCTAAATCACAATAAGATACCATAATCATCCTCCATTTCACGGGGGTTTCAATCATAAATGGATACCATAATCATCCTCCCTCTCATGGAGGTGACAATCACAAGCCTAAACTTGTCTCAAATAGCTACGTTGTCTCATTGTAAGAGACTATGTACCAACTATCTAAATATATGGGATTCTCTATCATCATAGTGTATCCATGTCATATTCATATCATGCTCAGACAAATCTCTAAGGAGCTTCTTTATCCTACCTCACAACTAGCCTTCCTAGTATCATTTACCCAAACTCGGTCGTGCTATGGACTTGTCATCCAAGATATCATCACAAATGTCATATTATGGTAGCATCCAAATGTGCTCATCAATAATATTCCCAAACATCATCAGTTCATTCATGCATTTACATATCATGGGTGAAATATCTTAACCTTTAAAAGTAGAACATTTCACGTAGATCTATGAAAAATATGTTTGGTGACAATTCTGAATGAAGTAGCTCAATCATGAATTTAATCATGTTCTATACACATCATATATAGATGGATGTTTAGAATGGAACATCAATGCTTCAATCAACTATCATATTCCATGTCATGTTCAACAACATTAGAAATTTAAATTAGAGTATCCAAGGATTTACAATTTCATTACACAAAGACATTTTTCAATAGTTTTGCAACATACGATTTCTTTCCCAAATTCCAAAAATTGATTCATCATGCTGTGATACATCATTACAATATTCAGAGTCCATTTCCCTCTTACTTAGTTCATCAGTGGCTCATCACCTGTTAAGAGTAGACTATTAGTATGTAAAACAAAATCCATAATCAAAATCAAGGCGACACCTTGGAACTCATTATCCTAACTTCATCAGATAACTATCTAATATGGGCGAATCTGAATCATGGAAATTTCATCACACAATTCTCTCAGTAAGCATAATTTCTTACCAAGTAAACATACTCAGCCTTACGTAAATCAATGTCGTTTCAATGAAGTCATTTCATCAGAGTTTAGAAGCCAGAAAAAAACTATTATCAAAGACATTGATGTCATCGTATCAACTCTTTCAACTAGGTGACAAGTAGAGCTCATATCAAGTCTTCACTTCATTTACTATCAAGCCATCAAGTCTGTCATTTAACATGCCATTACAAGCCATTTACGTCACTAGATGAAAGTGCATACATCAAAGTTAAGTCATGCAGGTTCCATATTCATATTGAATCACAAAAACCATTGTGCTAAGAACAAGGAGGCCAATACATAACCATAATTTTGAATACTCACATACGACATGAAAATTCATTATGCCCACATAGCATTATCATCAGGGAAAATAAAAATTCAATAGATCAAGTCCAAATAGAGAGATCTATAATCCAAAGAGATGTCTCAATCATCAATTCAAAGTTCTAAAACATCATGTCCAAGTTCCAAACACATCTCATCTATATCAATCAACCAAAACATGCAGCACAATCCTCAAACATAATGACATATTCGTATGACTGTCTCAATCACCTACAAACACAAGTTCGATTAAAACATACGAACTTTTCATGTTGACAGATCTTACTGCTATCTGCAACACATCTGCAGAAATGACATCTTTGAGGTGAGCATCTAATTTCATGCCTAATCCTTTATTTACTTTCATCAACAATTTAACCTGGAAATTTCAGAAATCAGTTTACAATGGAAAGGCATGTCAGAGATCCCTTAATTTAGAGTACAGATTGATTTCAGTACAAAACTTCAATTATGTGTCTATTAGGCATAGCCACATGTGTGGACCTTCCGTTGTGCGAGTGAGGCTCAAATATCTACTGCAGATCAACAATGTCAGATACCCATATATCATAGAAGAGCATGTAATTTCATTTACACTCATGTCATCAACCTATCTTTACTGGAATCATGCAACAGTAGATATGTTGGATCATAACATCAAAAATATATCCATCATGGTTAGCTATCACATCATGAAATAAACCTTTCATCAAGAGTTGTATTTCCATGATACGACAGTGGACATGTGATACATCATACTATGAACATAATATCATTTTATATCAAGTTAATCCATTAGTTTCACCATATTCCATCAAGACATGACCACAAGTAGTAAGAGATCTAGATCATCAATCTCATAGATATACCTCTATCATCATGGTCATCAATACCATGCTTATCATGATTAATATGATCAAGTTAGGCTATTGAATAAACCAATAGAGTGAAATCTATATTTCCATGAGCTTTCATCATGCTTATCACAAGCATTACCAGCACCATATCAATGAGGTAAAATTCTATAAGAGATCCAATGTGTCTTATGTATATCAAGAATCAAGAGTATCATTTATTTGAGTCAGAGTCAGGATCTCAAAAACAATAGATGTTATCCAAACACCAAGTTATGCCACTATATCCAAGGTCAACAATAAGTAGCCTTGCATAATCAAGAAGATCATCATGATAAAAATATTCAATACCATGTGCACCATAAATCCCAATAACTTTCATATGCGTGCATGATCCATTTGCAAAGGAGACATTCTCAACACACCATAGGGTTGGCCTAGTCATCAATGTTACAACTGAAATACAATATACCATGCATACCTTGTGGTATTACCCGTGCACCTTCACATAGGAAGCTTGTCACCTATTTCATCAGGTGCCTCTTTTTCTTTTCCAGATCTAGCCATCTTTCCTGCATTTCAAAATATCCCAAGAGGGATTCACTTATCACATCTCATCAAGAAGGTTAGAAACATCTAGGTATTCAAAATATACATGCATGAGGTATAAGCAATGATGAAACAATAATCATAATATGTAAGAAAATGCTTTTGGTGATATCACATATGATCATGTATTGTCGACACGCTAAGGGAAGCGTTATAAATCGATAAAAGGCATGTTAACATGATGGATGGAGTCTTAGTAGATGTTGGATCCCAGCCCTTCATCCTTATTTGTTGTTTGGCTTTATCGCCCCTCCCTTCTTCTTTTCTTTACCCCTACTGTGATCCCTCAAATCAATTAATGTATTTATTTATTTATTTTTAAATTTTTTTTACCTCCTTCCACCTTAACTTAATAATATTAAATTAAATTAATAAAAATATACTTATAGTATATAATACTAAGAATTAATACATTAACTCTAATTTCTCATTATTACCAATTTAACGAATATATTTTAAATAAAATAAAAAAATAATAATAATAAAACATATTATATTTATTAACTAATAAATTGAATTTAATTTGATATAATAATAAAATAATTTTATATTATATTATAAATCTAATTGTAAAATCATTATTAGACAATATCCTTTTATAAATATTCCCTCCTTATTGGATATTATTATTATTCTTAATCACCTTTAACCAATAGTTTTTTTTCTTATTTATATAATAATTAATAATTACTTATTGAACCCTAATTATATAGAAAATATAATAATAAAATATATTATAATTATTAACTAATTAAACTAATTTTTTTTTTAAATAAATTATTAAGCTTATATATTTTGCCTGTGAGTCAAACTAGCTGTTATTTCTAGTATGATCTTCTCTCCATATTTTTAATCTGTCTCTTTGATCTGATTTCTCATCTTGTCTTCAAGATAAACCATATTGGTTGGTTTGAAATGTAGACAATACATCGTCATAAGTAATTATGACCAAAAGCATTTTCTTACTAATTATGTGTCATCTTTAGATACTCAGAAAATGCATCATTTTGAATGGGCACTTTTGCTGGTATCTAAAGATGAAATAAGATCTGAAATTTTTTAAAAATGCAGAGACTCCTCGGTTATTCCCTCATTTGCCTCAATTAAGCATCTCCTTAATAATTCGAGAAACCAACGTATGTTTCGTTCAACTAGCTTTGGGATTATTAAATTTGAGATCTCCAGGATTGGGAAATGTCTCGATCTCATATCTCGAAGGCTTCTCTCCAAGTTTCTTAAATTATCGGAAAAGTCTTCCGCCTCGGACGTCAGACGAAAGTTTGAATAGTTCGACGAGTCATGGGCTCCATGTTCGTAACGTGATTGGTTCGGTTTGGTATCCTCCATCGGAATGCGTTAATCCCTCGGCTTCATCCCTCTCTGCCAGGATTAATTCTCCTTTCAGCGAGACGCCTTCAGTGGATCTGCGATCTTTCTCCCCCGTGTCTTGCCCTTTCCCTCTCTGGTGGTCTTCTCTCAACCCGGGTGTTCCCCGTCCCCTCTATCCCGTTGGACAAAGCTTCAGGCGTTGATTATCCCGTGTCTCTGATTCGAGTTTCCTCCAGCGTAGGACAACCGGACGGTCACCTCGCCTTGACCAGCCAGCAAAGCTCGAGCGTATACTCATTTTCTGATTCTCTTATTCGAGTTTTCTCAAGCGGAGAAGGTCAACCCGATGGTCAGCTCGCTTTGACCAGCCAGCATAGCTCCAGCGGGTCTTCATTTTCTGATTCTCTCCGCTCGTCCAATAGCGTTCAAGCTGGTTCCGCATTCTTTTCTGATTGGGTCCCCTCCTCTCTTCCGGTTAAACCGTTGGACTTTAAACAGTCCTTCAGTTTCCCTTTTGGCTCTCCTTTCAGTAATTCGCTGCACTATATTAACGACAACAATAAGTCGGTGAAGCAGAGGTCCAATTGTTGAGATAGGTGACTTTCCTCTGATCTACTCAGGATCAAATTTCAGTGGAGACATATGCCTGTTGTGTCTTCGCTAGAAGAGTAGGCGACCCCATAGCGGACGTCACCCCATAGCGGACGTCTTGACTCTTGTTGAGGCATAAGTTAAACACTACAGTGCCGCTTGCAGGCAGTTGCACCGAGCCTAGGTTTATGGTGGCAGTTACTATAATTATAATATTAATAATAATAATAATAATTACCATAATAATAATAATAATAAATGTAAGAATAGTATTAATAATAATAATAACAATGATCATAATAAATTGGATATTTTTTGTATTAATAGCAAAAACTCTAGCAATAATAATAATAATGAAGATCATAATATTAATATTAATAATAATAATAATAATTCTCCGGTCCCTTCGAGTAAGATGTTTATTAATCTTTCTTGTTTTTCCTTTGATCGTCATGCATATAATCTTTTGGAGAAAGGTCTTAATTTTTCTCTAGCTCCTAAAAAAATCTCGGTGCAAGACATTATTTGTGATATATAATTTAGGATTAAAGATTTGCCTGATGCTACTAAAGACACCATTAGGCAAGATTGTGCAGTGATCTTGAGGAAAGCTAGACACCCTAAGCACAACCTTAGAAAACCTATGTTTGAGGCCCTAAAATCCTTGAAAAATAATCAGGACATTGTTGTTCTTAAAGATGATAAGTGAGGCACTACAGTCATCTTAAACAAATATGGTTACCTTATAAAGATGTTAGATCATCTTTGCAATAGCGGGAGCTACAAAAAACTTGACAAAAATCCCCTTAAAAAAGTTTCAAGAGCTGTTGCTCTAGCCATAAAATCTAGTAGCACAGTTAGCTCCCTTAGTAAAAATCTTATTAAGAGTAACCCTCTCACTCCAAGAATCTATGGTCTTCCAAATATTCACAAGGAAGGAGCCCCCCTTTGCCCCATTGTCTACACCATTGGAGGTCCGACTTACCTTCTCGCTAAATTTTTAGCCAATAAGTTGAAACCTCTTGTTGGTCGTAATGATTCCTTTGTCAAAGACTCGTCCTCCTTCATTAAGGATTTGAAAGGCATTAGAATGGATCCTAATGAAAAGCTTGTAAGTTTTGATGTGCTTTCATTATAAACTTGTATTCCCATTAATGAGGCTATTGATGTCATCAAGAGAATCACCGATCCTGATACTTCCCATCTAGTTGAGATTTGCCTCACCTTGAATTTCTTCAGTTTCGAAGGTGAATTATTTGAGAAAACATGTCGTGTGGCCATGGGTTCCCCCCTATCCCATGTTTTGGCTAATATTTTCATGCAGGACTTTGAATGTAAGGCCCTCTCCTCAACCCTTTTCCAACCCAGACTTTGGAAAAGGTTTGTAGATGAAACTTGTGTTGTGTGGCCTCATGGCAAGGAGATTTTGGAAAATTTCTTCAATCATCTTAACAACCAATCAGACTCCATAAAGTTTACTATGGAATGTAAAGTTGATGGAAGCCTGGCTTTTCTCGATGTTCTTATTTCAAGAAATAATGATGGTTCTTTTCCTCATCAAGTTTTTAGAATGAAAATGCACATTGAGCAATATCTTCATGCGGGTTCTCATCATTTCCCAGCTCAAACTCTGGGTGTTCTCAACACCTTAGCTACCAGAGAATTAATAGTCTTAGATGAACACCATATCGAAGAATAAAAATCCCTCCTCCTGGGCGTTTTCAATAAGAACATATATAGCAAGTTTGAGGGCCTTAGAGCTTTTCACAAAGCGAAAAAAGTTCCAAGGAATAATAAAAAGATTCTAGTGATTGGTTATCTAGGGTTCACCTCCCGTTTATTCAAGGGACTACTGATAAGATTGCTAGGATCCTTAAGAAACATAATGTTTCCTCGACTTTGAAGCCCCTCCTTACTATTAATAGTTCTCTAAAGTCGGTCAAAGACTTGGTAATCCCCAAGGATGGTAAAGGTATTTACCTTATTCGTTTCTCTTGTGGGGCTCCATACATTGGTGAAACTGGTTGTTCCATTAATCAAAGGATTCATGAGCATGTGGCGGACCTTAAGCATGGTAGGTCACACACTTCTTCCTTATCAGAGCACGTGGAAAAGACGAAGCATCACATTTGCATCGAAGAAGCTAGGGTTATTGCTAGGATTGACCATTTTCATCACCCCGTAAGTTAAGGGAAGCGTTAGAAATGGAGAAAAGGCTTGTTAACCTTAATAGAGATGATGGATGGAGTGTTAGTAGATGTTGAATCCCGACCCTTCATCCTTAGTTGTTGTTTGGCTTTAGTGCCCCTCCCTTTTTTTTTACCCCTTCTTTGATCCCTTAAATCATCATCATCATTATATATATATATATATATATATATATATATATATATATTAAGCTCCTTCGACCTTAACTTAATAATATTAAATTAAGTTAATAAAAATATACTTTTAGTATATAATACCAAGAATTAATACATTAACCCTAATTTCCCATTATTTCTAATTTAATGAATATCTTTTAAATAAAATAAAAATATAATAATAAAACATATTATGATGATGATGATGATGGTTAACGTCCACTGAGACCAAACTTTGGTCTATCGGACCTATAATTTTCTTAGTTCTTAATTTTCTGGCTTCTTGTTTTTCTTGGCGAGATTGGTGTTGTAGCTTTCTTTTTCTTCTCTATGGTCTTCTAACTTCCTTTATCTTGCAACTCTTTCATCTCTTCTGATTCTTGGGACACTGGTGTCTTATCTTCGGGATCTAGGAGATCTGCGTTGCTACTAAATGAAGATTTATTTTGCGCGGTATTCGAGTCCTCATAATTGTTGATGCTTGAGGGGTTGTCGAGTTCATTTTTATGTTGTTGGGCGGGGCTTTCCCCTTGCTTGTCTTGAGGGTTGTTTCTTTCTTGACTGATTTCTTGCGATTCAGATTTTTCTAGAGAGTATTATTCCTTAATGACAATGTAATGTTCCTTTTGTGCTCCTTCCCACCATGTAGATCTATGGTGATTCTTTCTAGAAGAATTTTCTAGGAGACTTTTGGGCAATTTTTGGCTAGATGGTCTATCTCAAAGCAGGATCAACATCTAAGGAGGATACTTTCATAGTCGAGTTTTTGGTTCCATATAGTATTTTCTTGTTAGGATTATTTCAGCTGCGAATCTGGCGCTGAATTCCATTTCTACATAGATGCGTGCATAGGTGGTTCTGACATATTCCTCTGTTTCTGGGCACCTGCAATAAAATTTCCCAATTGCATTTCCAATGGCTTTTAGTGAGGAGAGATTCCAGAGATGCAAAAGTAGGTTTGGCAATATGACCCAAACTGGTGTTGAGGTTATGACTGTTGTTGAGGGATCGAATGATGAGTTCCATGGCTTCATGAATAGGCCCAAGTTTTTCCAAAACCAAGGGCCGGAATCTAAAATGCATTGTCTACTTTCAGAGTTTTCAAAATCTACTATAAAGAAACCCTTAGCACAAGGGTAGATATTAATTTCATCAGAAATTATAGGCTTCCATACCTCCGAGATCCAACTGTGGAGAGCTGTCAGCCGTGGCAAAGCCATTAAACCGGCAGATTAAGGCACTTTTAGAAAACTTCAAGGCCTCATCCAGTGAGGCCTTGACCACCTGCACAGTGGGAGCTAGGGCTTCACTGAAAATATGGGTAGGAGCTTGACTCTCAGAGGCGGACGGAATTGGGCCGACAATTATCTTCGCGAAGCTGGGAGCCATACTAGAACTAAAGGTAAAGAACCGCAGGTCTATAAGGCCGCGGAGCTTGGAAATAAAAATCGTGGAAGTAAATCATGATTGGGAAAATCGAACCCTACGAACCCTACGGAAGATATGCGAACCTTGTGGAAGATTATCTAATAAACTAATAAACTGAATAAACTGAATTTAATTTGATATAATAATAAACTAATTTAATTTTATATTATCAATCTAATTATAGAATCATTATTAGACAATTTATTTTTCATAAATATTCCCCTCTTATTGGATGATATTATTATTCTTAATCACCTTCAACCAATAGTTTTTTTTTTATAATTGTATTTATATAATAACTAATAATAACTTATTGAACCCTAATTATATCTAAAATATAATAATAATATATATTATAATTATTAACTAATTAAACTAAGTTAAAAAAAAATAATAATAATTTATTTCATTTACATATTTTCCCTATCTGAGTCAAACTAGTTGTTATTCCTTAACGGCTAGTTTGATCCTCTCTCCATCTTTTTAACACGTCTCTTCAATTCGATTTCTCATCTTGTCCCGAAGATGAACCACATTGGTTGGTTCGAAACGCGTCCACAATACATGATCATATGTGATTACCACTGAAAGCATTTTCTTACAAATTATGGATCACATAAGCCAAATTCCAAAAATAATCATAATAAGTATGAGGGGTTTCCGCAGTGCATTATATTAGATGTCATTTTTGGGATTCAACTACGTTATGTAAGTCATTCATCTATGAACAATTCCATGAGAGGTAGTCGTAACTGAATAATTTCTCATGATTTTTGAATAGTCCACTTAGCACTCATTGCATCGGGTGATGCTCACAGAGGTGAAGAAGTGGGATTGAAACTAGTGAAATGAATCACATAGCATCAATCATCACTTCCAGGGCTTGCACCCAGTAACCAGGACTTCTCGGGAGGTCACCCATCCCAAAAATCCTCTGGCTCAAGCCCGCTTAACTGTGGAGTTTTCCCCACAATCAAGCCCACTTAGCTTGCTACCCCATTTGCAAAACCTTAGCAAGTATTGTGCCTGCAAGTATTGTGCCTCATGAACCATTCAAGTAGAGCTACCTTTACTCTTTGTATTTTAAGTATGAGGGGTTTCCGCAGTGCATTATATTAGATATCATTTTTGGGATTCAACTCTATTATGTAAGCCATTCATCTATGGCCAATTCCATGAGATGTAGTCGTAACTAACTAATTTGTCATGATTTTTGAATAGTCCGCTTAGCACTCATTGCATCAGGTGATTCTCATAGGGGTGAAGAAGTGGGATTGAAACTAGTGAAATGAATCACATAGCATCAATCATCACTCTCAGGGCTTGCATCGGTAACCAGGACTTCCCAGGAATTCACCCATCCCAAAACTCCTTTGGCTCAAGCACGCTTAACTGTGGAGTTTTCCTCACAATCAAGCCCACTTAGCTTGCTACCCCATTTGAAAAACCTTAGAAATTATTGTGCCTCATAAACCATTCAAGTAGAGCTCCCTTTACTCTTTGTATTTTACGTATGAGGGGTTTCCACAATGCATTATATTAGATATCATTTTTTAGATTCAACTGCGTTATGTAATTCATTCATCTAAGACCAATTCCATGAGAGGTAGTCGTAACTGAGTAATTTCCCATGATTTTTGAATAGTCCACTTAGCACTCATTGCTTCGGGTGATGCTCATAGGGGTGAAGAAGTGGGATTGAAACTAGTGAAATGAATCACATAGCATCAATCATCACTTAATCATGCTAAGTGGGCTTGAGCTAGAGGATTTTTGGGATGGGTGACCTCCCGGGAAGTCTTGGTTACCGGGTGCAAGCCCCAGAAGTGATGATTGATGATATGTGATTCATTTCACTAGTTTCAATCCCACTTCTTCACACATGTGAGCATCACCCGATGCAATGAGTGCTAAGTGGACTATTCAAAATAATCATAATAGTCAGATCCATGCAAAGAAACATCAAGAGTCTAGGGTTACTTATCATCTGTGAGAGTTGATCCTCTCCCTATTGAACCAACGTTCAAGAGC
Source organism: Pinus albicaulis (assembly GCA_034641835.2). Taxonomy (NCBI): domain Eukaryota; kingdom Viridiplantae; phylum Streptophyta; class Pinopsida; order Pinales; family Pinaceae; genus Pinus; species Pinus albicaulis. The sequence goes on from CM076578.1 coordinate 122,971,154, forward strand.
CATCCATAGACCACATATCATTGTTGTCTTCAATCAACCAGGTAATTTTTCAAATTGATCCCAAGTGCTTCAGACCATTTTGGGGTTTCATACACCAAACTTGAAGACTTCAGCATAAACCAAGGTTTCTCCCAAACTTGCACCATCAAACCATTATGCACTAACTACCTAGGTTTTTCTTCATACCCTATAATTATTTTTCGGTCTCTACCATCCTCTTCTAGCTTCCATAAAGGGTGTCTCCATGGAGGTGATATCCATGCATTTTCTTTAGCCCAACTCTATTACCATGTTAATTTTTCATAGGGCTACATTGATATTTGCTTTGATAGTTGCATATCTTCGTAAACACATTAAGTTCACCCCATATCATTAAATCATTATTCATATTTACACTATTAACCATCAACATATAAAACTATGTAGAAATAACAATAACATCATCATCATCATCTATGCAGTGGAAAGTAACAAAGGAAGAAAAACATACACACGTATAAACACTAGGATTTGTCCAAGACCATGGAAAAACCCATTATGGGGAAAACCCTTCCAAATTATTCTTCTTAAATCGTCATCGAATGATTCGGAAAACAAGTGTACAATGATCCATTGATCCATATATTCATAATGCAGTGAAACCAATAACACATACATAGTATAACCATAAACATACTTGTGTTGACAGATCTTGATTCTGAGAACTATAATGCATTGTCACTGCCTGTAACAGATTGTTGAACATTGTTGCCATTGAGCAGAAACTTCAAAGAACTGTAGATGCATATTTGAGGACCTGATTTGCATCGGAAATATACTAAACAAATCTACAACATCAAGAAATACAGATCCAATAGATCACAAAGGCCCACTGATATCAACTGTCAAATCCTAGATCTAGATCTAGGATGCTATCAACGACTGATTGCAAACATCTGTGACTAAGTGACTGATGTCTGAAAGAACTTTGTAGGCAACTAAGGATGACCTAATTCATATCTGCTCATGGCTCTACTCTAGATAAGCCCGATATAGTCTTCAAACACTGGCTGCGACCTTGACATGCTCTACCCACAACTATGGGAGATTGGCCGCTACCTTGACATGTTGTGATCGCGGATCTTGTCCGATTTCACTAGTTTTGTTCATGCGGCTATGGACTAGAAGCCCTAGTTTAGAGTGAGCCTCTCGCCTGTGATTCTAAACCCTACATAAGCTTCTTCCATCAAACTTGTGCAAACCAAAACAGAAAATACGATTCACGAAAAAGAGTGCAAGTAGAAAATTTCATGAGAGAATGTGTGAGAATGAACTTGAGGTCACTTGTATTTATGGCTTTTTTGAGGTTCCACTTTGGGTTTGAGGCCTACTTAACTAATCCACATGTCCTTAGGATGACCCATTCCATTACACTTTAATAAATAAAATAATTCATAATTTAACATCTTCTTGGCAGATTTGAGTGATCTATAGGTTGATTTTAGTCCTCTCGAAATGAGGAATATAATGAAATTATGATCTCAACCATATGATATGTGTAAAGTGGAATTTTTCCATAGTTTCATAATTTTAATAAGGTCAGCCATTCCTTGGTAATCCCATTCAGATTTTTCTGTACTAGCTCACTATCTACTAGGTTTTCTCTTACAACTACAAGTTCATGAAAACCCCCCTGAATTCTTGTGAGGTAGGAGGTTACAATCTCACCCTTTTTCATCTTTGTTGTCCTCAGGTTCTCCTTAAGAATCATTTTATGATTCTGAGATGAATTTTGGTGTAACTTTGCAATGACATTCCATATGTCCTTTGTTGTATTCTTCATTGCAATACATGGGACGATATGATCCCAAACCCCATTTAGGACCATCCTCTTAGTCTTGGCCATCCATTTAATGAAGGATGCCAACTATTTTTTATCTTTTGGCTCTATTATGAAATTTGTCACAAACTCGTTCAAGCCATGCTCATCCAATAGGAACTGCATTTTGGATTTCCAAATGCCAAAATTTGAGGCTCTATAAAGTGTATCCTGATCTATGACTCTTCATGTGGTCATCTATGTCAAACTGAAATAAAATGGAGACTAGCACTAAAAATCTCATCCTGCTTCCTACTCAACCTCCTTTCTTATACTCACACTCCCTCTATAATTTAGGAATATGTTCCTGTACTGTTAGATCTAATATTGTACTTGCCTCTAGTGTCCTTCCCATAACTCATACTTCTTGTTGATTCTTCGCTATATCATATATAAGTCCTTCTCCATATTCTTCTAGATGTACTACTACTGTTGAAGCATGCACTAGATAAAGAGAAAGTTTTCTACGACCTACTGCTACTAGAAATCTTGGATCTCCTCCTAGAAATTGGAAATTGGAAATACTCTAATAATTTCTAGAAGTTCCCTTTGTGTTCTTTACTCTTCATACCCTGCATAGATTTGTAACTACAACCATTTCTGCAAATATTTGACACCTTGATCTACTCAATGAATCAACTAATCTACTCACCAAAATTATTTCCCTCCTACCACACAACCTGCAAAGCCTCCTCTGAGGTGATTGTAGAAATTTGAATAACTGAGATATTATTCACTGAGATTCTCCTGATCACACACTATTTTAGCTTCATGCATAATATAGAATCTCTTCTACCATTTATCATCACATGCGGAAATAAAATCAATTGCATGCATACATTAAAATCACAAACAATCACACATATGAACACAGTATTTAATGGGAAATCTTAAAGCTGAAAACCCCAACTATCTGTATATTATATGTCATGAAGATCATGTAACAATCATAGTACAAAAGCTCCTCACAAGCTCTCATGCACACCCTCAATTTCTACACACTATCAAGCTAGATCTAGCAAAACACATGCTCCAATCTTTTGCCACTTGATAGCCAGCCTCTATTGCATTTTCAATGCTATGGGATGACTTCATTAAATAGATAAACCACCTGGCTTGTACTGCGCAATCCTCATGGGCTTCTCCACCTATCTGTGTGTTGCAAATAGCAACAGTATAGTCACAACTGATAGTTAACCTGCTCTTTCACCTATTTCTGCACTGGTCTCCACTGAAATTGTCCATGCATTGAAGTTAACTGATGCATTCTTTAGTTGATTTAATGAGTTTATAATTAATGAATTAATTAATAATTAATTCACACCACTCTCACTAAGTGTATCAATTAGTTAAACTGAATACAAATAGCTCAACTATGTTTAGATTAGTTAAACTGAATACAACTCCACTAACTTCCTCAATCAACTCCACCAAACTCTGTCACATGAGTTCTAACTGAAGTATCCATACAATAGCTCCACTTAACCCTCAGGAATAGCGTAATTCCTTCTGTCAGCTCCTGTGCCACATCTGTGCACTTAACTGAAGTGCTCCAAGAGAATAAGATAATGTTTATAGTCCAAATATTATTAAGAGCTAATAATATTCGACATATCTATTTTTAGACTGGAAATCTAAAAATAGATTACGCCCAATATGTCTAAAAATAGAAGTCCATCTATTTTTTCCAACTTGACCAACCATCCACAAATAGCATCCTGCAACTCATAGAACATGATCCATATGTCTAAAAATAGACATAGTCTAAAAATAGACTTTGCGCCAAAAATAGCCTGCGGGCCCACTTAGTGAAGGCGACTCCTTTCCACTAAGCTCATCATCCTGTTGCAATCTCAACACTCCCTCTCAACAAGATAATGATTATATGCAACCCCTATCCTACCCCTGTGGTATTCGAATTTTCTCCTAGTGAGCGCCTTCGTCAAGATATCAGCATCCTGATCCTCCGTGGGAATGTATGAAAGTAACATGACCTTGGTATACCCTGATACGATATGATCTTAGGATGTCGATGTGATTGGATCTATCATGAAATAATGGATTAGCTGAGAGTTTAATGCAACTCTGGTTATCACAATAAATCACGGTAGGCTCGAAATGCAACCCGAACAATCCAACGAGGATCTTCCTCATCCAAATAGCCTCGCATGCGTGAACTTCGACGCATATACTCGGCCTCTGCTAAACTGAGTGCCACGGATCTCTGCTTCCTGCTGTACCAAGAAACTGTTGTCGACCCGATACTGAAAATCCCTCTAGATGTGCTCTTTCTGTCCGTTGGGCTCCCTGCCCATTCTGCATCCGTGAAGTCACACAACCTCACCTCATCCGAATGTCTGTACCATAATCCATATCCCGATGTGCCTCTGAGATATCTCAATACATGCTTCCCCGCCTTCCAAAAGAGCTTGGTTGGCTTAACAATAGCTTGTGAAAGCTGGTTAACAACATAGCATATGTCAGGTCATGTATTGACCAGATACATAAGCAACCCCACCAACTGTCGATAAACACTGGCATCCACTACCTCCGTCGAAGTAGCATCCTCCTTCCTCCATCCACCAGGAAGAGGAGTATCAACAGGCTTGCAGCCATGCATTTTGAACTTCTCCAGTATCTCTCGGGCATACTTACCCTGAGAAACAAACAGTCCACCACTGCGCTGCCAAATTTCCAATCCTAGGAAATAATGAAGGAGGCCTAAGTCCTTCATCTCAAACTCCTTTGCAAGATCAGCCTTGCATGAGTGTATCAACAGTTCATTACCTGTCAAAATCAAATCATCTACATAAAGTAAAATGATCAGCAACTTACCCTCCACCACAATCTAGTATAGGTTAGGATACGCCTCACTCTTGGATAATCCAAGTCCGGTGAAATAACTGTCTATCTGTATGTACCAAGCACGCAGTGCTTGTTTCAATCCATACAGCACTCTCTTGAGCCTGCACACATGCGACTCGCTGCTGAAGATCTCGAAACCTTTGGGCTTCTCTATGTACACCTCCTCCTCAATGACTCCATTGAGGAACACAGTCTTCACATCCATCTGATGAATGTGCCACCCCATCTGTGCTGAGAGAGCAAGAATCGTCTGTATGGAAGAATAACTTGCGACAGGTGCAAAGGTCTCCTCATAATCGATCCCCTCTATCTGTGAAAACCCTCGGGCAACAAATCTTGCCTTGTACTTCTCCACACTCTCGTCAGCTACCTACTTCACTTTGTAGATCCATCTCGAACCCACCACTGATTTCCCCTCCGGTCTCGGGACAATCTCCCATGCACTGTTTCTGACAATCGAATCATACTCTTCCACCATGGCATCTACCCATGCGGGGTCCTCCACAGCTTCCTCGAAAGAGGATGGCTCTGTCACGATACTCTTGCTCATAAGAGCCATGTATCTAGTATACGGGTCAGGTGACTGTCTCTGTCTGCGCTGTGATGTAGGTGCTCCTACAACCTTCTCTGCATCTTGAGCCAGTCGCTCAACTTCTGTAGTGCGCTTCCGCCCTCTGATGGTTGACACTGCTTGAGTGGTCTCTTCCACTCCATGAACCTCATCTTGTGGCTGATCCATATCCTGAGACTCATCCTTAGGAACTAATAGCTCCTCATCTGCATGCAAGTGTGGTTCCCTCTCAAGTGAACACTTCATGGCTTTCTCCTCCTGAAATTTGATATCCCGTCGCACAACAGTCTTGTGACTGTCTGGAAAATACACACGATAGTTGTGGGGCATATCAGTGTACCCCACAAATATCCCAACCTCAGCAGTCGGCTCCAGCTTCTTTCTAGCATCCTTCGTCACATGAATGTAAACAGGTGAACCAAAAATCCTCAAATGGGAAATATCAGGCCTCTTACCAGAAAATTCCTTCTCAGGTGTACTCATGCCAAGTATCCTATGAGGACAACGGTTCTGCACATATACTTCAGTATTGCATGCCTCAGCCCACAAGTGTATAGGTAGGCCCTGATCATGCAACATTGCCCGTGCAGCACCCACGATCATTCTGTTCTTCCGCTTAGCAACCCCATTTTGCTGTGGGTTATGAGGTGCTATGAGCTCTCTTCGAATTCCTTCTGCGCTGCAAAAGTCCTTGAATTCGCCAGAGATGAATTCACCACCATTGTCTCTCCTTAGAGCCTTCACCTGCTTTCCCGATTATTTCTCAACCAGTGCCTTGAACTCACAGAACTTTGAGTATGTCTCGCTCTTCTTCAGCATGAAGAATATCCAACACTTACAAGAAAAATCATCAACAAATATCACATAATACCTGTGCTTTGTTGTCGAAGCTACTGAGAAAGGTCCACACACGTCTGTGTGAATTCTCTCAAGGATCGTCGTGGCGCGACTATCCTTCTCGTGAAAGGTGGATTTCACAAGTTTTCCCAAGGTACATCCCTTGCACTGATCTGACTGTGCAAGAGTACCCTTCGGAAGCCCAGTAGAAATCTGCTGCAGTATCTTCAAAGCTCCATGGTGAAGGTGGCCCAATCTCTGGTGCCACAACTTGCCATCATCCCAGCTCACCACTCCTTCTGCCTTGCCTGCCATTGCTGCACAGCCATCTACCTACAATTGATAAAGGTTCTTAACTCGAACCCCTATCCTCCGGGTCTCACCAGTTTCCTTACTGCGCAGGAAATCCTTTCCCTCGCTAAAGACAACATCATATCCCTTGTCTTCTAACATCGCCACAAAGATAAGATTCTTCTTCAATCCTGGAACATGCATCACTTCCCTCAATACGAAGGGTTTACCAGACTCCCTCTCAAAGGAAATGGTACTGATACCGGTCGCACTGTATCTGCCATCATCGTCCATCTCGATGTGCACTCCAAGATCTTTCTCATCCAGATCAGTAAAGAAATCTCGATCTCCTGTCATGTGAAAAGACGCACCACTGTCTAGAAACCACACTGATCTCGTCATACTTGAGACCAAGCATGCGATCAATGAAAAATCCAGCTCAAACTGCGAGGCTAAGGCCTCTCCAGCTACAGTTCCAGTAGCCTGCTTATTTTTCTTCTTCTGCGGACAATTTGTGGCATAATGTCCGTGTTGGTGACAGTGAAAGCACTTCACCTTGGACATGTCCTGCTTCTTGCCTTTCACACCGGATTGAGAAGCTTTCTTTCTCTTCCCCTTCTTTGCTTTGGCAGCCAAAGCGCAATTCTCTTCATAAAAATTCTTTGATGAAGATCTGTCCCTGGTACTCCGCCTTATCTCCTCTTGCACAAGATCCGACCAAAGTCGCTCCCATCCTGGCAATTTATCCCGACCATTGACAGAGTCCTGATAGGAATGCCAACTCTTCGGAAGCCCAAGGAGAGCCAAGCTCACCAAGTTCTCATCATCAACAGTCACCCCCACACTTCCCAGCTCATCCCTGCATTGGATGAACTTCATGAGGTACTTGGGCATATTATCACCTTTCTCCATTTTTATGTTCCTGAGTTTGTCCTTGAGAGCCAACTTCCTCTGATCGCTCTTGCTTTGAAATAAATCTGTCAAAGCTTTCCACATCAAGAATGGAGAAGCTTTCCCATGAAGGCTAGATACTATGTGATCCTTCACACCTTCCAACAGAATCCTTCGACACTTTGCTGTCTTCTTTTGCCATGCGTCAAGTACGGCATCATCACTAGAAGTAGGCTTTGGAATTTCTGCATCTATGAACTCCTTCAACCCATTGTCATCTAGCACCGCTTCCATCATGTCCTTCCATGAAATATAATTCGAGCTGTCCTCAATGGCATACTCCAATCGCAATCCGTTGAAAGACATCTCAACTTCGACACCAAGAAAACATTGCTGCAAATTCGAATTCCACCAGCACAAAACTCAACCACTTCAATGTTTTGCAATTGCTCCAATGATCAATATCGCTCTGATACCATGTAGAAATTTGAATAACTAAGATATTATTCACCGATATTCTCCTGATCACACACTATTTTAGCTTCATGCATAATACAGAATCTCTTCTACCATTGATCATCACATGCAAAAATAAAATCAATTGCATGCATACATTAAAACCACAAACAATCACACATATCAACACAATATTTAATGGGAAAGCTTAAAGCTGAAAATCCCAACTATCTGTATATTATATTTCATGGATATCATGTAACAATAATAGTACAAAATCTCCTCACAAGCTCTCATGCACACCCTCAATTGCTACACACTATCAAGCTAGATCTAGCAAAACACATGCTCCAATATTTTGCCACTTGATAGCCAGCCTCTATTGCGTTATCAATGCTATGGGATGGCTTCATTAAATAGATAAACCACTTGGATTGTACTATGCAATCCTCATGGGCTTCTCCACCTATCTGTGTGTTGCAAATAGCAACAATATAGTCACAATTGATAGTTAACCTGCTCTTTCACCTATTTCTGCACTGGTCTCCACTGAAACTGTCCATGCACTGAAGTTAACTGATGCATTCTTTAGTTGATTAATAAGTTTATAATTAGTGAATTAATTAATAATTAATTCACACCACTCTCACTGATTGTATCAATCAGTTAACTCAATATAACTCCACTAACTCAACTTCCTCAATTCTAACTCCACCAAACTCGTCACATGAGTCAAAATTTAAGTATCCATGGCCAGCTCCACTTAACCCTCAGGAATTCAGTAATTTTCTGTCAGCTCCTGTGACACATCTGTGCACTTAACTTAAGTGATCCAAGAGAATAAGATAATGTTTAGAGTCCAAATATTATTAAAAGCTAATAATATTCGACATATCTATTTTTAGACTGGCAATCTAAAAATAGATTCCACCCAATATGTCTAAAAATAGAAGTCCATCTATTTTTTCCAACTTGACCAACCATCCACAAATAGCATCCTGCAACTCATAGAACATGATCCATATGTCTAAAAATATACATATTCTAAAAATAGACTTTGCGCCAAAAATAGCCTCGCGCCTACTGTGTAGTAAAGGCAGCGACCTTCTTTTCACTTTAAGCGCGCTTCCACCATATCTTGTTGCACTTCCTCAAGAAGATTTTTTAGTTTTCTTCTCTAAATAAGACGAGAATGAATTTTCCGGCCCCTCTGCAATTCGCTGCCTCCATAGGCTTGACACACCGCAGATGGAACCGTGCTTTAAAGCAATCCTCTGATGCACAAACATCCCACACCTACTGGTGCACCTCTAATTTGATAAAAAAATGTTATGATATTATGTGAAATATCCATGAATGCACCAACTAGAAATTATTCTCCTAACTTATTAGTAGCTTATTTGTTTATGGAAAATAGAAAATAACTCACTAATGAATTCTTCACCAAAAAAATATGTTGCGGAAATAAAATAAGGAATTGATAAATAGATGCACATGCATAAAAAATTGACACAGTTATTTTGGACTAAAATTCTCCGGAAAAACCTTGAAGGGAAAACTGGTGCAACAAAAGAGGGTTTATTTTATTTTTTTTAGAAAAATATAGAGAGTACACTAATATTATCTCCAAACACTAGCAAAGATCTAGAAAATTTTCTCTACTACCCCAACTAGCAGATTGACTTAGAAACACATTATTTCCGCTAGAAAACCCAACTTGGCCTCCTCTAGTAATTTTCACTCCCTTCTACTCTGAGCATTGGTTGTTGGAAATTCACATTGGCTAAATAGATCTTGAGCTGATCAATCATACTCTTCTTTGGCGATCCTACACTTGAACTACACAAGCTTTCTCTTCCTTCCAGAACTGATTCCTGACAACTGAAAAATGATTTTTTGCCCAAATCTGTGCATCGAAAAAATTGGTACCAACTAATATGGCCTTCTTGCAGATGAATTCATCCCTATCTCTTATTATGGAAATTTTTGTGGAACGTTTCCCTGGAAATATTCACCCTAATATATAATTAAACCTTTTCACTGATTCTTTCCTAGCTCAATTCTACCCTTGATGAATATTTTTCACTAGCTAATTCACATTTCCTTACTTCCTTGCTCATTCGATGTGTCTTTCTCCATCCTATCAACTTGATATTGTAAGGTCTCATTGGAGAACCAATGAAAAACATCTTCTTGTGATCAATGGCTAAGATTATTTTGACACAATCCAGTCACTTTCTTGAAGTCTCTAGAGAAAAATTCAATTTCGTCAATTAATACTCATTGATTAATTAGTTTTCCCAAGTTAGACTTAGGAGCTTTTTAATATTGATAAATTAATTTAATTGAGAGGTTTTTAAGTGTTTTATCTCAAAACCTTTTCCTGTTTTATAGATATCATGTTCCTTAAACTCTCTGACACCTTAGAGACTAGAGCACCTATATGATGATACCTTAAATACATAAAATTAACACTCCATCTTAGAAAGGAAGGTATTCTCCCCAACATATTCTTGTAGGTTTTAACCCTGTACAGAAATTACCTGCAAATGAATTCTTAAAACATAAAAATAAATAATGGCGACAACATAAAACAAATATACACATATATTTTCCCTTCGATCCAAAAAACGAGACTACTCGATTTATTTTTCATTATTTTCCTTTCAATGTTGCAATACATATATATACATTTCGAAGAATTCATAAACCCTAATCCATTAATCTTGGATTAGAACATAACCGTAGTTACCTTGACTGATTCTACAAAATACCATGGGCATAAAGCCATCATACCAAAAACCATGTGCAAAACCCATTCACAAAACTATGGGTAGGTTCACCCATCATCTTCGGGTATGTCACCCATCCTCTTGTCCGCGTGCGACTAGTCATGGAAATAATATAAGAAACACCCAACATTCTCCCACTTGTTGTTTTCTTTCCACATAGGGGGTCACAAGAGAGCCTTTTCATTGGTACAACCCTGCAATGCCCATTGTTTCTCTACACCAAGGAAACTTCTCAATGCTCAAAGACTTCATCAATGCATCTGCAACATTTTTCAAAGTGTCTACCTTTACCAGAAACACATTTTAGTCCTCAACCATATCCCTCACAAATTCATAATGAACATCAATGTGCTTTGTATTCAAATGATAAGAAGGGTTCTTTGCCAAGAAAATTTCACTTTGGTTGTCATAGTCTATCCTTATAGCTCGTTGTGTCAACCCCATACTTGAACACAATCTCTACATTCAAACTTATTCCCTGCTTTCATGAGTGGTTTCCATGTATTCAACCTCTGTAGTTGAAATTTCCACTACATACTTCCCCTTACTGATCCAACTGAACGCTCCTGCACATAGGTTAAACACATACCCACTTGTAGATCTTCTTTGATCTATATCCTAGTTTGCATAAACAAAGCCATGGATGTCAAAAACTATGTCCAATCGTGGTCTTCCTTGGTAGCACAAAACATAATCACTAGTGACATGTAAATACCTAAAAAAACTCTTCACTCTTGTCCAATGCTCCTTGCTCAATACTCCCACTGCATGTGCATTGTATGGTCTAGTACAAAGCATTGCGTACATCAGGCTACCAATTTCACTTGTGCATTGAATATGGGACATGTCCTCTTCCTCTTCTTGTGTCTTGGGACATTTTTCAACGATTAAATTTACACCTACATAAATAGGAAACTTCACTGCTTTACTATCTTGCATATTAAACCTCTGAAGTATTATCTCAACATACTTCCTATGGTTTAACCAGAGCTTCCTCTTTTCTTGATTTCGTTTAATTTCCATGCCCAAAATATATTTTGTAGCACCTATATCCTTCATTTCGATTTTGGAGGAAAATTGGGTCTTCAAATCCTGGATAATTTCTTTGTCATTTCCAATAATCAACAACATATCATCCACATACAAGATCAAATAAATAACACGGTCAAAAATTAATTTAAAATATACACACTGATCCGCTTTTTTATGGTGAAGCCAAGTCCCCATATATATGTATCAAATTTTCTGATACCACATCCTTGGTGAATTTTTTAACCCATACAAAGAGTTTTTTAACCTGCATACTAGTTATTTCTTACCCTTCACCACAAAGCCTTCATGTTGCTTCATGTAGATCTATTCTTCCATATCCTCGTAAAGAAACGTTTTCTTCACATCCATTTATTCTACCTCAAAATCAAAAGCAACAACAAAAAATAAAAGTAATCTAATAGAAGCTAACTTGGAAACGGGAGGAAAAATATCACCAAAATCAATTCCTGACACCTTGGAATAACCTTTTTCTACCAACTGAGCTTTGTATTTATTTACCTTGAATTTTGTATTCATCTTCTTCTTAAACACCGATTTTATTCCAATGAGTTTCCTTCCATCTGACAACTCCACCAGATCCCAAGCCTCATTTTTGTCCAAAAAACCCATTTCATCAACCATGGCCTCTTTCTAGAGTTTTCCATCCTCTAAATCTACTACCTCCCTGACAATTTTGGGATCATAATCATTAATAGATAAAGAAAAATTTGAACAAAAATTAGATGGACTATACCTTTCTATTTTCCTTCTCTCTTGAACTAATCTTCTCAAAGTTGGATTTTGTGGCTCTACCTCTTCTGATTCTTGTTCTACTGTAGAGTCTGATTCTTCCTCCTTTAGCTCAAAATGTAACTTCTTAGGTTCCTTTGGTAGGAATTCATGTTTAATAAAATATTTCACCTCTCTAAACACCACATCTCAGTTGTACAAAACCTTTCGTGTTTTTGGGTTCCAAAGCTTATAACCTTTTAAATCATCTGTATGCCCAATAAAGATGCACCTTTTAGATTTACTATCCAACCCGGTTCTTTTCTCCTTTGGAACATGTACATATGCATCACAACCAAATACCATTAGATGTGAAAGAAATGGTTTCTTACCAGTCCATACCTCATGTGGAGTCTTATCCTCCAATGGTAATGAAGGTGAATTGTTGACTAGGTGACATGCAGTATCTACTTTCGCTGCCCATAATTATCGTCTTAACCCAGCACCATTGAGCATGCTTCTTTCCTTTTCCATCAACATCTCCTTCATTCTTTCTGCAATTCCATTTTTCCAAGGTGTGTATGGATTAGTATTCCATCATGCTATACTACACTTCTTACAAAATTCTTCAATTTCATTCTTGCAAAACTCTCCACCATTATCTATCCTCGACACCTTCATCTTCTTCTCCACCTGATTTTCCACCATAGCCTTAAATTCTTTAAACCTGTCAAAGACTTTATATTTATTCTTAAGGAAATATATCCATGTATTCCTTGAGAATTAATCTATAAAGGAGACACAATACACATAATTACACAGTGATGTATTTTCCATAGGTCCAAATAGATCACTATGCACAAGCTTTAATATCCCTTTCACCCTCTTAGCACCAGAGCGGAAAGTCACCCGATTCTACCTCCCATATACACAATTTTCACAAAAATTGAAATATATAGAGAAATTAGACATACCTTCTACCATACCATTATCATGAAATATTTTAAGGCCCTTATATCCAATATGTATAAGTGTTTTATGACATAACATGGTATTTCCTCTAGAGACCACTAAGTTTTATTCTCTAGTTTTGGAAACCACAAAACCGTTGCACTCATCAATAATAATTCTACCCAGAAGCTTGTACAAAGTTCCAATTTGAACTCCCCGCATCAATAATAGTTCTCCCTGAACCATATTGTAGATATATTTCTCGAGCACTATTTTTACACCTACATCATCCATATCGCTTATAGAAATCAAAGTTCTGGCCAATTTAGGTATATGAATAACACTAGGAAGTGTTATAATCCTTTCACCTTGCAAATTCAGCTTGAATTTTCTAAGTCCAAATATTTTTTCCTTCATGTCATCCCCTAAGAAGACATGACCGCCATCACATTTCTCATACTTGCATAAACACTCCCTGTGGGGACTGAAGTGAAAGGATGCACCTGATTCAATTAACCATGCCTCATGATCTACATGTGTACTTGAAGAATAATCTAAGTACACATCCCCACCTTCATCTAAGGTGGTTTTCACCTTTTTAGAAGGAACATCTTCAGATGCATTTCCTTTCTTAGGAGCTTTATATATATCGTACTTTCTGTAGTTCCCTTCCTTTCCACATTTCCAACACACTTTTACAAGTTTTTGTGGAGATTTAGATCTCCCTCTAGATTTATATCTCCCATTCGAGGACTTACTTTTGATTCTGTTCTAGGACCATCATCATATGAATAAGGAATCTCCATTCTGGCTCTCCATATTTATCTGTCTCATCTCCTCTGAGAGAAATGATGAAGCTATTTCATCAAAAAATCAAGGTAGTTGTATTGTTACCTATTGCAACAACTAGACTATCCCACGAATCTGGTAGAGAACCCAAAAAATTGATGCACTTATCTTCATATTAAAATTTAATACCAACATATAACAACTATCTTACCATAATATTAAAGGCGTTGATATGATTTGTCTCTGAGTCTCCATTCTTCATCCCCGAGTTATATAGTTTTTTTTGTAGGAACAATTTTTTCCCCAGAGACTTAAATTAGTACAAATTCCCTAACTTGCGTCACAAAGCCTTCGTTGTAGCTTCCCCTGATACAATTAACAATACTAAATCTGAGATACTCAATCATATTGTGCTCTTTTCCTTTCGATCCAACTTCTCCTAGTCTTCTACTGACATTGTTGTTGGTTTAGTACTTGGATCTACTATGATCCAATGATCTTTATCCACAAGAAGTTCCTCCATCTTGAGATTCCACAAATCAAAACTATGACCATTAAATTTATCGATATCTATCTTTCCACTGCTCGCCATCTTATTTCACCACAAGAATTGATCCGACAGATCTCCACTAAACAAGTTCTACCAAAGGCTGAGCAAACCCCCTCAACAATAAAGGTGTCCCCTTGAAGCCAAAACAAATCTAATAACAAATGTAGGTTTTAACCCTGTAGAGAAATTAATTGCAAATTAATTCTTAAAGCATAAAATAAACAATGGAGAGAACATAAAACAAATATACACAGAGATTTTCCCCTGGATCCCAAACACAGGAATACTAGATGTATTTTTCATTATTTTCCTTTTGAATGTTATAGTACATATATATACATGCCAAAGAATTCATAAACCCCAATCCATTAACCCTCGATTAGAACATAATCGTAGTTCCCTTGATTGGATCTACAAAATACTATGGGAAGAAAATGATCACGCCCAAAGCCATGTGAAAAACCCATGAACAAAATCATGGGTAGGTCCGCCTACCATCTTTGGGTCCTCCCCCCATCCTTGGGTTGACATGAAACTAGTCATGGAAAGAATATAACACACACCCAATAATTATTCTATATACTATAGCTAGACTAATCACGTTGTTGGTGTCTGACCTTGTTTTACCTCCTTTCTTTATATCTCATACTGATCTGACTCCCTGTCACTAGAAATATATATGAAGAATTCAATATGTCAAACACTATCCATAAATCTATTACGCATACTCCAATCTACCTCACACTGTTGCTACTGTTTTGTTGCTATCATTGCATTATTGTTGCCACTACTAAAATAGTAAGTCTGATCTCACCTAATCTCTGCCTAAAATAGAACTCAGAAATATATTCTCTATGGAAATTCCCTCATGGAATATCACTCTGGTTGGAACTACATTTGAAACTGGGCTATTCAAACTTCCTCCTCCTATCACACAAATTTCCTGTAACTTCAACTGTAAACCCAATCTCTACTAATCTACCGCGCCATTTCAATTTGATCTACAATTGTTCCTCGTGTCCTATGACTACAAATAAATTTTCACTGTCTATTGAGCACCATATCGTGCCCAACTATATCTGATATTGTCACTCATGCATGTGACTACAACTAGCTCTGCATTTACCCCTCAAGATCTAAATATGCCATGTTGACATTTTGATCCTCCTACTTTGTACTGTGGGATATCATAGAAAAGGAATTGATCCATGTGAATAGTAACTGGATCTAAACTAGAATATTTTTCTCACCCACTGAACTTATTCATATTGGTATTTGAAGCATCATGATCCTCCTCTTTCTGGATGTATTGTTGTTATCAATGTGAATTCCTCCAATCTAGAGGTTAACTCATCTATCTCTACCAATTTTTTTTTTGTTGCTTCCTATTCCTGTCCCTCTTCTTTTGACATGGGGTGATGTATTGACCAAATTCACCACATGAAGAATTTTACCTTTTATAGGTCATTTTTCTTCTTCTTGACTCATTTTTAGTTTTTTCACTGACTAGGACCCCTCTTCGCCTTCACTTTACTTGAAATATCTACATTTCCTTCTTCCTCCTCAAATTTTGGTCCCTTGTTGTTGCTGCTTATAATACCTTCTACGAGACTAGGTTGCAAATCTTTCTTGTTGAAGTCTGATCTAGGCGGATATTGATGGCCACCTGCCTACTCCACCTAGACCCCAAGTCAGTTTAACCATTTTCCTTATTTATAGTAGTCTTTACTATTTTTAGCAGTTTTTCATGTCTTAAAATTTCGGAGTAGTTTTGGCCGCCTAAATGACATTTTTTTGAGGTCTACAGCATGCCCATAGCCATAGGGAAGGGCTTGTAGAAAATATTGTATTACTGAGAGAAATTTTTTCGATAAGGTATCATATGCGCGAAACAAAGATAATATGACCAAGTTATGACCCTAGGAAGTTAGCTACCTAACTAACCCCAATGGGACCCACAAACTCTTGGCATTATATCTCCTGGGGTTAGGTTTTTAGTTGTTTAAGGTTTTCTCTTGTTGTTCAATAATAAAAATGCCCTTGAGCCTCATTGTAACATAGTTCAGAGGCATGTAGCCATCACATATCTTCTCACAAATAAGCTACCTTTGCTCGAGATAGTTTATTTCCATTCTTTGATATTAATGAAATGAAGTTTTATTTCTATTGCACTTTTTTGTTTATGTATACATATGTATTCTATTGTGTTCCTACATAAGTTTAGATCAAATTCACTCCACATATGTTCCATTCTGGTAGTTAATCTCGTCTAGGGATCCCCTGAACAAAGGTCCACCTTTCCTTGGTAAACCCATATAGAGATAGTTGTAATAGCTCACTATCTTCTGGATTTTTCTCCTATAGTAGCAAGTTCATCATGGGTTCCCTGAATGCTAGTGAGGTATGAGGTTACGCTCTCACCCTTCTAGACTTTTTTTATCCTCACCATCTCCTTAAGAATCATTTTATGATTTTGAGATGAATTATGGTATAAATTCACTATGACATCACATATGTCCTTTTCGGTATTATTCTCTGCAATGTTATGGACGATATGATCTCGAACCATTTCTAGGACCATCCTCTTAATCTTGGCCATCTCTTTCTTGAAGGCTGCCAACTATTATGGATTTTTTTCCTCTGCTATGAAATTTTTCACGAACTCCTTCAAGCTATTCTCATCCAATAGAAACTACATTTTGGCTCTCCAGACACAAATATTTGAGGCTCTGTCAAGTCTATCCTGATCAATGAGTATTTTTGTCACCATTTATACAAAACTCAAATAAGCTAGATACTACTATTGGAGACTAGTACCTGAGACTCGTACTCCCTCTAGAATGTGTAGATTTGTTCCTGTACTAGCAAATCTTATCCTACACTCACCTCTAATTTCCTTCCTAGAACTCAAACTGCTTGTTTCTCCTTCATTCTACCCTCTATAATTCCTTCTCCATATTCTTCCACACATACTGCTACTCTTGAAGAATGCATTGGATAATGAGAATGTTTGTTACCACCTTCTGCTACTGGAAATTTCAGATCTCCTCCTAAAAATTAGAAAATGTAAATCCTCTGAGAATTTTTGGAAATTCCCTCAGTGTAATTTTCTCTTCCTACCCAGTATAGATATGTAACTACAACCCTTACTGCAAAAATTCACCACCCATATCTACATAGTGAATCAGCTGATCTTCCTACTAATTTTTTTTCCCTACAACAACACTGCCTACAAAATCTGCTCTGAGGTGATTTTCACTTTTCCTCCACACTAGATCTAGAAATGAAATTTCATGCCTCTGCAATTCACACCCCTAGCTTGGCCTATGCATATTTGAACCTTGTGATTCAGATATCCCTCTAAAATTGCACAATCTCTCGGTATTCCACTTATGAGCTTCTCATTGGATAAAAAGTTATTTGATACCATGTGAAATTTCCACAAATTCACCAACTGAAAATTATTTTCCTAGTTGATTATCAGTTTATTTGTTTACATAAAATATAAAATAACTCACCAATGCATTATTCGCAAATAAAATACATTGCAGAAGTAAAATAAGGAGATGATAAATAGATGCACACACATAAAAAATTAACACGGTTATATTGGACAAAAATTCCCCAAAAAAACCACGAATGGAAAGCTAGTGTAATAGATGAGGGTTTATTTTATTTTTCATCACCAAAATATAGAGAGTACAATAATCATATTTCCAAACACTAGAAAATATCTGGAAAATTTTCTCCACTACCCGAACTGAAAGATTCACCTATAAACACATTTTTTCCACTAGAAAAAAGAACTCAACCTCCTTTAGTAACTCACACTTCCTTCTGCTCTCAACACTGGCTGCTAAAAATGCGCATTGGCTGACTGGATCTTCAGTTTACTAATCCTACACTCCTTTGCTTATCTTGCACTCACACTAGACAAGCTTACTCTTCCTTCCATAACTGATTAGTGACAACTAGAAAACGATTTTCTGCCCAAATCTACGCATTGGAGAATTAAGACCAACTAGTATAGATTAATTATTCCCTCTCTCTAATTCTAGAAGTTTATATGGAAATATCCCTTGTAAATCCTCTCTTCTATATTTGCTGAAAAAATTTCATTGTTGCTTTTCTAGCTCAAACTCTACCATCGCTGAATACTGCAGATTGTGTAATTCACAATACCTTGCTCCCTTACTCATTCGATGTGTCTTTCTCCAACCCATCGACTTTCTCTTATAATATATTTTTGGAGCACCAACAACCAAAATCTAATTTTTATCGATGGCTAAGATTAATTTGACTCAATCAAGTCACTTTTGAGAAGTCTCTAGAGAAAAATTCGATTTCCTCAATTAATATCCATTGATTAATCAATTTTTCTATTTTACACTTAGCAGGAGGACTTCACTAGGGTATAAATTCCATACCACATGGGTTCATATTGGGGGATATATATTGAGGAAAAAATGGAACAATATATTCAGCATATAATTGGGGGTAAACGGTTCTTATATTGGAAGGTATAAAAAATGGAGCTCAAAGTTAGTGAAAAAATGTAAAGGGGTATAAAAAATGTTAACGAAAAAATGGATACATATAATATCTAGTGAAATTAGGGTTTTTTTAAATTGGGGAGGTGTATTAGGTTCTGTTGATGTTCCTGAATGACTACATCAACATTGGAGAAACCATATGGTTGGGAACTTAAAACGACTCCTTATCCATTTGGGATGATGGCTCCAACTAGGGTTATGGGGCTAATTTCCTTTTATCTAAGATAATAAAAAATAAAGTGAATAAGGATTTATTTATCTAATAGGTCTAAAGATTGAAATATGAACTATTACTATCTATCTATCTATCTATCCCGAGAAAGCTAATAAAATGTGTTTTAGAAATATTTCACAATTAATATGACAATGTAAATTATCATATAATTTATTAATATAACTCAGATAAAGGAAACTTATTTAATTTAATAGTTAATTAAATTAGTTATTTAATGGTAACACATATAGAGATCTCATTATTTACATATGGTTAATAGATTCTAGTAAGACACATCAATAGTGATTATGAGAGATTGTTTCAAAACATATATCACAAATAAAATCTAAATACCATTCTACTCTAAGCAAATAAATAGACAGGGGATAATAGTACTTGATAGACCATTTCTCTTCTCATGATATAAAGGTGGTGGTTCAAATTAAGATTAAGAAAAATTAAGATACAACAATGCAACTTAAACTTTATTTGTTATAAAATTCAGAACCCAGTCTCTATTGCTAAGAGAAAAAATACAGTTTCTTTAAAAAATGATAAAGATAGAAAACTAAAACAAATTTCCAAATAGTTCTTAACAGTAGAAAAAATAAAGGAAAAAATTAGAATGTAGTTACAACAAATTTCCAAGCTTAGGAGGATGACTGTCCTCCAACATGTTGCCTCAATTTGAAGATGTCAATCATAATTTTCAATTCAGGGGGGGACGTGGGCTGGATCCACATTTGAATAGTGAAAACGGCATCCCTCAATGTTGGTAGCATTTGAGTGGTGGTGTTTGATAAACATCAGAGCATGAGCCATTGATTGTGAGGCTTAACAAATAATTTCCAATGTAGTTGTAAATCTACGTTGGTCAGTTGATCGATAATATCGACTCTCTTCTTGGAAGATTCTTACCATGTATTTGTCAGGAATTTAATATCTTGCAGGGAACCTTCGGCGCAACTCAGGATTAGATTGGATTGAAGCATATTATCAGTAATCACTTCATTTATGCTATTGGAAATGTATTGGGCTTGATAAAAAAAATATTTTGTTTACTTAAGGCAGATTTCCCATTCTTAGAAGATAATTTCCTTGTGATTTTACTCAATATTAGGTAGTACGGTTGATATTCCTTCCTTGATTTCTTGTCAATTAAAGAAACCAAAAATCTTCTCCTCTACCTCCTCAAAATAATTCTTAATTTTTAAAAGCTGGTCGACCAAATATTCCACAGTTTTACACTGATCATGAATGAATGCCAATTTATGGAAGAAGACTATCTATTTTTGGTCTAGAAGAGTGCTCAACCTTTTTTCCTCTTTATTAAACTCAACTAACTCTAGATTGGAACTTAAGTGTTGAATCCTTTCCTACAATTCATGTATCTCTACATCCTTGACATTCAAGTCTCCATCATGGTGAATTTTAAGATAATCAAATCTCTATTGAATTTGAATCACCTGAGATTGGCATTGTTCTGAAATAGTTTTCTTCTCTATTTAAATACTTTTTTCTAAGAGAAAAACTATTTCTTCCTTCTCCTTAATTTTTTGTTGGACTTCTACAACTTTTTCAATAGTGGCTGAAGAATAAGAGCCTATAAACTAGGCAAGCCTTCCTAATTCCTCTATGACAGTACCTAAAAATTTCCAAAAAACCTCAAAGGATGCATTACCTAGTACTAAAGCCTGAGATTGATCATTTTTCCTCTCTTTTTACTACAGCCTTGTGTTTCGGGCTATAGAAAATATCTACTGGAGGAATTTATTCTACTTTCAAAACTAACTTGGAGGAAGGGAAAGATGGAATGACTTCAATATATCTACCCTATAAAGGTTTTCTAACATCCTTTGTTGTCTTGAATTTTTTTTTCAGGATTCTCATAAGTTTCTTAAACTTTCACATGTGAAGTAGTATGAACAACTCTAGATGTATTTGTAGGAAAATTTAAGGCTTGGATGTATTCATTCCACATGTCCTCTAACTTAGAATCAGAGACACCTTCATCTGTTTGAGAAGAGGTATAAGCATCAATTAATTTTTCTAAGAGGACTCAACAGAGTGTCTGAGATCAGTTATATTGGTGGAAATTTTCTCCAAGGAAAAATGCAATGAATCCATGGGGAGATTAGAAATCCAAGAAGCCCTATACTGGAGAAACTAATTCATTTTCTCAATAGTTAGTTTGTTGGGTATGTGTTATATTCTTTCCACGTCTAATCACGGGTAGGGGGGTAAGATGGGGGGTCACAGGGGGGGCGGTAGCCCCCCTGTCGGGGTCCGGGGTAGCGCCCTGGCAAAAAAAATTTGGCCCTTAATTTTCGGTGGGCAGTCCACGCCCATGGTTTTGTGCATGGTTTTGCACATCGTTTTGGGGAACGATGGTTTTCAGCCCCTGGTATTTTTGTAGATCCGGTCAAGGGAACTATGGTTATGTCCTAATCCAGGGTTAATGGATTAGGGTTTATGTATGCTTCGGTATGTATATATATGTGTTGTAACACTAAAAGGAATATAATGAAAAATCAAGCTGGTTGTCCCGATTTGGGATCCAGGGGAAAATCTCTGTGTTTATCTGTTTTATGTTTTATGCTCTCACTATTGTTTATTTTCTGATATAAGATTCGTGTGTAGATAATTTCTGTTCAGGGTTAAAACCTACATTTGGTATCAAAGCCAGGTTCTGCTTCAAGGGGATGCCTTTGCTGCTGAGGGTTTTTTTCTCAGGCCTGAGGTAGACCCTATTTAATGGGAGATTTGTGGGATTGATTCTTGTGGTGAAAGAAGATGGTGAGCAGCGGAAAGATAGAGATCAAGAAATTTAATGGTCAGAGTTTTGAGTTGTGGAAGCTCAAGATGGAGGATCTGCTGGTGGACAAAGATCATTGGATCGCGGTAGATCCAGGTACTAAACCAACAGAAATGTTAGATGAAGAATGGAAGAAAGTAGATCAGAAATTTAAGAGCACAATACGGTTGTGTGTCTCAGATTCGGTATTGTTGAATGTATCTGGGGAAGCTACGGCGAAGAATTTGTGGGAAAAACTTGGGACTTTGTACCAATCTAAGTCTCTGGTGAATAACTTGTGCCTGTAGAAAAAGCTGTATAACCTGAGGATGAAGGATGGAGACTCGGTGACAAAGCATCTGAACGCCCTCAATACTGTGGTAAGTCAGCTGCCATCTGTTGATATTAAAATCTCAGATGAAGATAAGTGCATCAGTTTGTTGTGTTCTCTACCAGACTCGTGGGACAATCTGGTTATTGCAATAGGTAGCAATACACTACCTTGAATTTTGATGACATTGTCTCAGCCTTGCTGCCAGAGGAAATGAGACAGAGAGATATGAAGGGCCAGAATGGAGATGCCTTATCTGTACAAGGAAGGTCCCAAAACAGAAACAAGAATAAGGTTTCGAGTGGGAGATCAAAATCTAGAGGGAGATCTAAATCTCCTGGAATGTTTGTAAAAGTATGTTGGAAATGCGGAAAGGAAGGGCACTACAAAAGGGACTACAGATCTAAAGCTCCTGAGGAAGGAAAGGGATCTGATGATGATCCTTCTGCAGAGGCAAAAACCACCTCGGATGAAGGTGGGGATGCGTATTTGGCTTCTTCTTCAAATACACATGTAGATCATGAGTCATGGTTGATTGAATCAGGTGCATCCTTTCACTTCACTCCCCATAGGGAGTGGTTCTGCGAGTATGAGAAATATGATGGTGGTGATGTCTTCCTACGGGATGATAGGAAGGCTAGAATCATCGGATGTGGAAAGGTCAAGTTGAAGCTGCAAGTTGGAAGGATTAGAACACTTCCTGGTGTTCTGCATATTCCTGCATTGGCTAGAAATATGATTTCTATAAGCAAGATGGATGATGCAGGTGTAAAAACAGTGTTCGAGAAATATGCCTGCAATATGGTTCAGGGAGCACTGGTATTAATGTGGGGAGTTCGGACTGGAACTTTGTACAAGCTACAAGGTAGTAATTTATTGATGGGTGTAATAGTTCTGTGGTTCCTGAAAGTGGAGGGGAAAGCCTAGCTGTCTCTAGATAAAATACCATGCTATGGCATCAAAGGCTTGGACATATTGGAGAGAAGGGCCTTTGGATACTGCATAGAAATGGTATGGTAGAAGGTATGTTTAATTTCTCTATGGATTTTGATTTATGTGAACATTGTGTATATGGGAAGCAGAATCGAGTTATTTTTCCTTCTGGTGCTAAGAGGGCGAACAATATATTATAAATTGTGCACAGTGATGTGTTTGGACCTGTGTTAGTTCCATCACTGGGAAAGTTTGTGTGCTATGTTTCATTCATAGATGACTTCTCAAGGAATACATGGATATATTTCTTGAGGAAGAAATCTGAAGTATTTGACAGATTTAAAGAATTTAAGGCTCTAGTGGAAAATGAGACAGAGAAGAAGATAAAGGCGTTGAGGATAGATAATGGTGGGGAGTTCTTCAAGAATGAATTTGAAGAGCTCTGTAAAAAGTGTGGCATAGCATGGTAGAAGACTACTCCATACACACCTCAGCAAAACAAAGTTGCAGAAATAATGAACAGAACACTGATGGAAAAGGCAAGAAGCATGCTCAGTGGTACCACTGGGTTAGGAAAAGAATTCTAGGAAGAGGCAGTGGAGACTACAAGCTATCTGGTTAACAGATCACCTTCATCAGTGTTGGAGGATAACACTCCACATGAGGTATGGACTGGTAAGAAACCCTCTCTTTCACATCTAAGGGTATTTTGATGCGATGCATATGTACATGTTCTAAAGAAGAAAAGGACCAAGTTGGATAATAAATCTGAAAGGTGCATCTTTATTGGGTATAAGGATGGTTTAAAAGGTTACAAGCTTTGGAACCCGGAAACAAGGAAGGTTGTGTACAGCCAAGATGTGGTGTTTAGAGAGGTGAAAGATGTTGTTAAAGATGAAGTCATACCAAAGGAACCTGAGAAGATAGAGTTTGAGCTAAAGGAGTATGAATCAAACTTTACAACAGAAGAAGATTCACAAGAGGAAGAGCAACAAACTCCAGCTATGAGAAGATCAGTTCAGGAAAGAAGGCAACTAGAAAGGTATAGTCCATCTACTTTATGTTCAGGTTTTTCCTTAACTATAACCGATGATGATCCCAGAACTGTCAGGGAGGTAGTAGATTCAGAGGATGGAAAACTCTGGAAGGAGGCCATGGTTGATGAAACGACATCCTTGCACAAAAATGAGGCATGGGATCTGGTGGAGTTGCCGACTGGAAGGAATCCCATCGGGAGAAAATGGGTGTTTAAGAAGAAGATGAATGTAGAAGGCAAGGTGGAGAAATACAAAGCTCGGTTCGTAGAAAAAGGTTATTCCCAGGTGCCGGGAATTGATTTTGGTGATATTTTTTCTCCTGTTGCCAAAGTTACTTCTATTATATTACTTTTATATGTTGCTGCTGCATTTTATTTTGAGATAGAACAGATGGATGTGAAGACAACATTTCTTCACAGGGATCTAGAAGAGGAGATCTACATGAAGCAACCTGAAGGCTTTATGATGAAGGGTAAGAAAGAACTGGTATGCAGGTTGAAGAAGTCTCTGTATGGGTTAAAACAGTCACCAAGGATGTGGTATCAGAAATTTGATACCTATATATGGGGACTTGGCTTCACCAAAAGCAAGGAGGATCACTGTGTTTATTTTAAATTAATTGGTGACTGTGTTATTTATTTGGTCTTGTATGTGGATGATATGTTGTTGATTGGAAATGACAAAGAAAGTATCCAAGATTTGAAGACCCAACTATTCTCCAAATTCGACATGAAGGATCTTGGTGCTGCAAACTATATTTTGGGCATGGAAATTAAGAGAGATCGGGCAAAGAGGAAGCTCTGGTTAAACCAGAAGAAGTATGTCGAGACTATATTGCAGAGGTTCAATATGCAGGATAGTAAACCGGTGAATGTTCCTATTCCTGTAGGTGTAAAGCTGTCTGTTGAACAGTGTCCCAAGACACAAGAAGAAGAGGAGGATATGTCCCATGTTCCATATGCAAGTGCAGTGGGTAGCTTGATGTATGCAATGGTCTGTACTAGACCAGACATTGCACATGAAGTGGGAGTATTGAGCAGGTTTATGTCAAACCCAGGGAAGGAGCATTGGACAACAGTGAAGCGGGTTTTCAGATATTTACGTGGCACTAGTGATTATGGCTTGTGCTACCAGGGAAGACCGGGATTGGAAAGAATGTTGGACATTCATGGTTTTGTTGATGCAGACTGGGCTGGAGATCTGGACCAAAGAAGATCTACAAGTGGGTATGTGTTTAGCCTATTTGGAGGCACAGTCAGTTGGATGAGTAAAAGACGGTCTGTAGTGGCTCTTTCAACTACAGAGGCAGAATACATAGCAGCCACTCATGCAAGCAAGGAAGCAATTTGGTTGTAGAGATTGTGTTCAAGTATGGGGTTGGTACAACAAGCTATAAGGATAGACTGTGATAACCAAAGTGCAATTTTCTTGGCTAAGAACCCTACTTATCATTCAAAGACAAAGCACATTGATGTTCAATATCACTTTGTTAGAGATATGGTTGAGGCTAAAAGGGTGTTGCTGGTAAAGGTGGACACTTTAAATAATGTTGCAGATGCATTGATAAAGTCTCTGAGCACTCAGAAGTTCTCTTGGTGTAGAGAAACAATGGGTGTTGAATAATTCGGCCAATGACTAGGCTCTCATGTGGCCCCCTGCGAAAATAAAACAACAAGTGGGAGAATGTTGGGTATGCGTTATATTATTTCCACAACTAATCATGCGTGGGGGTCATAGGGGGGGCGGTAGCCCCCCCCATCGGGGTACGGAGTAGTGCCCCGGTGAAATTTTTTTGGCTCTTAATTTCTGGTGGGCGGTCCATGCCCATGGTTTTGTGCATGGTTTTGCACATGGTTTTGGGGAACGATGGTTTTCGGCCCCTGGTATTTTTGTAGATACGGTCAAGGGAGCTACGGTTATGTCCTAATCCAGGGTTAATGGATTAGGGTTTATGTATGCTTCGACATGTATATATATGTGTTGTAACACTAAAAGGAATATAATGAAAAATCAAGATGGTCGTATTGATTTGGGATCCAGGGGAAAATATCTGTGTTTATCTATTTTATGTTTTACTCTCTCGCTATTGTTTATTTTCTAATATAAGATTCGTGTGTAGATAATTTCTATTTAGGGTTAAAACTTACATATTTTATCTTTAGCATATATGAGCACCATGGAATAAGAATAAAATTTCCCAAACAAGTCATCAAACTTTTCAAGTTCATGCATAAACTGCTTAATACTCTTTGCTGCTGTAATCTTCTTGACAACAAGATCAGGATCATATTGCCTATTCGACATAGTAGGAAAGTTTAGAGCTTCAATAGAATGAATATAAATTAATGCGTTTTCATAATTATCCATAGCATTAATTCCAAACTGAGTTGGGAAAGTGGGCCACATATTCTTATTATCTTCTCTCATAACTTTAGAAACTCCATTACCAATAGTCTAGTAGGAAATATCTCTACGCAATAGTTTATCTGGGACAAACAGTGGTAGGACATGAGGATTATAAAAACTACCATATACTGTGATGTAAGTGGAATATTATTCACCAAACCATTTCCCTACTCACACAATATCATTTTCAACTTCTTGGGATATCTGGGGTGCTTTGGTATCAAATATTATTTGATAAATTGGCAGCATAGCCCTATGGAAAATCTTACAGAAATGCTGATGATATTTGGAATCCCATAGAACATCATGGTAAACATGGATGGGAGTTGGGTATTGTAGAGTCCATTTCCATCCCATGGATGATAAATTCATGGAAAAAAACAGGGCATCCATAATATATTCACTAATATAAAAGGGAGGAAAATATTTTGAGAAACATTGCGGCCACTTCTAAAAGACAGGATATGGGTGGCAAGACTATCAGAAAGAATCCCCCCCCAAATCAAATATATACCCCTCACAGGCACCATCAATTCAAGGTACCCATTGGTCTGAGAACTTTTGTACATTAGGCATAGCATAAATTCTACACATCATTACAACAATCTGAAAGTAAGGACCAACAAGTGAAGTGACAACGTACTTACTGCTTTCTTCTCATTTATATTTATTTGAATATTTCCTCCAACCTTTTTTTTTCTCTGACGCATGGCCATGTTATTTTAGGAATTCTTCAACATAAACTTTATTATATTTCAATTCAGGCTCTGGAAAATGGTACATCCTTTATAAATCTTCACTATAAAATGACAAAATTATGGTGCCTTTGTTTGTTATCATTCTCCTATCATCAATATTTAAATTATCAACGACCCATTAGACCATGTCGGTATAGGGAAATTTTTTGGGTCGGTTGCAATTCTATGAAGAAAGGAGTTAACTACATCACTCAAAGTGGCCTCCGGCCATGATCTGTTGCGCATAACAAAGTCTCACCTGAGGCAATATAGGGGGTGTTAGAACCATGTTTCTCCATCTAGAGGGACAATGGAGTGTGGCTTTAGGGTTTATCTTCCTTCCAATAATTAAAAAAGCTTCACAGAACAACTATGCTCATTATACAGTCGTTTTTCAACACTTCTATTGAACTATCTTTCAGACTACACGATTTCAACTTAACAAGCATAAAACAACATAAATAACCACAAATAAAACTTAGCAATGAAATTACGTATAAAACCTTTAAATTAGCACAGATGATGTCAAAATACAAGTAAAGAAAATACAAAAACACATAACAGATATATGTCTTCAACGTCTTCCATTATTGCTCAGGCCTTCTTGATATAACTCTTTCCGCCGTACAAACTCAGCCACAGGGGTATGGGCACTCAGCTGCAGACTTTCCAAGGTATTTTCACACTCAACAACAGGAGCATTCCCTTTCCCACAAACGCAGAATACCAACTCAAAATAAAGCTACATCCAAGTGCATTCTGTCATGAGTTATGAGATGTTATCCTCTAAAAATATCCTAGACTCCTTATATATTATTTTATTTTACGATACCATGGCCCAAAAACCATGGGAAGAGGATAAGGATATTTGACCTGCCCCAAATCCCCTAAAACTCTATTACATCTGTGTATTTCACGCTTCGTGATGAGCTCCATCATTAGGTATAATTGGAGGGGCTAATTGTCACCTTTTAGCCTTATTAAGTACCTCTTTTTCACATTTAAATTATATTATGGTCTTATGTTTCTAGTGTATATGGTGATTAAATCTTGTCATACTTAGAATGCTTAACATGAGTTAAATGCAGGATAATCTCGAATATATTGCACTTTTGATGAAGATTTTTCAATTAAAGCTCAGAGTAGACAACAAGGAGATATTCTGGGGGGATTTACCACCACCTTAACTCCCAAATCCAGCCAATGGATCCTCAGTATTCCCTCCAACAACTCGAAATAAAAGGCATCCAAGCAAGTGGGAGATCAAGTGCACCAAAGCTCCACTTCTCTTGTAGTCAAAGAGGACACATCACCTACTTTTTAGGGATTTTTTGGTAGCTACTCTCTAGGTTAAATAGGGCTAAGAAAGAGCTCATTAGGATTAAAACTTTGAAGGAAGCCAATAGAATATTAGCTCTTGTAATAGGTTTTTGAGACTTTTATGATCATCTAATGAGACTATTTTCTGCAATAAGATGAGTATTCAGATTTTCCTTCATTGATTTAGTTTTTGAGGGCTAGGCTTGTGGGTTAGGGCCCAATCCATTGGCCTTAGTCTCTCTTGTGTATTCATGCTCATTTTTATGTCATTTTAGTTAGTTTTGTTTATGAGTTTTTAGCTAGTTTTCTTACATTCCAATTCACTGTTTTTAATTTTCTTCCATTTGTCTTTGTTGTAGTTAAGCTTGCGTAAGTGTTAGTAGAATAGTTTGTAAACTTAGAAAACTATGTGTCAAGCCTCCCTCTCTCATCTGTTCCATTGGAGCTTGAGGAGGGTAGACCTTCCCCACATGCCAAATTTTCTCTTTAGTTTATGATTTCTTGGAAATAATAGTTATGTTGTTGTGTTGTCATGAACATGTCTATAATACTGAGTTAGATTTCTTTTTGAATGCTAAAGTAGGTTTTCTTTCAAAATTCAACTCATCTTTTCCATTTACTTCATCATGAATTTGCCAATTTTTGTTGCATGAACAGGTAGTTTGCTTGCAGGTTCAAGTAGCATAGCAAAGGAGGACTTCACTAGCACCCTTAGCTTCATTTCTTACCCATCATCAACCTTCTTTCCATCAAAATCGCCACCAGCCCTATTCTTAAGATTTCTACCTTCACACTGTGAGAAACCCTAGAAGTGAAATATAGGCTTCTCAAGAGGTTTTGAGCTTGGCCAAGGGGTTTGAAACCTTCCATTCATCCAAAAAAACCTTCATTCCACTCCCCCTATGCTTTTATATGCCATTTTTTGCCTCAGATTTCCCTCAGACTGTTTCCTATAGCAATTCAAGACTTTCCTGTAGCATTACACAAAACGTGTAGCAGCACCTGCAGCAGAACCAATGGCCCTCTCCTTAAGCCCAAAAACTATAATCCACCTCATCCAGACCTGTCAAAATCATCCAGGCACCTTCATCCCTATACCCATGAGTTCAAGACCTTCCTAAACCACCTTAGCGCTTTCTCCTTGCTGCAAAATAGTGCATTTAAAAGAATAATTAGGTCATGATTATATGCATGAGTAAAAGAATTATAGTTAAAACATGAATTAAATAGAGTGTGTTTAGCCATTTGGCCCAAAAATGTGTGATTAGGTTAGTCTTCTTTCTGCAATTTCAATTCAGCAATTTACTTCATCAAAGATGGCTAGTTTGCTTCCATTTCTTGCCATAGCTTAATTTGTAGATTTCTTCCATTGTAGAGTATCTAGATTTAATTTATTGTTGTAGAATAGTTCTTCGATTGTTGATATAGTAATGAATTTGAATCACTTGTAGCCCTAGGTCTAAATTTGGAAGTGTGACAAACTTCATTAAAAAACCCTAGAAATAACACCCTTTTGTAGGACTCAGAAGAGGATGACAGGAGTAGAATGCATCTGTTGTGTATATAGCACTATCACGTCCAAGTTTGTATGAACCCCGGGCTGATAAATTAAAGTAGAGTAGCCTCTGGGAGTTGCAACATTCTTAGTGAAATACCAGGGCTCACCACTTTTCGGTGTCGTTGTCGGGGAGGTGTCTAGTAGATGCTTTGATTCTGTTTTAACATTATTTTCTTCTTTAATTTTACATATTGTTTAAAAAATAATTAAAAATACAAAAAAATATAATTTTCATGCATCGTAGGAGTAGAAATACTAAAGGAATTTTTTTACCAAAAACCCCCACATCCTCACATAGTCACACTTCACTCTTCTTCCATGACTGTGAGGTTGAACACATCATAGGTGATCCTTTTGAAAATTTTAAGAACCTATTGGGGAACAAGAAGAACTTGTTTCACCAGAGGAACCTTCTTCACCTATTCAAGCCATGGCTAGAACTGAAGCCCATGGAGTATTTCCCATTAGAGATATAGATGGGGAAACTAAAATGAATAACATCAGCCCCTCAACCCTTCCAAATTTCCTTGGACTTATCTCTGAGGAACCTGACACATTCATGTTTTAATTTGTTCTTGTTTGTAGGACCTATGACTATGCCTTAGATGATAAAAACTAGAGCTATTCCCATATACACTTAATGATGCAACCTTGTGCTGGTTCATGGGCCTACCTAGGAACAACATTACTACTTAGGAAGAGATAAAAGAGGCCTTCAACAAGAATTACAAGGAATAACGTAGGTCCAAGTAAAATAAAGAGGAAATATTATATTCACGATGACTCTAGGACCTGATGAATCACTAGAATACGATGAAGAGAGGTTCTAGTTAAAATATAAGATATCCAATTGTATCCTTGATCTCGGATCACTTAAAATAGTACTTCTCCGCGGGATCAGGGAGGAGGTGATAAAAACCCTTAATATTTTATTAGGAGGAGATATGTATCAGATTCCTTATGAGACAATAAAAAATTTCTTCATGAACCATTCTAGGGCAGCTAGGAAGAAAGGAAGAGCTAGCCAAAGTATGACCAATACCCCTTCCTCTTCCACCTCCATCAAACATGTGATTGGAAATATGTTGGAGGAATTCAAGAGTGAGATGTTACACACTGTTGCATTGCAAATGGACACAATTCATATGAAGAGGAAGCAAGAGGAAGCAGAAAGAGCCTTGGATATATTTTTCCCTAGATGTACTAGGAAACACCCATGAAATGAATTTCCACTAAATGTCATAGAGGTTTGCTTAGTCTGTGAGGATAATTATTCCATAGACAAGTTTCCCTGCTTACCTGGACTCAAAGTTGTATATAAAAGTGGGGAAGTAGGACTAGAGAAATTCTGTCTCATCAACCAGAGAAGGCCTCATGGCCCTTGGTCATATCAATAGGGTATGCAAGGTGCACCTTATTCCTACTATTACAACAACCAAAATGCACCAATGAAATATTGGTACACACCCGCTCCTCCATCCTGGCCTACACCTCCTACTTAGCCTTACAACCCTCCATATCATCCTCAGCCTCTGAACCAACGTTTTCAGCAGTATGTTCCTCAACAAACTCAGTGGAAAAACTCATCACAAGGGTGGAGGCCTCAACATAATCAACCACCTGCTCTAATTACACCACCCCAACCTCAACCTCAGATTACTGATTCTGCTCCACCCAAGCTACGCCATATGCCTGCACAACCAAATCCAAACCCAGACAACAGACATGAACAACAGGTTTATAGTGGAGAGACATCCTATTCATATTATGCTGTGGAGATACATGAGATTAAGCTCAGGTCAGGAAGAGTACTCCCAGAAAACCATCCTCCATCTCCACCTGTAGAGGTTGAGGAGGAAAATGAAGAAAGTAACAGTCACATCCAACAACCTTTTTTTCCTGAGCACTTGATCCACTCTAGTCAGCACACCCTAGAGGAGACCGAAATTTTGGGAGAATTGAAATTTTTTTGTTTATAAATGCCCCTTCTTCATGCCATTAAGGATATCCCTATTTACAATAGGCTCATCAAGGAAAAGTGCTTCAAGAAACCTAGGAGAAAGAAGAAAGATGTCCCCACCATCAATGTAGTAGGACAATTGTCTGAATAAATTTTGGGAAGGTTGATCTTCCCAAAGTACCTGGACCCTGGTAGTCCAATTGTAGATGTGCACATAGATGGTTTCATATTCCCCAATACTCTAATTGATCTCGGGGTTTTCATCAATGTAATGAACAAGGAAACTATGCGTAAACTCAACCTCCAAGGGACTTTGAGGAAAACCACAACAATTCTACAACTTGCAGATCTGTCCATTGTAACTCCATAAGGAATTGTTGAGGATGTTATGGTTTCAATTGACTCTTGGGAGACCTTGGCTAGCCACTGCAGATGCTTATATCAAATTTCGGGTCAGAAACATGAATAATAAGAATGTACCCTTGTCTAAATAGCTGATATTATATCCTCCAGCCCCACCTTCCATTGACCATGACCTACCTATATGGTTGGAGGATGAAGAAGAAGATGAAGTGCACAACACTACACCCTACCTCATTTTTATCATAGATGTTGTTCTTAGAGGGGGGGGAGCTTGATGAAGACGAACTCATCGACCGAGTCATTCAGAAGTAGTCCCTCACCGATAGCCCGATTGAAAACCTAGTCAAAGAATCTAAAAGCCACCCTTGGATGGAACTGCACTCAATTGATTCAACCTCTGAAACCACCAAGGTTGTGGAATTTGGCCCATCCAAATCTCTGAAAATTAACTTAAACCTCTCACATAGAGAAGAAGAGCAACTATGCCAACTTTTGAAAGAAAACCTAGATGATTTTTCTCGGGACTATAAGGACATGAAAGGGGTGCATCCCTCAGTGTTCACACATCATATTTACATTAAATAAGGATGCAAGCCTATGTGCCAACCCCAAAGGTGGATAAACCTAGCTCTAAAAGACATAGTCAACAAAGAACTATAGAAGTCATTGGATGTAGGTTCATTTATCCTATATCAGGCAGTGAATGAGTATCTCCTCTTTTCCTTGTTCTGAAGAAGAATGGAAAATGGTGAATCTATGTTGATTATCAAGAACTGAACAAAGGCAACAAGAAGTACCATTTCCCTATGCCCTTTATAGATCAAGTCTTAGATGGCCCTGCAGGAAAGACGTTATTTTCTTTCTTAGATGGGTTCAGTGGGTATAACCAGTTCCAAATAGCCCTGAAGACTAGGAAAAGGCTACTTTCACATGTCCTTGGGGTATCTTCACTTACAGAGTCCTACCCTTTGGGTTGTGAAATGCCCCATCTACCTTCCAAAGAGATGACTTGAGAATTTTCTCTGAGCTAGTCCATGACATGGTTGAAATCTACATGGAAGATTTCACACCCTATGGGGATGACTTCCCTAAAGCTCTCTCCAATTTGGGAAAAGTGCTAAGAAGGTGCATTGAGATGCATCTGTAATATCCTAAAATAGGGAAAATACACACTATTGGGAATGTCTTAAGATATTCCAAATGTGGAGCTACAAAAATACATGAGCAAAAATAAAGTATTGCAGCAAATTATTTCATAAAATGTGTCTTTAAACACCCTTTTATCAGATTATGAACATATCAGCAAAAGTATGCCTTTATACACTGTCTCCTAGTGGGGAAAAGCAGCAAAATAGACACCCAAAATGTTATTCCCAGGTAATTGCGTTATAACCATGGGAAATAATGGTTTGATCCCTTAGCATATAGACTAAGGACCTTACATACAAAATGGGATCAGAAAGAAATCCATTTTGATATGTTAAACAGGTCTCCTAGCCTTACAATGTCTTAGAAACACCCAAATCCCATGACATTTGATTATGCAGAAAATACTGAAGCATGTACAACGTTAATCCATGAGGGTTTCTACAACATTACAATAGAAAAACATATATCTAGAGATTTATGGCACAATATGCTAAGAAAACAGAGATCTGGCCTCCTTATTGCATTATAGAGATAAACCGGCAAGGGTTTCTTGAGACACATGTACAAAAAGAGTAGATCTGATTTATTCAGCTGAGAAATAACATAGTTTCACTACAACATGACATAGAAATGGCTGAATAATGTATAAGAGGGATAAGAATCCCTTGCTCTAGCTTTCCGGGAGAAGGGTTGGCCGTTTCCCTAGGAAGCTAGCTGAGAAACAAGGCCTATAACCTTGATGCAGCAAATCTCTAGAAAATGATGCATTTCTTGCAAGAGATTGCACTGTAGAAGAGAAAAGGTGCTTTGGCCTACTGCCAAGATATGAAATAAGCTCAAAAATCGCTTTTTCTGATCTCTCAAGAGAATGAAAGCACCCTCTACTGAGAAACAGACCCGGGAGTAGAATGACCAATCTTTCACTACAACATCCTGCAACACAACATTACACTGCTACAGAATAATGTTGTGACTGATATTGCTACTTGGCCTCAAGCCTAGATGTGGAAAAAATTAGTAAAATACTCTCCCAAGAGGCCTCTCAAGGGAAGAGGTGGGATTCCCGCTCGGGAACACCCTGTGCTCAATAGCACTACAACCCTGCTAAATAGCAAGAGGAAGCCAAAAGTCTAAATAGATCAAATAATAATATCACATAACATACATAAAAAAGGCTTCCACCTTCTCCATATATAGCAATTGAACCTCTCCTCATTGGGTCCCATCCACATTTGCCTCCAAGCTCATGCAAGTTTTCCTCCACCAAATCTGCGTTGTTCATCAAGGAGATGCAATGAATCTAGAGAGCATATGTTGACATGGTCAAAGATGATTGAATCAACATGATATCTCGAGACCTTTTTCACACCTAAATGTTCTCCTTCCACCTGCTTATTTTTCCTCTCCTCACATGAGGAAGGTTATTCTTCTGTCAATGGGCCTCCCTACCCATTTATTTATTTATCTAAAGATAAAATCAACTATAATATTCCATTTAGATGAAGTCTAAATTTTGGGAATATTACAGTCCTCCCCCTCCATAATGTTGCTTTTCCTCAAGCAACTGCAAAGTTAGAGAAAAATTTCTCCCTCCCTCTTCTTGTGGCCTCCTCATTAATAGATCCCCACCATAGCTCAACAACAAATCTATCCTCAAATGATTCCTCCCAAGTGTGTAAAACATGATAAAGTGGAAGGTGCAAGTGGAAATCTCCTTGTTGTCCAATGATTCCTCCCAAGTGTGTAAAACATGATAAAGTGGAAGGTGCAAGTGGAAATCTCCTTGTTGTCCAATGGCCTCCTCAAGGTAGGAGTGATGAACCACATGGGGAATATGATTCCATCACCCATGCTATCATCCAAATGAAATGAGCCATTCTAGGTAGCTCATCAAAACAATCATCAACCCCCTATTTGTGCAATGTAGTGGCGATGCATGGAGAGATTAGTTTCCCTTCCTTCGTATTTTTTTTCTCTCCATTTATGATAAGTGTGGGGTTGTTTATGTCTTTGGGCTGAAACAATATGGCCTCCAAGAATGGCCCAAGCTACCCCACAAAATAATTCAGCCATGAAGTGCCTCTTCCAAGCAATGAAGTTCTTCAAATGGCTCACTCCATATGAAGAAAAGAGTTGTGATGTGGCAATAATGGTTTTCCCATTTCTTGTCCTGAAACATACAACATGAATAGTAGGGAGAATCATACCCCAAATGGGAATCTCCAACCTGTTGAAGCCCCGAAAATCGGGTCTACAACAAGAGGGATACCCACCCGGTCTGGACCTTGGTTAGCAGCTCCTTTTTCATCTGGTGTAGTGGGTCCGACTGGGGATAATGGGACCAGTTTCCCAATATGTGTGTGTGTGTTGAAAATAGATATTTCCTCTCTAAAAAGGTTCCTAAGTGAAATGCTTTTATTCTATTTCTAATCTAATTATATGCAAATTGTATTCTAATTTAAACAGAAATATCTAATTATAAACTAAACCCAGGATGTAATCTTATTTATGCGATCTAAAATAATTTCGAATAACAACCGATAATAAATATTGTTCAACTGTTATAAGAAAATAATTCAATAAAGATAAACCATTTCATATAACAAGTTAGATGAAACAGTTATGAAAAACATATCGCATAATAAGCTATTCATACACTAAGCATAAATAAATAGTTATCACAGTACAGGAGTGCCAAATGATAACTTAAGCATTCAAGCATCAATATATAAACAACTGAAAATAAATATTACTTTAACACAAAAGCAGAAATAGTTAAGAGATAAAAGTACCATTTATAACTAGTTCTACTCATGAGCTAGAAGAAATAATGATTTATCTCTTCTTAATCCAAAATCTACTAAGAGTACAGAAATGCAACATCAGTAGCAGATATTAGACATATATATCAATAAATCTCGTTCCATTCATTCATCAAAACCTCCTCTGAGGGTGCAGAAGTGCATGTTTTGAGGACAAGTTTTTGACAAATTTCAGGACCCTTCTCTAAATGTGTGAGAAGGGTTTAAATATTACTAACTAAATCTAATTATAGTTTATTACAAAAATTTAGGATTCGGTTTAAATGACCGTCCTTTTTCTATGCAAAAATAAAGTAAAACTAAAACTAAATCTAAAATTAAAAACTATTAACTAACTACTTATGAATCTGGTCTTTGAATTTGCAAGCATCCAGCATTGATTTGAGAAGAGGAGGCTGGCCAACTTCAGATTTTAATTGTCCTGAAAAGACGGAATCAGCAAGTGTTGGTGCGATCTTCTCAGCAGAATTAATCAAGCAATTAAGAGCACTGCATTGACTGTGTGGTTTTACCAGATATGTCCAGTAAGAATCCCAATTTAACTTTGTCAATCCTTGAATTGATTTTTCCTTTTCCTGAGTTTTCTGTTTCCACTCTGTTTGCAATTGCTGGGCTTGTGGTAGGTATCCTGGAATAGTTTCTGAAATCAAATTAACTTTGTGCAAATTTTCATTTACAAAATCAGTCATGTTACTTACTGTTGTAGCTGCTTCCTCTGCTGCTTTTTCTGCCTCTCTGATCTGTGCATCCCAATTATTGAAGAGCATTTCTTTATGACCGTCATTGATAATTGGTGCTCCTGCTCTTTTTCCTTCCTCTGTCTTTTGCTATGCCAAATAACTAGTAACTCTTTCATTAGTTAAATCATAATCATGTCGTAATTATACGACATGATTAGTGATTTTATCACTTTCTTGACAAAAAGAGTTCCATTGCGATATTTTCTAGCATAATATATCTTGTTGTTTCAGTAGTTGATTATTCAAAGAAATAGATTCTGAGATGAACTCTGTAAGCTTGGGGTCGTCTTTATGCATCTCTTGCATAATCTGTATTTGTTTTTCTTTTTCGGCCAAGATTTTCTGATATCCAATCTACATTTGTTGAAACTCTTGCTGTAACCTTTCAAATTGTATCTGTGCTTCACTGTTGGCATGTACTTGTTGCAATTGTTGTTGCAGAACTTGTATTTGATCATCTTTTTCATTTAATAACAGCCGTACCTCAGATTCTTTGTCAATAGTTGCGGAGGCATAAGCTCCTGTAATCTGAGATAATTTAGTAAGATTTTCAGTGGGATCTGTAGTAGGATCTTTCCATAAAACATCCAATTTTTCTGCATCAGTAGAGAGCACACTTTCTAATTTCTCTTCTTTCTTTGCTTCCTTACTACTGCTTTATGTTGTGGGCTATAGAATATATCTAGAGGAGGAATTTCCTCTATTTTAAGTACAAGCTCGGAGGAAGGAGTAATGCGTATATGTTCTTTTTCTGTGACATTGCCACTTATTTTTGTAATCAAACCTTTTACTGTCTGTACAAGAGTTTGTATGTTTTGTCCTTCAACATTAATCAAATCATTAAATGATTCCCATTCTTTATCTAACTGAGTGCTGATGGATGGTTGCTGTACATTAACAGGTGGAAGATTCAACTATGGAGTGGTTGATGTCTGTTGTTGTGAAAGCTCTTTTGATTGAGTTGTATCCTTGACTGAGCCTTCACTTTTATCATTATCAGATTTTTTAGAACATTCGGAATTTTCTTTGCCAGACTTTGATTTAGACCTTTCTGTATCTGAGCTGCCATTGAGACTGACACTAGGAGTTGGTTCCCTTGCGGGTTCCAAACGCAAATTATCCAAAGGAATAGTGGTCAATCTTCTTTCTCTGTATAGTTTAAACTCTTGAAATTCTTCTGGGGAGAACCGTGTTTGAGCTAAATGAAAAATTTCTCTCAACCGTGTACTGTACATACCATGAAATTATTCTGGGGAGAACCGTGTACTGTACATACCGTGTTTATCTTTTTTCAATGGTTCATCTCTTCTAGACCATTCCTTAGTGCATTCCGCCAAATTTTCATTTTCCTTTGCAAATTTCTCCATAAATTGTTCGTTGTAAGTTGCCTGAGGCTCCGGTAAATGATACATAAGCCTCAAATCTTCTGGAGTGAATGACCCGATGAGCTCTTTACCTTGATTTTTGAACTGTCTGTCCGTAATATCAGTGCTATCCAGCACCCATTTTACCATGTCTATATATGGAATAATTCTTGGTCTTGCTGCTACCCAGTGTAAAAATGAACAAGCCAGCTCTGTAAGAGACGCTTCAGAAGAATTACTTGAGCCTGCGGTAGCTACAACATCCATTACCCTTGGGTTCTCTTCTTCAAGAAAATTAAACATTCCCTCCCAAGTGGTGATACCAGCGTCCTTGTTGCAAGCAGTGTCTGCGTACAAGGATGCCATCTCTTTACTTTCAGAACTCGGAGCTTTCTCTTTATTTCCAGAACTTGGAGCTTTCTCTTTCTTTCCCATAATACTCTGAATATTGCTTTGTATAGTCTCCTATTCTTCGCGCCTTCGGTTTTACGAATTAAGTGAGAATAATGATATGAGAAAGGTGACGGGATAGTTCTAAATGCTGAAGGCATATGAAATATATTATTTTAACGTGAAATAACCTTTCAATCAAAACAAAATCCTTTTCATTAATAATTGACAATCCATTCATTAATTTGACATCAAAGCGCATAATGGATATCGGTTTATGGAAAGATTTTCTTCGTACAACGAGCTTTAAGAATGTGTGATCCTGCGATCTGCGATTTGCTTTGCAATATCGCAATATCGTAAATCGCAATATCGCAAATCAGAAAATCTGCATCATCGTCATATCACAAATCGCAACTTTCATAAATCGCAATCTCGTAACATCGCGAAATCGCAATATCACGAAATTGCAATATCGCAAAATGTATCATGTGAAAAATATCCATTAATATATTTTCTGCGATATGCGATTTGCGATAAATATTTTAATGCGTAGTTTTTGGATCGCGTTATCGCAATTTAGAAGATTCTGCTTTGCACAAGATATATTCTATTTTTTTGCGATGAATGCGATATTTTCTTCAAAGAAATATTTTATTCTAGTCTATCATAAACTTAAGTTTATTTAAAGATTTTCCAAAGAATTTTCTTAAGTTAATGATAGTAAGTTTTATTAAAAATGAAAACAAACATCAATTAATTTTTTGGATTTTTAAGCTAAGGGTCTCCATTTATTTAGTATTATTACTAATACCAAATAAGAAGGGGGGTTGTTGCTGGCCACAACAATTGGCGATTCACTTGGAAGAACCAGTTATCTCTACTTTTCTTTTGGATTTTCTAAACTTTTTCAAAACAGAAAATTTTCTAGAAAATCAAACTTTATTATAAAAAGACAAAGTACATTATGTTTTAATCTATAAATGATATTTCATTTCTTCTATGTTCAACTTTGACTATTCACTTCCTCAAGCTAGTCCTTGTATCTATATCAGTCATTACTTGGTTTAAAAATATAAAAACAAAAGGCTTCTCTGTAAATCAGTTTTTAAATATGCTCATTTGTCGTATGTAGAGCCATTGTTGCCAACAAGCGTCTATAGCCTCGGCAGGGTTACCTGTTACCCAGCAATGATCCTGTGTCCCACTTAGAGAAATACACAATTTTCAAAGAGAAATCCATATTCACACTTATTGCTTTTTATTTTCTTTTTTACCCTTAAAGAACAATGTCTTGGTTTGGTAGCCAATTTATGATAGTGCCATTCACTTGATATATAACTTTGCTGAACAAGATGGCTCGTGATGAGACCCCTTGCCTTTTGATTGCAGTAATCTTGAGTCATTGCCCTGTTGTGGTATGCAGTATTGGAAAATTCAGCAAGCTATAATATCTATGATCATGATAAGTCGACTTGTGATGAGACCTCTTACTCTTTAAGTTAAAGTGTATCATTGGATTATTCCCTGAACATTGTAATTTTCTAAGTGGGGAGGAAGTCATTGTTTCCTTAAGATAGTTCTGGATGACAATGATAGAGTTTTTTGAAGAGAAATTTTCTATAGAGAATCTTCATTTTGTTATAGATACTTTTCATTGAATTGATATAAAACATCTTCCTGCTAGAAGTTGCTTTTCATCAAAATTTTCAAAGTTGAAACTAGTATCATTTCTAGACTAAAGATTTTAACTGTATCCTTGAATAATAATGATCAATATTCTAAAAAAAATTCTATTTATATAAGTGAAGAAATAAAATCTAAAATAGAGAATTTGTATCTTTTTCATGAATTCCAAATGTAACCGTTAACAACTGGTTTTATTTAAAAATAAAGAAAACTAATATACAAAATAGAAGAATAATCTCCTATGGAAAATATTTTTTGAGGATCTGTCCATTAACAGGTAAAGACTCTCTTTTTCCTATTAAATCTTGTAACATAAAAGTAGATGGACCTAGATCTCTGCAATTTGGAAAGGACCAAGCCACATTTGTTGAAATTTTGTATGTTTTCCTTTTTCTTCATGAGCTTTATCCCATTTTAAAACTAGATCTCCTATCTGAAAACCCTTCCTAGTTATCATGTTTGAATCAAAAGAAGCTTTAACTAATGCTTGATGATGAGCATGAGTTACTTTGGCTTTTTCTCGTTGTTCTTCTAACTTAATTATTTCCATCTTCCTTAATTGTAAAGAAGAAGTTGGTATTTCATCAATATATTAGACTAAGGCTAGAGAATGAATCTCTAGATGAGTTGGAAGAACCACTTCTCTCCCATAAACTAAATTAAAGGGAGAAGTGCCAATAGAAGCCTTCTGCGTTATTCGATCTGCCCATAAAGCATATATTAAAGACTTATGCCAATTTTTATGATTTTGATCAATGGTTTGCTTAATGATTCTGATTAAGTTTTT
The DNA here is from genome assembly GCA_034641835.2 of Pinus albicaulis. Classification (NCBI taxonomy): domain Eukaryota; kingdom Viridiplantae; phylum Streptophyta; class Pinopsida; order Pinales; family Pinaceae; genus Pinus; species Pinus albicaulis. Next base: position 123,012,913 of record CM076578.1, read on the forward strand.
ATTTGTAGATTCAGCTAACCCATTTCCCTATGGATAATAATTAGCAGAATATTTAAGTTTAAAACCTCTCTTGAGTGCAAATTCAGTCATAGCATTACCAGAAAAATATGATGCATTATCAAACATTAAAGCAGAAGGTAAACCAAACCTGGTGATTATGAACTGATCTATGAACTCGATAATGTGTTCGGCATTAGCAGTCTTGAGAGGGACTGCTTCTACCCATTTCGTAAAATAATCAGTTGCTGTAATGATATACCTATGTTGTTTAGAAGAGTGAGGAACGATCTCACCTATTATGTCTAATCCCCATTGATCAAAAGGCTGGTCAATGTTGACTGGTTGTAATGGCAATGATGGTTTCTTTTGTCTTCCAGCTGCAGTTTGAAAAATTTGACATTTCCTTGCGTAGCTATGTGAATCTTTGAATAATGTGGGCCAGTAATATCCTTCACGGAGGATCTTATGTGCAGTTGCATCTCCAACATAATGTCCACCTGCTGGCCCATCATGAAGTTCCTGCAAGACTTTTTCAGCTTAAGATTTCTCCAGACATCTAAGAAGAACAGAATCATAATTCATTCTAAAAATAACATCATTTACAAGCTGATATTTTTTAGCCTTCAACCTTAGAGCTCTTTTCTTGGTGTAATCGAGATTTGGAGGAGCATATCCATTCTTCAGATAAAATTTGATATCAGCATATAATGATTCAACATCGTTTAGGCTTGCCTCATATGTTTGTATTTCTTCAGATGGTTTTTCAGAGATAAGCGATGCTGCAGCTAGTATTTTGCAAAAACCTTGACCTCTTACAATACTTTTCGGTTTGATTTCAACATCATATTCTTGTAAGGCAGTAACCCAATTGGCTCTTTTCTCACCCACATCTTTTTGGACTAAAATATTTCTTACCCCTGGAAATGGTACTATGATTTTTGTATGGGTTTTAAGTAGAAAGGGTCTGAAATATTTAATTGCTTTGAAAACAGCATAAGATTTTTTCTCCATATCTGAATAATTCAATTCAGCTCCTTGTCAATTTGAACTGAAAAAATCAATTGGAGATTCTGCTTTGTCTTGATTTGCTTGAGTGAGTATTGCAGCATAAGATTTATCAGAGGCAAATGTATACAAAATAAAAGGATCGAAAAAATTTGGAGTTGCTAAAGATGGAGCATTAATAATTGCTTGTTTGATCAGATTGAATGCCTCATATTCATCTTTGCCCCATTTGAAGTTTGAATTCTTTTTAATCATTGCTTGCAAGGGTGATACAATTCTTGAAAAATCTGGCACAAATCTTTTTACAAAATTAATCTGACCAAGAAAAGATTGCATAGCTTTCTTGTTGTGAGGTAATGGTATTTAAGAAATTTCTTTGATTTTATCAGGATCAATATGAATTCCAGATTTTGATACTATGAATCCAAGAAGTTTTCCTTCACTTAAAGAAAAAAAATATTTTTTCGGATTAAGTGAAATTCCATACCTTTGACAATGTTGGAAGATATGTTTCAAATCTCTAAGATGATTGCTTAATTTTTTGGAATATACAGTTATATCATCTAAGTAAATTACCACTGATTTGTTAACTAATCCATTGAAAGCAATATCCATGGATCTCTGAAATGTGGCACCAGCATTGATCAGACCAAAAGGCATCTTCTGATATGCATAAGTGCCCCATTTGGTTCTGAATGTAGTTTTCAATTGATCATCAGGATGGACTAACACTTGGTTGTAACCAGAGAAACCATCTAAGAAAGACATTAGTTCTAATCCTGCAACTGCCTGTAATATTTGCTCCATAGGAGGCAAAGGAAAATTATCTTTTTGGCAGGCTTTATTAAGATTTTTAAAGTCAATACAAATTCTAATGTCTTCGTTCTTCTTTCTAACAGGAACCATATTGGAAACCCATTTAGAATGTCAGACGGGGAAAATAATCTTGGCTTTCAATAACTTATTGAGTTCAAATTTGATCTGATTTTCTAGATTGGGGTGGATCTTTCTCAACTTTTGTTGGACAGGTTTTTCATCATTGATCATTGGGATAGTATGTTGGATGATAGAAGTGTCATAAGTTTTTATTCCATCGTAGTTCCAAACAAAGACACTTTTATATTGTTTCAAAAGATGAACATATGCTAATTTTTCTTCAGGAGCTAGGCCAAGGCCTAGGTTGATATTTTGTGGTTTGGCATCAGTTCCTAGATTTACTAATTCATAATTCAAAGTTGAACTTTGTAGTTTTGAATTGGTAGATCTTTTAAATCGATCTTTCAAATCATAAAGGTCTTCTAACTTGACTACTGATTTTGGCATAGCATTATTGGTGCTATCTTGGAGCAATTGTCTGTCATGTTGGTCTTCATCAATTATATGATTGGTGTAAGATCCTTCAGATGTGAGAAAATTTACAATATCAGGATCATCATTGAAAATCCTCCAATTGGTAACGTTATCAGGAATCGAGGGTCTAAAAATTAATTCGATTGAAAATCGATCAGGACTAAAGTCTTCTGCAGGAATGAGCTTGGAAGCTACATTAGCTAGGAGGTTTGAACTAGCATTCTGAATTCTGTGAATTGATGAAATATTAAACGCTATAAAGTGTTCAGTCAGATCTTGGACTAAAGATTGATAATGCTTTAAATGACCTGATAAACAATGTATAGTATTGTGTACCTGTTTAATTACAATTTCCGAATCTCTGAAAACTTGTAGATATTTTATGTCTAATCCGATTGCTTTGTATAATCCTTGGACTAAAGCCTCGTATTCTGCGGTGTTATTAGTGCAATCAAACTCAAGTCTACAAGTTAACATAATTTTGTTTCCCTCTGTACTAACCAAAATGCATCCTGCTCCTGCTCCTTCATTAGACTTAGAACCATCAAAAAATAATTTCCAAAATAAAGATTTATTTACAGGAGTATCTACAAAATTAATACATTTAGAACTATCTGTTTGGGAAAAATTTTCTATTTGAGATAAAACAGAATGTTCTAAATAAGGTGAAGTATGAGCATTAAAATTTCCTAAGATAGAATCAACTGAATAATTTCCAATGATATTACTGTTGTATGCAACTGGTTCACTCTCTCCTTCAAGTTCTGTTACTATGTATTTCTGATGTTTTTCTCGTTCAACCTTTATCTGATTTGGTTTACCATTGTAAGGAAGCCACATATGCGACCAATAAATTGCAAAATATCCATGAAGTTTTTCTGACCAATCTCTGCTAAGAATTAAGCCATAAAATTCTGGAATATCTGCAACTAAAATATCAATGACTTGACATACCTTTGGATTTCATGACAATCTTATGGTAACCTGATTTAATTCGCCAATCACTTCAACTTGCGATCGATCTAGCTGGACTATGCGCACAACAATTTTTTGTGGTTGAATGTTCAACTTTGCACATATTGATTTTGGTAGAATATTAGATGAAGCTCCAGAATCCACTAAACAATTATGCAAATTTTTATTGAAAACTTCATAAGTAAGAAGAAATGGAGGAGTATGAGATCTTGACCTTCATCCAATTAAAGCGATATTTTCTAGATCAACTTTACTGATCGTATTAGCTGGAGGTCTTCCCATCTCGTTGGAAGCTTGAGAAATCACAGGATCAGGTAAAGGTTTTTCTGGTACAGCATGTAATTCTTTCAAAAGTACCTTTTGTTGGTGTTTTAACTTGCTCAATTCATAAAAAGTGATGTTAGCCCTAGTCTTATTCATGTCTTCTATGATATTGTACTCCATCTCATATGAAACAATCAGTGTTCTTGATGGATTTGATGAATCTGTCTGGACTGGGCTGGTTTGAATTGCTTTAGATGTCATTTTCTTAGGTGCAACTTTATCCTTAGTCAATGAGCTTGCGCTCTTTGACTTAGGAGTAGGTTGAGGAGGATCAAGTTGATTTCTACTTCAAGTGCTAACTGGGGATGCTTATTGATCTTCCTCATCTGGAAGGATGAAATCTCACATACATTGTACTTCTACGACTTCTTCTTCATCAGTAGTTTCTTCAGTAGCAGTTTCTTCTTCTTCTTCTTCTGATTTAGCATTAGCTATAGCATTTGGTGGCTTTGGATCAGTTGAAGGATTTCTTCTAAAAGGCTTGAAAGACTTTTTAGAAGATGTTTCTGCCACTTGTTTCTTAATGTCAACCATTTCGTTAGACATGGTTTTCAAAACTTTCTGCAATCCTTCTAAATCAAATGGATCTTTTAATTGTTTTTTCTTGGGGTCTTCCTTAAAAGTAACCTTCTTGGATTTTCGTTCTTCTATCACATTTTTCTTATCTAGAGCAATGATATGTTTCTCTACCACTATTTCCTCCTTCATGTTTTCTGCTAAAGTTGTTTTGTTAGCCCTATCAACAAATATTGCTACGTTTGATGGTAAAGCATAAATGTACCATTCACTTCGCACTTCTTCGCTAGGCTTGGAAGAAGTAGGAATTTTGTTTTACAATTTATTGAAACGTGAATTGAAATCCTTGACAAGTTCTTTTGAATCAGCTCTAAGATTAGACAGATCATTGATTAATGTCGTTGTAGACCTGTCATCACCAAATTTAGTCAAAAATTGATCTTGAAAGATATCCCAACTAGTGATGCATCCAGATGGTAATGAGAAATACCATGATCCAGCTGCTCCTTGTAGAGTATAAGGGAAAAGTCGGACAACAACATCTTCATTAATAAATCCATTGAGATTTATGGACAACATAAAATTGTTTATGTGTTCTTCTGCTAGCATGCCTACTTCAGGGTTAAACTTAGGCAACCATTTTTCAGGATGGGCTGGTAATTGACTCAAGGGTGCATGCATTAAGACTTCCCCTGGATTATTCCAGGGAATTTGGGCCATCGCTGAACTACTAACATAGGAAAGTGTAGAAGATGATGTTTGTGATTTGGAATATGAAGATATTACAATTATAGATGATTGAGAAGGTGATGTGGAATTTCTAGTGGAGTGAAGGACAATGGTCTGAAGTGGAGGGGTGGATGGCTGACTTCGCGGTGAAGAGGTTGAGATGGATGATGATGATGAAAGAGTCTCGCTATCAGACCCTTTAGGTGATTTCCTTGCTCTTTTCCTTGTAGGTAAAGGTAATTCAGTTGGCTGAATGCCAAGCTTCTCACTCTGTAATCTGGTAAGAGGATGAGCAGGGTTATATTGCGAAGTCACACTACCTTGAGATTTATTAGATATTTGAGGTGATATTGAAAATCACTGAAGTTTATGAATCAAATATTCAACTTCAGGAGGTTCAATAGCAGATTCTTCTAAAAAGTCAGGGTTTGTAGTAGTGTCTGTTCTTCTTTTGACTTCTGGATCTAGATTTAAAATTTCTGAGCGCGATGGAGAAGTCGAGGGAGATGGTGAGGGTGATTTACTCTCAGAATGGTATTTATATTTAGATTTACTTGCCATTCATATTTCGTGGCCCTCCTTCTAGCTCCAAATATGTTGAAGCCCCGAAAATTGGGTCTACAACAAGAGGGATACCCACCCGGTCCGGACCTTGGTTAGCAGCTCCTTTTCCGTTTGGTGTAGTGGGTCCGACTGGGGATAATGGGACCAGTTTCCCAATATGTGTGTGTGTGTGTTGAAAATATATATTTCCTCTCTAAAAAGGTTTCTAAGTGAAATTATTTTATTCTATTTCTAATCTAATTATATGCAAATTGTATTCTAATTTAAACAGAAATTGTTGGAAATATGATGCAGAGTGTTGTCCTTGATGGCAACCCACTGAATGAAGATGGACATGCGACTGTTGACATGTATTGTCCTTGATGGCAATCCACCTGATGAAGTTATGCTTGACTTGATGGACTTGTTAAATGATGTAAATCTGAAGTGATATGATGATTGTTGATGATATGATGTTGAGTGTTGTACTTGAAAGGAAACCCACTTGATGAAGATGATGACAACTTACTCGATGAAGTTGTGTTTGATAGAATATGTCCTTGATGAAGGAAATCTGATGTATCTACAGTATTTACAGAAGGCAATGAAGAAAGGATTTCAGAATGTACTCAGAGAATGATGAAAAAGAGTATGTCTCTTGATATACGCGGATTGGCCTAAGGGAAGTCGCGTATGCACGCGGAAAGGAACGTTACAAGTCGCGTATGGGCTAAAGCGCTCAAAAAGTGCAAATCCAAGGGTAATCACCATGGTATTGACCCATAGTATTGGGTAATGATCCGCCTAATTGACCCCGTCCAGGTAGTTTTGGGGCTTATGGTATTGTTTTGGTCCATGGTATTGAAAAAGGGGCTCATGGTATTGAAAAAGGATAATCATATAAAAGGAGAAGAAATTCATTGTGCACAAGATGAGTGTGTGTGGAAGGCGTTTGAGCTTGAATGAATATTTCTCTATGAAGTATATCTGAATGGAAAGGGTTACACTTGAATGATAGATCTGAATGTATGATGCACCAAAGATGAAGAAGAGGATCTAGATCTGAATTGCTCTTGTATTTGCTAGATCTGATTAAGGAAGATCTGTGATGAGGCGAGCATCTAGGCGAACATCTGTCTGAAGCAAAAGGGTAGATCTGAACTGAATATCTGATCTGATGAAGTATGTTGCTCTGTAATGATTGAAGATCTATACGCTACTTCTCCGCGGAGGAAGCGCGTATATACGCAGCTTCAGCGAAGAGAAAGCACGTATGCGCAATAAAATATACACTGAGGTATACGCTGGTTTGTGTGGACGGAAGCGCGTATATACGCGAAATCAGTGAAGTAAAAGCGCGTATGCAAACTAGGGTTTGCTGAAGCAAGGGGTATGAAATATCTGATCTGTTCTGCTGTGTTTCTGCTATCTGATCTGTGTTGATATGTATCTGTTGATGATGTATGTTCGTGCTTAAAAATATGGAAAGGGTTCCGTCTGGAAATATGATGAAATGTGGCCTGCAAGTGTTGTTCTATTGAAGTGGTTGGATCCAGTGTGAAAATTGATGAAACGTGGTCCAAGGTGGTGCTGAGGGTTGTAGCCTTCAGTCAGGGGGTTGTAGCTCCCTTCCAGGTGAGGCTGGTAAACGAGATCGTGGGGTCGTAGCTCCCTTCCAGGAGAGGCTGGTAAACGAGTCAGGGGGTTGGAGCTCCCTTCCAGGAGAGGCTGGTAAACGAGCGCAGGTGGGTGCCTGCGTGCTGGTCAAGTCTGCGCCAGCACATATGTTGTAAGATGTTTTCTCTATAATAAAATATTGAAGGCTGAGCAACTGCAGCGGTGGTTTTCTCCCGATTTGGGTTTCCACCTAAAAATCCTGGTGTTCATGTGTGATGGTTTATTCTGTTCTTACTGCACCTGTTTACTGCTTATTGAATATCTGAAGAATAAATGATGGAATGGTTTAAGTGAAGATTTAATGACATATCTACATCTCTGTGTATACGCTAGTTTCATAAAGGGGATCCGCGTATATACGCTAGTTTACTGAATTAAAGTAGCGTATGGGTTTTAAGGAATGAAAAAGTAAAAAAAAAGATTTGATTATGCAGTAAATACTGATTCACCCCCCCCTCTCAGTATTTTTCCCAACAGAAATATCTAATTCTAAACTAAACCCAGGATGTAATCTTGTTTATGTGATCTAAAATAATTTCGAATAACAACCGATAATAAATATTGTTCAACTGTTATAAGAAAAGAATTCAATAAAGATAAACCATTTCATATAAAAATTTAGATGAAACAGTTATGAAAAACATATCGCATAATAAGCTATTCATACACTAAGCATAAATAAATAGTTATCACAGTACAGGAGTGCCAAATGATAACTTAAGCATTCAAACATCAATATATAAACAACTGAAAATAAATATTACTTTAACACAGAAGCAGAAATAGTTAAAATATAAAAGTACTATCTATAACTGGTTCTACTCATGAACTAGAAGAAATAATGATTTATCTCTTCTTAATCCAACATCTACTAAGAGTACAGAAATGCAACATCAGTAGCAGATATTAGACACAGATATCAATAAATCTCGTTCCATTCATTCATCAAAACCTCCTCTGAGGGTGCAGAAGTGCATGTTTTTAGGACAATTTTTTGACAAATTTCAGGACCCTTCTCTAAATGCGTGAGAAGGGTTTAAATACTACTAACTAAATCTAATTATAGTTTATTACAAAAATTTAGGATTCGGTTTAAATGACCGTCCTTTTTCTATGCAAAAATAAAGTAAAACTAAAACTAAATCTAAAATTAAAAACTATTAACTAACTACTTATGAATCTGGTCTTTGAATTTGCAAGCATCCAACACTGATTTGAGAAGAGAAGGCTGGCTGACTTCGGATTTTAATTGTCCTGAAAAGATGGAATCGGTAAGTGTTGGCGCGATCTTCTCAGCAGAATTAATGATGCAATTAAGAGCACTGCATTGACTGTGTGGTTTTACCAGATATGTCCAGTAAGAATCCCAATTTAACTTTGTCAATCCTTGAATTGATTTTTCCTTTTCCTTAGTTTTCTATTTCCACTCTGTTTGCAATTGCTGGGCTTGTGGTAGGTATACTAGAATAGTTTCTGAAATCAAATTAACTTTGTGCAAATTTTCATTTACACAATCAGTCATGTTACTTACTGCTATAGCTGCTTCCTCTGCTGCTTTTTCTGCCTCTCTGATCTGTGCATCCCAATTATTGAAGAGCATTTCTTTATGACCGTCATTGATAATTGGTGCTCCTGCTCTTTTTCCTTCCTCTTCCTTTTGCCATGCCAAATAATTAGTAACTCTTTTATTAGTTAAATCATAATCATGTCGTAATTCTACGACATGATTAGTTATTTTATCACTTTCTTGACAAAAAGAGTTCCATTGCGAGATTTTCTGGCATAATATATCTTGTTGTTGCAGTAGTTGATTATTTAAAGAAATAGATTCTGAGATGAACTCTGTAAGCTTGGGGTCGTCTTTATGCATCTCTTGCATAATCTGTATTTGTTTTTCTTTTTCAGCAAAGCTTTTCTGATATCCGATCTGCATTTGTTGAAACTCTTGCTGTAGCTTTTCAAATTGTATCTGTGTTTCACTGTTGGCATGTACTTGTTGCAATTGTTGTTGCAGAACTTGTATTTGATCCTCTTTTTCATTTAATAACAGTCGTACCTCAGATGCTTTGTCGATAGTTGCGGAGGCATAAGCTCCTGTAATCTGAGATAATTTAGTAAGATTTTTAGTGGGATCCGTAGTAGGATCTTTCCATAAAACATCCAATTTTTCTGCATCAGTAGATAGCACACTTTATAATTTCTCTTCTTTATTTGCTTCCTTACTACTGATTTATGTTGTGGGCTATAGAATATATCTAGAGGAGGAATTTCCTCTATTTTAAGTACAAGCTCATAGGAAGGAGTAATGGGTATATGTTATTTTTCTGTGACATTGCCACTTATTTCTGTAATCAAACCTTTTGCTGTCTGTACATGAGTTTGTATGTTCTGTCCTTCAACATTAATCAAATCATTAAATGATTCCCATTCTTTATCTAACTGAGTGCTGATGGATGGTTGCTGTACATTAAGAGGTGGAAGATTCAACTGTGGAGTGGTTGAGGTCTGTTGTTGTGAAAGCTCTTTTGATTGAGCTGTATCCTTGACTGAGCCTTCAATTTTATCATTATCATATTTTTTAGAACGTTCAGAAGTTTCTTTGCCAGACTTTGATTTAGACCTTTCTGTATCTGAGCTGCCATTGAGACTGAGACTAGGAGTTGGTTCCCTTGCGGGTTCCAAAAGCAAATTATCCAAAGGAATAGTGGTCAATCTCCTTTCTCTGTATACTTTAAACTCTTGAAATTCCTCTGGGGAGAACCGTGTTTGAGCTAAATGCAAAATTTCTTTAAATGAACATTTTTCTCGAAACATATCATCAAAAAGATCTTCTTCTCCAGAAAATACTCTTACTTTGACTACAGTGGTGAAATCCTTGACAATACCATATGGATCAAATAGCCTTCTCGGAAACTTAAACAATTTTAAACATGTAACATTGTTTACTTCCTTAAACGCATGACCAACATCAAATAATGAAAATGCTCTGCAGGACACAGAAAATTGTGGCTAGATGGCTTTCTTTTTATCCTTTAATTCTTATGTCAAACCTCCGTCTCCACAGGTTTGATATGCAATTTCCCGAGCTATGAGTTTATCTGGAACATATAAGGGCAAAACATGAGGAGAAGAAAAGCTTCCAAAAACCCTCACATAAGTAAACAATTATTATCCAAACCATCTTGCGACGGGGAGAATGTCTACTTCTGCTTCAGGGGATAACCTTGCAGCATCCTTATTATACAATACTCTGTACAAAGGCAAAATTATGCCATGGAAAATTTTGTAAAAATGAGGAATGAATTCTGATTCCCACAATTATTTGTGATAAACATGGATGGGTAGGGGATCCTGAATTGTCCATTTCCAACCCATTAAAGGGAACTTAGAAACAAAGCAGATTGAATCCATAACATAGGCAGATAGATAAAAAGGAGGATAAATCCTCTGAGAGACTGTCTGTTTAGACCGGTAATTGAAAATAGCCGTGGCTAAATTATCAGACAACATTTTAGCCCAGTCCACGATGGTAGTGTTAACAACAGCATTCAATAAGGGAAGCCATTCAGGTAAAAACTTATTAATGTCAAGATTTCCAAAAAGCCTTCATAGCATAGCAGCAGCAAAACAATATGGAGAAGTGAGTGAGCCAGTACTGTACATACCGTGTTTATCTTTTTTCAATGGTTCATCTCTTCTAGACCATTCCTTAGTGCATTCCACAAAATTTTCATTTTCCTGGGCAAATTTCTCCATAAATTGTTTGTTGTAAGTTGCCTGAGGCTCCGGTAAATGATACATAAGCCTCAAATATTCTGGAGTGAATGACCCGATGAGCTCTTGACCTTGAGTTTTTAACTGTCTGTCCGTAATATCAGTGCTATCCAGCACCCATTTTACCATGTCTGTATATGGAAGAATTCTTGGTCTTGCTGCTACCCGGTGTAAAAATGAACAAGCCAGCTCTGTAAGAGATGCTTCAGAAGAATTACTTGAGCCTGCGGTAGCCGCAACATCCATTACCCTTGGGTTCTCTTCTTCAAGCAAATTAAGCATACCCTCCCAAGTGGTGATACCAGCGTCCTTGTTGCAAGCAGTGTCTGCGTACAAGGATGCCATCTCTTTACTTTCAGAACTCGGAGCTTTCTCTTTATTTCCAAAACTTGGAGCTTTCTCTTTCTTTCCCATAATACTCTAAATATTTCTTTGTATAGTTTCCTGTTCTTCGCGCCTTCGGTTTTACGAATTAAGTGAGAATAATGATATGAGAAAGGTGACGGGATAGTTTTAAATGCTGAAGGCGTATGAAATATATTATTTTAACGTGAAATAACCTTTCAATCAAAACAAAATCCTTTTCATTAATAATTGACAATCCATTCATTAATTTGACATCAAAGCGCATAACGGATATCGGTTTATAGAAATATTTTCTTCTTACAACGAGCTTTAAGAATGTGCAATCCTGCAATCTGCGATTTTCTTTGCAATATCGCAAAATCGCAATATCACAAATCAGAAAATCCGCATCATCGTCATATCACAAATCGCAACTTTCATAAATCGCAATCTCGTAACATCGCGAAATCGCAATATCGCAAAATGTATCATGTGAAAAATATCCATTAATGTATTTTCTGCGATATGCGATTTGCGATAAATATTTAATGCGTCGTTTTTGGATCGCGCTATCGCAATTTAGAAGATTCTGCTTTGCACAAGATATATTCTACTTTTTTGCGATGAATGCGATATTTTCTTCAAAGAAAGATTTTATTCTAGTCTATCATAAACTTGATTTTATTTAATGATTTTCCAAAGAATTTTCTTAAGTTAATGATAGTAAGTTTTATTAAAAATGAAAACAAACATCAATTAATTTTTTGGATTTTTAAGCTAAGGGTCCCCACTTATTTAGTATTATTACTAATACCAAATAAGAAGGGGGGTTGTTGCTAGCCACAGCACAACCCAAATTCCACTCTCCAAACAAGGCTTCCCATGAACATAGAAACATTAGTAATACATGGAATCAAAAATAATTGGAAACAAGCTGTCACATGACAATCAGAAAGTGGATCATAGTTCCACACATGGAACCAGCACAATGCATCCTTTGCCTGCATCAAATCAAACAAGAACAAGTGCCTTTCCAGCCACTTTTTTGCTGCCACAATCATTTTACAAGATAGCAACATGAAAGTACAAAGTGGTGTCAATGGTGCACACCAAAAATCATGTGGCTTCCCCCACAAACCACCCATGAGATAGCCAATCGTAATGCTACGAATGGCTTCAAGTACATCATTATACAATATGCAAGAAGGGATAATCCTCCTTGGTACAATATGTTACACATATAAAGAAAATAAGTACAAAACATAAAGTGAAATTGTACATCCTCCATCATGTACTTGAGATCTTGAGCTGAAAGGGCTCAGCCAGAAAATTTCCCTCACCTCCAAAGAGTAGGGAAGTGGCTGTGACCTCCTCTCTATCATCATCCGGGCTATGCATCTCTCCATATGCTGAAATATGTCATGCTAGATGCCCTCCAAAATGAACTCCTCTGCCAAAGGAAGATATGCATCATAATGCATGGAAATGAAGTCCTCATGTGTTGTATGAAGCAACTTCTCCTTAAGCTTAGAAGCTCCAGTCAAGAAGATCCTGCCATGAGAATAGATGACCAATTCATCCACTATATAATCATCATCTCCATCTGGGTCATCCAAAATCATGCATGCACCAAGATCCTTGGAGTACTCTACCAAGAGTTGAGATCTCCAATATGGATCAATATTCCCAAGAGACAACACTAGTGATATAGCATGTGAAGCTCTCCTCATGGTGTTTCCTGCTACTTTGACATCCCTCATACCAAAGTCTTCCTCCAAAACTTTCACCTCTCCGAGATCCAAGAGTGGTGAATCCAAAGACAAGATGTCTTTCATCAAACCTAGATCTAGTGGCCTCCCAGGTGGGATGCCTCCATGTAGTGAGACATCAATGTCAAGATTAGACTATACATATGGTTGGGAAACCTTGCCCTTGCCCTCATAGTGCAAATCAGTCTGCCTCTTCCTTGCATTAGCTATCTGAAATAGAGAAGGGTGTGTGCCTCTCATAAAGTGACGTTTCTCTTCCTTCCTACCTTCTCCTTCCATCTACAATGTTTCACAATCATGCTGCTCATTAATTGTGATTTGACCTCCATGTATGAGATCCTGGGGAACTTCTTGCAAGGATACAAGAATCCCTCCTATTGGAGCATGTGCTCCTCCTTCCTCTACATGAGGTACTGGATGTGCTCTAGATGTGACAATGTTGTTTCCCTCATCTTCATCAATGTGCATGGGAAATCCTCCAATAATTGGATCCTCTTGTGAAAAAGAGATCCCCATGTCCTCTTGTTTAGGAATATGAGATAGAGGTTCCTGCAACAAATAACTAAGATTTTTCCTATTAGGCATTCTTCCTCCTTTCATCCATATCATGATAGATCTGGGTAATTGACTGTGCTGTGCCTCATGGAGTGTAGCTGCATGCTCACACTCACCATGTGCAAATACAGATCTAGCTCTAGATCCAAACTCTTATGGAGATCCCATCTCCATCCTTATTCTTTTCAGATCTCCTGAAAAGTTCTGTATAGATCTTGGAAGTAGCTTTGTAAGCCTATCTTCCTTCTTTCCTCCACATAATGGATTCCTTTATTTTCTGTACATGTCCCCCTCTGTTGATGGAAAAATGGTTGAAATCCATAGGCTGTGCCAAGAAAGAAGCTTTCATACCACTGTAATATCCCAAAATAGGGAAAATCTACACTATTGGGAATATCTTAAGATATTCCAACTGTGGAGCTACAACAATACATGAGCACAAATAAATTATTGCAGCAAGTGATTTCATAAAATGTGTCTCTAAACACCTTTTTATCATATTATGAACATATCAGCAAAAGTATGCCTTTATACACTGTCTCCTAGTGGGGAAAAGTAGAAAAATAGACCCCCAAAACGTTATTCCCTGGTAAATGCATTATAACGAGGGGAAATAATGGTTTTCTCCCTTAGAATATACACTAAGGACCTTACATATAAAAGGGGATCATAAATAAATCCCTTTTGATATGTTAAAAAAGTCTCCCGGCCTTACAATGTCTTAAAAACACCCGAATCCCATGACATTTGATTATGAAGAAAATATTGAAGCATGTGTTAGCCAGCTATAAAATTTGTCATATCAAATGCTGGCTAAATAATTTTTAGAGCCTTCAAGAAAAAAGTTTTATTGCTAAAAATGTTATCTCTTGAAGACTCTTGGAGGCCTCATGCCTCTGTCCAAATCTTCATTGCTGTGCCCATTTTACACTCTGAAATTATATTGATTTCAAAGACAAAATACTGTTCCAAGCACCATTTTCCCCTTCCTTCCACTTCCAAAACTAACCTCATTTTTATCCCTTTATTCCCCATAAAATTCTTCATGTTCATATTTTTCCCCTTTTCCCCTTGATCAAAACCCCTTTTAATAAGGTTTAAGACTCTTTCTTTGCCTTATCGAAACCCTCAAAACCCTTGAAAAGCATTGAAGACTTCATAAAAATACATATTTTTGTGTAAAGGTTTAAGCCCCCTTGGGCTAAGTCCACAACCATTTCCACTACATACGCCTCGGTGCTGGAACCAAGCGCTAGCCATCCAAGCACTTATCGCATCGTAAAAATCCAAACGCACTAGTCTTTTTGCCATGTTAAAAGCTCCGATTGCGATTAGCCCTTCATCCATAAACCCCTCAGTCATATGGCTTTCCATATAAACCATGGCCCCACAGGCGGGCGCCAAGCTAAATCACAAATATAAAACCCTCCTGACACACAAAACCTTTGTTTGTATTAAATTTTTGGGTTTTAAATGTTTTTTGTCGTTATATTAAAAGAAAAGCCGGGCAGTTTTTATCGCACCGCTTTTAAGAGGAAAGCGGTTTTCCCTATTCGACAGTGATTAGCGCCACTAGCCGACATGTGGCCTTGAGCGGTGTGGTGATACCGCCCTCATCGCGCATTAAAAGTTGACTACGGGCCTGACGCGATATTGACGTGTGCCATCTGGTCTGAGGCTGGCTCATCGGATGGTGATCGCGCCCAAAATATGCTCGAGGGATAAACTCCCCCTCCCTTTTCTTCCGCCCGTGCATCTTTCCAAAATAGCGCTCGTTCTCCACCGTCAGATCTGAGGTCCCAGATCTGACGGCCCTTATTCCATATCTCGTAGCTTTCAGCGCGAAGTTTAATTCTCCAAAGGCCACGTGAAATGGGTGGTTTTCTAATGCCACGTGTCGGGCGGGGACGCGTATCATGTTCCAAAGGGAAATACCGCCTACCCGCCTTTTCCTCACGTGAAAATGGTGGATTCCATCCCCGAAACCACTTTCCCTCTTTCCATATGCGTTTTTCACGTGCCTCCTCAGCCGTTGATCTTGTGGGCCGATCTCATCCGACGACCCACGATCATCGCGAAACCTCGAACACCATTTTTAACCATTTTGTCTCATAACAAAGGTTTTTAACCTTATCCCATCAAATTTTCACCATTTATTCGTAAAGTGACTCCTTCTCTTTCCTTCCTCCCGATCAATCCTGACCGTCGATCATTCCGCGATCGATGGTTTTGACTTATTTTTCACCCACTTTCCTTTTTTAACCTCCCAAAACAGATCTCGACCGTTGGATGATGCCATCCAACAACCATGCTCTCTCCCTATGCCCTTTGAGGGAATAAAACCTATATAACGCAGGATTTTATAATATTTTTCGTATTGTGCAGGGTTTTCAATAGTTTTCCATTATATCAAAAGAGAAGCCGAAGGCTGAGAATGACAATTCTCCTGCCTTCGATTCATCAAAAGAAATCATTCACACGGTTCAAACTCTACGTTTCGTCAGTGTTTCATGAGCCATTGATGCCATACGAGCCCTGCACGGCTTGCACATCAACAAGACACAGTTAAATGAATTGAAAGAGTATCAGTGTCAAAGACAGAACACAACAGAATAGAATATTGAAAACAATTTGAGGCTTACGGCTAAGATTGATTATCAAAAGCCTAATCCTCCAAATTTAAACATAATTAAAAGGAAATCATAAGTGTTTATCAGACAGCAAGGCCCCACCACCACATCTGAGGAAAATTGATTCCTCCCAGCTACCACAGTGCCACCTGTGCCTCAAAGCATTCAAACAGAGGCCGAAGTTATTGATCAAAATCAGATATTTGTCTCAGCGCAGCCAGAGAGTGAATTTTGCAAATAAACTTAATGACAGAATATCAGCAGATTTACTTCAACATAATAGAGAGCCTCAAAAGTCAAAAAGAGCTCCCACCGAGCTTAATTTTTAATGTAAATCATTTAATACAGAGGATACGTATGTAAGGTTCTTCATCGAGCCCCCCAAAGGCCAAGAAGCCATTAAGACTATATTGACTTCCCTAGAAGATATTTCATCAGATATCACCTCCTCATTCTTCTATAAATACTTCTGTAGAAGATGAGAACATGGTGGTTGGTTGGTTGGTTGGTTGATCACTAGTTGTAATTGTTAGTATGAATCCTTTGTCGAAGTGTACGAAAAAGGACCACTTTAGCTACGCATAACTAATAGCCCTAACAACGAAAGTGGCTGCCAATATCTTCAGATCTGCGATTAGTTAGACAAGAAAATAGCTGCAAAACACCAGATCTATGTATGGAAAGACATTAAGCAGTAAAATAAAGGGTTTGCTCCATGCATCCAACAGACAAGACAAGAACACAATTTTTTGAAAGAATTTTTATATTACAGGGCACCTGGGAGGAAAACAAGAAGGTGTATCCAGCTCTCCTCAATGGGATGGGTTCTTAGTAGTCCTCAGCACTTCAGATCTAAGCTTTCTCTCTCTTGTAGATGTAGAAGACCCAATGCAAAAATGAAGCTCAATGGGAGCATATGATGAAAAATGAGACCAAGTGTATAGATCCAGAGTGATCTAGTAGGCAACAAAAGGTGAAGAATGATGGGGAAAACCCTCCTATTTATAACAAAATATTGGGTCATTCTAGATCTTAGTTCATGATTAAAATAATGTTAACCAAATCTAGATCCACCTTTTATGGAATACTTTATTATATTTGTTGGAGGGAAAGGGTCTTTGACTTGGGTCAAATCCCTTGATTAGTCAAAAATAAATAAATAAATGATTTATTTATCTTTTTAAGGAAGTGGTTAAAAGATAATCAAATAAATAATGATTTATTTAATTATTTGTGGGTGATTTGGTCATATTTAACCAGGAATATTATCTAAATAAGATTTAAATAATTATTCCTAGAAGATAATAAGATAAATAAAGGTTTATCTAATTAATTTCTTTGATTTTGGGTTAAACATGACTGGGAATAATAATTAAATTATGGTTTAATTAATTATTCCATGAGGAAAATCAAACAAATATGGGTTTGTTTAATGTTTCCTTTTGGGGTTTCCTGTTTCAACATAGTGGAAGCAGTTTTACTTAGGGTAAAACTGGTCTTACATGGTGTACTTGGGTCCATCTAATGATAATAGGTTAGATGACCAAAAAATGGTGTAACAGTAATATTGAAACTCTCTGAAATAATACATTGTCTGTTGAAGTTGAAGAAGAAACTGAAGTCTTGGAAGCCTTGATGATGTTGTTGCATGCTTGTTCCTGAGAAGGCTCTATCATTGGATCCATGAGCTTGGATGTTGTTGAAGTATTCTGAAATGTTTAATGTTTTCTCCTGTTTTCATTCTGTTACATAACTTCTTACTACATCAGGTTGAAATTTTTAGGCTAATAAATGACTCCTGGAAGCACCTTAGACCTGTTCATCCTTCACTGTTTCATGTTTTATTCTGCTGAGGTATTTTAGAGTCTTTAATCTCTCTCTTTAGTCCTCATGCTTGTTTATTTCTATGATAGTTCGAATAAGATGGTTTCAGCATGATTTATGGTTCTCCCTACTTGTCTGCTGCCACTTAAAGGCTGTTATTGAAGTCTCCCTTTGAAGTATTTCTGTTTATAGTAAGCCAAGGAGGTCTGTTCTGATCTTGCCCTTTGTCCTTGCTTAAAAAACTGTCTTAAAGGTCTTTGTAGTTGTAATCATAGATGTGTTAGGTGTTCCCTCTTCTATGACTGCAATTATCAGTGAATCTTTTATGTTTTCTAAGTCATTTGAAATAAAATCTTTGAGGAAATAGGGTGTTCCTTGAATCTTAGATTTCATTTTAAAAGTTGCTTTGAAATCATTATTTGCTTAAAGGTGTGATTTGTAGAATTCATGGTTAGCCCTGTCTATCAAATAACTCTTTATTCTTCAAATTGTGTTTTCAAATTCCCGTTGTTGAGAATTAAACTTCTCTTTCCAAATCATTGATGTCCATCTCTTTCCAAAAAACAAAGGATCCTGTGGCCAAGTTAGATTTTCCCTCTGATATCCCATATCCATTAATAAGTTTTTCATGACCTTTTTTTGACTCCATTGCCCAATGAAGTTACTACTTCTTCTTTCTACCTATCTTTCCTAGGTCTTACATATTCTGCTGTATCAATTCAACCAAACAAACACCTGCACTTAATAACTAGTCTAAAAACCAATATCCAAAGCACACAAGATAAACCTTTGCAAACAAACATTTGAGAGATCCCTCTCTGAGAACAGGAGGACTAGATCTTGTAACTCTAAATATTGGTTCTGATGTTGCTTGATTTGCCAAACTATCAAAACACGGGACACCAACATAATGGCGATCACGGTGGGACCCTGAGTAAAATCTTCAAAATTAAACACTCACTGTCTAGTATAACATAAGTAACCTTATTCAAGCACTACCAAGCATAACGGTAATCAGGATAGGACTTATTTTGAATCAGTGACAAACTAAGTAACCCTTAGGATTCTTTTAGAACCTTATCAAACCTTGAAGGAATCAGTTACCAAGCCATAAGAGTGAAATCTATATGTTTTGACACCCTAGCTAAGTGTTAAGTCATATTTAGGACACTCTCATAACCTATAAGATCAAGAAACTCAGAAAAACCCAAAAAAAATTTCATTTTGGCTTCATAATAAACTTGGTGGTGGACCATAAAACCTTTTACCTCCAAAAGAGCTAAAAATTTCCACCTAGTGACTCCACAATCCGAAACAGACCTTAAGAGTGAACTCTGTATGTTTTGACACCCTAGCTAAGTGTTAAGTCATATTTAGGACACTCTCATAACCTATAAGATCAAGAAACTCAGAAAAACCCAAAAACATTTTCATTTTGGCTTCATAATAAACTTGGTGGTGGACCATAAAACCTTTTACCTCCAAAAGAGCTAAAAATTTCCACCTAGTGACTCCACAATCCGAAACAGACCTTAAGACTCCACTAGGAAATCCCATAATCTTTGTAACATCATACAAACTCTGTTAGAAGGCTTTAGGATTAAATTTTTCTTCTTTAAAAGGATCAGCTAGCCTCTTAAAGATTGTCATATTTGGTTAAAACTTTTCTTTTAGCCGGGTCCAAAAAACAAAGCATAGTGGCTCCTAGAAAGATTCATACTAGAGCCTTCCCTGACCCAAACCCACCAGAAATAGTTGACAACCCTGAAATTATACTTAGGGATTCCCCTAAGGTTAAATTTTCAACTGTTTTTAGATCACCCTTGAGAGCTAATTCAGTTCCTGAAAATCTTGCAGCTCTACACCAATCACAAGTCAACTTAAGAAATCCTTTTAGAACTAGGTCGCTTGATGATATAATTCAGATAGACTCTGAGTCTTCACTTTTATCCCCAGAACAAAGTGAACATCCTGGTAGTAGGGAAACCACACCACCTGATTTAAATTTCCTTCTCAATTTAGGTATCTCTTGTCTGATATCAGCTCAACAATCTATCCCCGGTACATCTACATCTGTCCATCCAACATCCACTATCCAAACCACTTTGTTGCAGCCCAATTTCCCATTCACAAACCCACCCCTTGTAAATCCACTTTTATTTCCAGCCATGGCAACATGGTATGCCCCATTAGTGTTACCACAACCTATGCTTCCCTTACCAAATGATTACCAATCCAAAATCCCTCATTTCACTGGAAAAGAGTCTACAACAGCTCAACATCATGTAGATAGGATGGAAGATGATTTCGATTACATGGAGATAGAAGAAGAAACTGTGAAGATGAGAATCTTCACCCAAAGTTTAGGAGGATATGTAAATAAATGGTTTAAAAAATTACCTCCTAACAACATAAATGATCTCTCTGCCTTGCATCAAACATTCATCAACAAATGGGAACTCAAAAAGAATCCTCTCCAAATACTAGTAGAGTATAGCAGCCTCAAGAGAAATCAAGGGGAGAGTGTTCATGATTACTCCACTAGGTTCAATAGCGTTTACAATGCTCTTCCACCTCACATGAAACCTCCTCAAGGCATGGCCTTGGTAAGGTATCCCGAAGGCATTGATGCTGAAATGACTTATCAGTTAAGGGAGAGGGATTGCTTAACCTTAGAAGACATGTAGAAAGGAGCTATGAGCGTAGAAGCAAACATAATTGAAAAAAGAAATAGGTTGATATTAGAGAAGAGGGTAACTTATAAAGATGACCTACTACCCTCAACCTCAACTTCTGACACAAAAATCGACAACCTAGTGAAGGTAATGGAGAGGATGCTTGAAAAGTAAAATTTGAATGACAGATTTCCCCCGAGAGAACCTCAAAACAACCAAAATAGAGACAGAAATCAGAATTATAGAAGAGAAAACAATCAAGACAAACAAAAGGAAAGTGACCAACAGATTAGACCTCCCTTCCAACAAAACTATGTAGATCAATATGAAGAAGATAGGGAGTTGGAAACGTTGGGAGAATCTCATGTAAACTTGATTGGATCAGATAGCGGAGATGATGTTTTCCTCACTGAGGAAGAACAAGGTTTTTTCTCTTATGATCAAAATACAAACACCTATGAAGATTCTGATGACTATAGATTGGGTTTTGAAAATGAAATCATGGAGGTGCATAAACAATACGATCTTAGGAGCAAGGGGAACATAGATAATTCAAAGGATAAGAACACTAATACTGCTATCAAGAAAAACACAGAAACTCAGCCCAAAAAGATAGCAGAAAAAACCAACATTTTGACCAAGAAACTAGACATAAACAAAGACAAAGGTGTCCAGCCAAATGTTGAACAGAGTACCCCTAGCACTTCAGCTAGTGGTCCTAATAAAACTGTCCCAATTACCAGTCCAAACAAGGTTCAGAACATCAAAAGTGCTGAAAAGAATTCAATTGAAAAGCCAGATGTAAATATGAACAAGTCAATTTTTCCTTTCAGCCTTGAGGGAGAGATTGCTAAGATAAAAATTACCATTCCCCTAGCTTAACTAGTAACCCAAGAGGTATACAAAAACCAAGTTTTGAAAGCTTTGAACTTAGGAGGTGATACTGACACCTTGAACTTGACAGATGACGTACCTGAGTTGTTGTTTGGTCCAGAAGTTGAAGGAAAATACCAAGAAGGGGCTGTCCCTCCCTTCTATGTTATCTTGAACATACATGAGAAAATTTTACACAATTCCATGTTAGACTCAGGAGCTTCACACAATCTAATGCCCAAGGTGGTCATGGAAAGCTTAGGCTTAGAAATTACTAAACCATACAAAGACTTGTATTCCTTTGACTCAAGCAGAGTCAAATGTTTGGTTTTAATCAAAGATTTGTGTGTTAACTTATCCCAAATCCCTGCTAAGAGTTTAGTCATGGACATAGTTGTAGCTGACATTCCCCCTAAGTATGGCATGCTCTTATCAAGATCTTGGGGAGCTAAACTTCAGGGAAGCCTTCAAATGGACATGTCTTATGCCACCATCCCTGTTTTTAACAAAAACAGAAGACTATACAGGGAATCTCACATGAAGTATATGGTGAGAAATATAGAAAAACCAAACAAATCTCCAATATATTCTATTCAATCAAGTTTAGATTCCTTTATCTTATGTAACAAAGATGAAATTACTCAACAAGATAAGGAAAACATAGACCAAATCAGTTCACCAGAACAATCAAATTTCCCCTCGACTCAAATTCAAAACATTGACAATCAAAAGCAATAAGAAAATAAAAATGAGTCAAATATACTTTGGACAATAAAATTTGATGGATCCTGTAACAAAACAAGTGTAGGGGCAGGTGTTTGGATTCAAAATATGAATTAGATTTTTTCATATAAATTAGATTTCCCATGCACTAACAATATTACTGAGTATGAAGCACTTCTCCTAGGCTTACAATTGCTTAAACAATTAGAAGCCCAGAGGATATCAATCTTAGGAGATTATGAACTTATCATAAGAAAAATCAAAGGATAATACTCAGCTAGAAATCCAAGGCTCAGGGAATATCGGAACGCTACCCTTGATTTATTGAAAACCTTTGAAAAATATGAACTTATTTTCATCCCTAGAACACTGAATCATCTAGCAAATGAACTTGCCTTCAATGAAAACAACTGCTAAATACCTGAGATAAATGAACAACTTAGCGTAAAGGTAAAACATAGGCCTGTTGTGCCTAATAACGAAGATCACTGGAAAGTATTTGACTCTGACAAACACATAGATTATTTCTTAAAATCAGAAAATGATTTCGACATACCAATATCAAAATCCAACCATAAAGAAAATTGTTTGTATATTGAACAAATCCCAAAAGTTGAAATGACATATTCTGCTGATATAAATCATTATGAGAATCCTTTTGAAGCAAAGATAATTGACAACGAAGACCGAGAAGACTTGGAAATTTTACAATGTAAAGATGATAAAATTCCAAGAGGTCTCGCACCTTTAGAACACCTTTTTTATTTTAACGATGTAGCCAAAGAACCGAGAATGGAGCCTGTGGAAACAAATGAGAACAGCATAACATAGGTAGTCTAGCAGAACCCAAGATGATCAAACTATCCAACACTCTCCCATCTCACATAAAATTGCAATACATACAACTGTTCAAAGAGTTTAAAGATGTTTTTTCTTGGGGATATAAAGACCTAAAATCGTATGATACCAGCATCATCCAGCATAAAATCCCTTTGAAGGAAAATCAAAAGCCTTTTAAACAAAAACTAAGGAGAATAAACCCTGTTTTATTACCTTTAGTTAAGGCAGAGATTGAAAAGATGCATGCTGCTGGGATCATTGTACCAATTAGATATTCATAGTGGGTATCAAACTTAGTTTCTGTTAGAAAGAAAATGGGGGAAATCAGGCTTTGTATTGACTTCAGAAATTTAAACAGAGCCTCTTTAAAAGACAACTACCCCTTACCCAAGATGGACCATATACTTCAAAGGTTATTTGGGTCAAAAAGGATATCCCTCTTAGATGGGTTCTCGGGTTACAACCAGGTGTTAGTTCTCCCAAGTGATGAAATCAAAACTGCTTTTACCACACCTTGGGGCACCTTTATGTATGTCAAAATGCCTTTCAAATTAATGAATGTAGGGGCCACCTTCCAAAGGGCCAGGGATATAGCCTTTTCTGAAGATATTTTCTATTTCATAATCATTTACCTTGATGACATAACCGTTTTCTCAAAAAGTGATGAGGACCATTTGATTCACCTGAGAAACGTTTTTGAGAAGTGTAGGAAATTTGGCTTGTCACTGAATCCCAAGAAGACACTCTTTGGTCTCCAAGAAGGTAAAATTCTTGGCCATATAATTTCAAAAGAGGGAATCAAAATAGACCCTACAAGGATAGATGGCATATTACAAATCAGTCATC
Organism: Pinus albicaulis; assembly: GCA_034641835.2. Classification (NCBI taxonomy): domain Eukaryota; kingdom Viridiplantae; phylum Streptophyta; class Pinopsida; order Pinales; family Pinaceae; genus Pinus; species Pinus albicaulis. The sequence continues at coordinate 123,036,886 of CM076578.1, forward strand.
CAATAAACCTCAAAGAGTTGCAATATTTCATCGGAAAGATTAATTTTCTGAGGAGGTTTATCCCTAATATTGCTGAGCTATTAAAAAACATTACAAACATGCTTAAGAAATATGTCAGTGTAAAATGGACTTTACCAGCTAAACAATCATTCGAACTAGTCAAACAAGCTCTTATTCAAACGCCAGTCCTGATTAGTCCAGATTTCACCAAAGACTTTTATATCTTTTCTTTCACATATGAGCATACAATAGCTGCAGTATTAATTCAAAATAATGACTTGGGGCAAGAACAACCAATATCCTTCTTTAGTATGGCCTTAAGAGATGCTCCTCTCAAATATAACATCACGGAGAAGCAAGCCTTAGCATTAGTGAAAGCATTAAAAGACTTTAGGGTCTATATTTTACACTCTCACATAATTTCTTTTGTTCCACATACTGTTGTCAAGGACATTCTAAGTCAAGACCCTGATGGTAAAAGGGGAAAATGGATTGCAACTATTCTTGAGTATGACTTAGAAATCAGGCCCACCAAACTAGTTAAAGGGAAAGGATTAGCAAAACTTATGGCTGAGTCTAACTTCCAAGCACTAGACATGAATATGGTAGATGTGTTGGAAGAAATAGAAGAATCTACTGCTCCTTTTATTGAAGAAACATTTCTGAATTATCCTTGGTATGCTGACATTATTTATGTGCTTTTATATTTAAATGCCCCTCCTTCTTTGTCTAAAACTAAAGCTAGATTTTTGAAACAAAAAGCTTTGAGTTTTTGCATCTTAGATGGGGTATTATATTGGAAAAATGCTGTTGGAATTTTGCTTAAATGTTTACTTGAAGATAATGCAGGAAAAATCATGCATGAGTTGCATGACGGAGAATGTGGAGGACACCTCTACTGGAAGGCCACAACGAACAAAATTCTTAGATCTGGTTACTATTGGCCTACCCTTTTCCCAGACACTCAGAAGTTAGTGATGTCTTTCCATAAATGTCAAATTTTTGATGGCAAGAGAAAACTCCTTCCCTTACCTTTACATCCTATCAGAGTTGAGGCACCTTTTCAACAATGGGGTTTAGACTTCATTGGAGAAATCCACCCATCTTCCTCAGCCCAACATAAGTGGATCCTCATGGCCACTGACTTCTTTACCAAGTGGATAGAAGCTATACCTTCCAGAAATGCTAATGAATCTGTCATTATCAAGTTCCTTGAAAAAAATATCCTATCCAGATTTGGTTGTCCCAGAAAAATCATAACAGACAATGCTGCTGCTTTTAAATCTAAGAAGATGGTTGATTTCTGTTACAAATACCACATAACCTTGGGCCATTCCACTGCTTTCTATCCTCAAGGAAATGGATTAGTTGAATCTTCCAACAAGAGCCTCATCAATATCATTAAAAAACTGTTTGAACAAAATCAGAAATCATGGCACAGTAAGCCGGTTCATGCCTTATGGGCTGATAGGTTAACTACAAAGAATTCAATAAATATGTCCCCTTATCAGCTATTTTATGGCATGGATGTAGTCTTTCCCACCTCATTAGGAGTGTCAGTCATGAAGCTCCTTCAAGAAGTGCAGGTTGAAGAGAATGATATGCAGAGGAGAATAAATCAAACCATCCATTTACAGCAGACCAGAGAAGAAGTCTATGAAAGAACGAAGTTAGTCCAAGAAAATGTAAAGAAAGTATTTGATAAGAGGACTAAGGCAAACAATTTCTAGGTTGGAAATGTTGTTCTTAAATGGGATTCAAGGAGAGATGAGAAGGGAAAACATGGCAAGTTTGAGAACTAGTGGAAAGGTCCATATATTGTTCATACTGAAAGGGGTCAAAATGCATTTTTCTTTAAAGAATTGAATGGAGAAGATCTGTATGGAGGTCCTGTCAATGGCATAATGCTAAAGCATTACTTCTGCCAGGAATCATGAGTTTCAAAGCATTTTATTTTTCATTGTAAATATCATAGTTTGAACATTGCATTCAAGGTTATAAAAATCAAAAATACAAAAACAAAGAAGAAAGAAAAGAGGGCAGGTTGTCAAAAACAATAAAGGTACAACCCCATACCAAAAAGAGAAACAAATCCGAAAGTGTGCAAGCTTAAATGCCACTCCTGAAAAAACACACTTCTAATTAGTCATACAGCCTAATATTGACTAAATTAGTTTTAAATTTTCTGTTGATAGGATAGTGAATTCGAATTACCAAACTGTTTAATCTTGGCTTATTAGTAGATAGTTTAGGATATAAATTAAAGGTTCAAACATGCTCAAAATTTGAACCTAAGTTTCCAAAGAGAATGACTCAAATCTGTTTCAAATTCTGAGTAAAAAAAGATGTAAATCTAGTTCCAATTTTCTCAAAATCTGAACCAGTTGATCAAAGAAAAGACAGCTCAAAACAAAAGTCAAAACAGAGCTATAAAAGAGATGAAGGAAATTCTTGGAAATTTCACATCTTAAGCCTTCCATTTTTTAATTTTCTGCAAAATAGTATCTATGTGGAGCTTGTTTTTATGCCATAGATCAGCATCAAGTTAGGTTGTTCAATCCTGACTTGTATGCTTTTAAATTTCTATTGTAGTATTTAGTGAATAAAATCTGTTGGATAGTTTAATCCCAACAGATAGTAGATTAGGTTAGAATCATATGGGCTCAACTGTTTAATCTAAGTCCATGGAGAAATAAAGAGTAGAAATAGATTAGATTTCCTGTTTTCAAAAGAATAAAATGTTGTAAAAGAGTTTGCCAATCCAAGTGCACTCTAATGAAGGAAAAAATGTTAGATTTGTAGGATTGGGTAGGTAAAAAGCTCGTTGATAAAAGATCCATTGTTTTTATGACTGCTGACCTAGTTTCAGAACAAAAGAAGATCATTCTAGCAAAGGAAAGACAGCCCAATGGATGAGGCGTTGATCAACCTCCCAGAGAACGCAAGTCTGAAGTTCTTGATGCCTTCAAAAAGGCACCATCCCCAAGTGGAGCCACTGTTAGCCAGCTATAAAATTTTTCATATCAAATGCTGGCTAAATAATTTTTGGAGCCTTCAAGAAACAAGTTTTATTGCTAAAAATGCTATCTCTTGAAGACTCTTGAAGGTCTCATGCCTCTGTCCAAATCTTCACTGCTGTGCCCATTTTACACCCTGAAATTCTGTTGATTTCAAAGACAAAATACTGTTCCAAGCACCATTTTCCCCTTCCTTCCACTTCCAAAAATAACCTCATTTTTATCCCTTTATTCCCCATAAAATTCTTCATGTTCATATTTTTCCCCTTTTCCCCTTGATCAAAACCCCTTTTAATAAGGTTTCAGACTCTTTCTTTGCCTTATAGAAACCCTCAAAACCCTTGAAAAGCATTGAAGACTTCATAAAAATACATATTTTTGTGTAAAGGTTTAAGCCCCCTTGGGCTAAGTTCTCAGCCATTTCCACTACATACACCTTGGTGCTGGAACCAAGCGCTAGCCATCCAAGCGCTTATCACATCGTAAAAATCTGAACGCACCAGTCTTTTTACCATGTTAAAAGCTCCGATTGCAATTATCCATTCATCCATAAACCCCCCGATCATATGGCTTTCCATATAAACCATGGCCCCGCAGGCGGGCGCCAAGCCAAATCACAAATATAAAACCCTCCTGACACACAAAACCTTTGTTCGTATTAAATTTTTGGGTTTTAAATGTTTTTAGTTGTTATATTAAAAGAAAAGTTGGTTAGCTTTTATTGCACCGCTTTTAAGAGGAAAGCGGTTTTCCCCGTTCGCCAGCGATCAACGCCACCAGCCGACACGTGGCCTTGAGCGGTGTGGTGATACCACCCTCATCGCACATTAAAAGTCGACTATGGGCCCGACGCGATATTGACGTGCGCCGTCTGATCTGAGGCCAGCTCATCGGACGGTGATTGCGCCCAAAAGATGCTCGAGGGATAAACTCCCCCTCCCTTTGCTTCCGCCCGCGCATCTTTCCAAAATCGCGCTCGTTCTCCACCGTTAGATCTGAGGTCCCAAATCTGATGGCCCTTATTCCATATCATGTAGCTTTCAGCGTGAAGTTTATTTCTCCAAAGGCCATGCGAAATGGGTGGTTTTCTAATGCCACGTGTCGGGCGGGGACGTGTATCGCATTTCAAAGGGAAATACCGCCTACCTGCCTTTTCCTCACGCGAAAATGGTGGTTTCCATCCTCGAAACCACTTTCCCTCTTTCCATATGTGTTTTTCATGCACCTCCTTAGCCGTTGATCCTGTGGGCTGATCTCATCCAACGACCCACAATCATGCCGAAACCCTGAACACCATTTTTAACCATTTTGTCTCATAACAAAGGTTTTTAACCTTATCCCATCAAATTTTTGCCATTTCTTCGTAAAGTGACTCCTTCGCTTTACTTCCTCCTGATCAATCTTGACCGTGGATCATTCTGCGATCAACGGTTCTGACTTATTTTTCACCCAGTTTCCTTTTTTAACCTCCCAAAATAGATCTCGACCGTTGGATGATTCCATCCAACGGCCATGCTCTCTCCCTACGCCCTCTGAAGCAGTAAAACCTATATAACACAAGATTTTATAATATTTTTTGTATTGTACAGGGTTTTCAATGGTTTTCCATTATATAAAAAGAGAAGCCGAAGGCTAAGAATGATGATTCTCCTGCCTTCGATTCATCAAAAGGAATCATTCATAGGGCTCAAACTCTATGTTTCATTAGTGTTTCATGAGGAATTGATGCCATACAAGCCCTGTGCGGCCTACACATCAATAAGACATAGTTAAATGAATTGAAAGAGTATCAGTGTCGAAGACAAAACATAGCAGAACAGAAGATTGAAAACAATTTGGGGATTACGGCTAAGATGGCTTATCAAAAGCCTAATCCTCCAAATTTAAACAGAATTAAAATGAGATCATAAGTGTTTATCGGATAGCAAGACCCCACCGCCACATCTGAGGCAAATTGATTCCTCCCAGCTACCACAGTGCCACCTGTGCCTCAAAGCATTCAAACAGAGGCCGAAGTTATTGATAAAAATCAGATATTTTCCTCAGCGCAGCCAAATAGTGAATTCTGCAAATAAACTTAATGATAGAATATCAACAGAGTTACTTCAACATAACAGAGAGCCTCAAAAGTCAAAAAGAGCTCCCACCGAGCTTAAATTTTAATGTAAATCATTTAATACAAAGGATACATATGTAAGCTTCTTCATCGAGCCCCCTAAAGGCTGAGAAGCCATTAAGACTGTATTGACTGCCCTAGAAGATCTTTCATCAGATCTCACCTCCTCATTCTTCTATAAATACTTCTGTAGAAGATGAGAACATGTTGGTTGGTTGGTTGGTTGGTTGATCACTAGTTGTAATATTGAAACTCTCTGAAATAATACATAGCCTGTTGAAGTTGAAGAAGAAACTAAAGTCTTGGAAGCCTTGATGATGTTGTTGCATGCTTGTTCCTGAGAAGGCTCTATCATTGGATCCATGATCTTGGCTATTGGTGAAGTATTCTGAACTATTTAATGTTTTCTCCTGTTTTCATTCTGTTCCATAATTTCTTACTACAGTAGGTTGAAAGTTTTAGGATAAGAAATGACTCTTGGAAGCACCTTAGACCTATTCATCCTTCACTGTTTCATGTTTTCTTCTACTGAGGTATTTTAGAGTCTTTAATCTCTCTCTTTAGTCCTCATGCTTGTTTATTTCTATGATAGTTGGAATAAGATGGTTTCAACATGATTTATGGTTCTCCCTGCTTGTCTGCTGCCACTTAAAGGCTGTTATTGAAGTCTCCCTTTGAAGTATTTTTTTTTATAGTAAGCCAAGGATGTCTGTTCTAATATTGCCCTTTTTCCTTGCTTAAACAACTGTCTTAAAGGTCTTTGTAGTTGTAATCATAGATGTGTTAGGTGTTCCCTCTTCTATGACTGCAATTAACAGTGAATCTTTTATGTTTTCTAAGTCATTTGAAATAAAATCTTTGAGGAAATAGGGTGTTCCCCGAATCTTAGATTTCATTTTAAAAGTTTTTTTGAAATCATTATTTGCTTAAATGTATGATTTGTAGAATTCATGATTAGCCCTGTCTATCAAATAGCTCTTTATTGTTCAAATTGTGTTTTCAAATTCCCGTTGTTGAGAATTAAACTTCTCTTTCCAAATCATTGATGTCCATCTCTTTCCAAAAACCAAAGGATCATGTGGCCAAGTTATATTTGCCCTATGATATCCCATATCCATTGACAAGTTTTTCATGACCTATTTTTGACTCCATTGCACAATGAAGATACTACTTCTTCTTTCTACCTACCTTTCCTAGGTCTTTCATATTCTATTGTATCAATTCAACCAAACAAACAAGCAAACACCTACACTTAATAACTAGTCTAAAAACCAATATCCAAAGCACACAAGATAAACCTTTGCAAACAAAAATTTGAGAGATCCCTCTATGAGAACAGGAGGACTAGATCCTGTAACTCTAAAGATTGGTTCTGATGTTGCCTTGTCTTTTGATTTGCCAAACTATCAAAACACAGAACACCAACAACATGTATAACATTAATCCATGAGTTTTTCTACAAAATTACAATAGAAAAACATAGATCTAGATATTGATGGCACAATATGCTAAGAAAATAGAGATATGGCCTCCATATTGCATTATAGAGATAACCCGACAAGGGTTTCTTGAGACACATGTACAAAAAGAGAAGATTTAATTTATTCAGCTCAGAAATAACATAGTTTCAATGCAACATGACATGGACATGGCTGAATAATGCATAATAGGGATAAGAATCCATTGCTCTAGATTTCTGGGAGAAGGGTTGGCCCTTTCCATAGGAAACTAGCTTAGAAACAAGGCCTGTAACCTTGCTGCGACAACTCTCTAGAAAAGGACATAGTTCCTACAAGGGAATACATTTTAGAAGAGCAGAGGTGCTTTGGCCTACTGCCAAGATAGGAAATAAGCTCAAAAATATCCTTTTATAATCTCTCAAGAGAAGGAAAGCACCCTCTACTAAGAAATAGACCCGAGAGTGGAATGATCAATCTTCCACTGCAACATCCTGCAACACAACATTACATTGTTACAGAAATAATGCTGTGAGATTGCTGCTTGGCCTCAAGCCTGGATGTGGAAAAAATCAGTACAATACTCTCCCAAGAGGCCTCTCAAGGGAAGAGGTGGGATTCCCGCTTGGGAACACCCTATGCTCAATAGCATTGCAACCCTGCTAAACATGAAGAGGAAGCCAAAAGTCTAAACAGACCAAATAATAATATCACATAACATGCATAACAAAGACTTCCACCTTCTCCATATATAGAAATTAAACCTCTCCTCATTGGGTCCCATCCACATTTGCCTCCAAGCTTATGCAAGTTTTCCTCCACCAAATCTGCGTTGTTCATCAAGGAGATGCAATGAATCTAGACAACATATGTTGACTTGGTCAAAGATGACTTAATCAACATGATATATCCCTTGTTCACACCTAAATGTGCTCCTTCTAGCTACTTATTTTTCCTCTCCTCACATGAGGAAAGTTATTCTTTTGTCAATGGGCCTCCCTACCCATTTATTTATTTATCTAAAGATTAAATCAACTATAATATTCCATTTAAATGAAGTCTAAATTTTGGGAATATTACAGCATCTCTCCCTGAGCCTAGAAAAGTGTTAATTATTGAAAAGATCAAGATTAGTATTAGGACACTCAATCTCCCAAGAAGGAATACAGGTGGACCTAAAAAAAATCACCATCATCAAAAGGGTATATTATCCTCAAAAGTAGAGAGATGTCAAGAGTTTTTTAGGTTTAGCTGGCTACTATAGAAGGTTTATCAAAGATTTAAGCAAGTTGACTTCGCCACTATTTTGTTTTTTGTCCAAAGAATCTAAGTTTACCTGGTACAGTCTTTGTCAAAAATCTTTTGAGCCCATTAAGGGAAAGTTAACTATTGCCCCCATTCTTCGAGGTCTAAATTGGACTCTGCCTTTCCACATCCACAGAAATGCATCAAAAAAGGTTGTGGGGGAAGCCTTGGGGAAGTTAGAAGAAAAATTACCTTATGCAATATATTTCATTAGTAATAACTTGTCCAAGGTTGAACTCAATTATACTTTCACAGAGAAGGAAATTTTAGTTAGTTACCATGCTTTAAACAAATTTATACATTATATCATTGGTTATCAAACCTTTGTACGCACTGACCATGCAACCGTCAAATATTTAATGAACAAAATTGATGTTAATGCTAGAATAATTAGATGGTTGTTACTATTACAACAGTTTGACCTAACCATTGTCGATAAATATGGAAAGGAGAATGTTGTTGCGGATTTTTTATCCAGGTTAGATCTACCTACAGATGAAGAAGGAATGGTGGATGACCAGCTTCCGGATGAACACCTCTTTTATATCTCAAAACTCTCTCGATGGTTTGCTAACATAGCTAACTACTTGGTTGCTGAAAAGTTCCCTCCTAACCTCTCATCTAAGGATAAGAGAAACATCATCAGAACAAGCACCCTTTTCACTTAGATTGGGGTAAATCTCTTCAACCTAGGCCCTAACCAAATTATGAGAAGATGTGTGAGGGAGGAAGAATTTTTTGACTTCCTCTCTGCATGTAATGATAGTCCTTGTGGAGGCCACTTTGCTGCTGTTAGTGTCAGTCTAGTCATACTTCCATCAGTGATCAAAACTTCTCTTTTGCATTTGCATATTAGGTGTCTCATACCGAATAAATTTCACCATTCCGCTAGGTCATGGATTCATTGATGGTGGTAATTTTTTATCAGTTTTCCCTCGTGAGGTACTAGCTGTTTTTCCTCTCTATGGTATTTAGTCATTAGTCACTTTCATTCTCAAAATCATATTAGTAGGTCATAGGATGGGTCTCATTATTTTCTACGAGTTCACCATGGTCAAATTAATGAGTCAAATGTCAACAAATATCAGCAAGGTCATGAGGAAGTCAATAAATTCAAAGTCACAGTACCTGGAAGATCAAAGAGACATTTTATTCAGCTTGATGTAATTTTCACCTCAAAACCATGTTTTGAGGTGAAAACGTGATATTTTTCCTTTATTATTATTCATTATGTAATTCTATATCATCATGTGTAATAAGTCACAACTCAGAAGCTTCCATCTCCACAAAGTCATCATCCTGCCTTTAGAGGAGTTTTTCACAGCATGTTCGGTGCCAAAATATCTTCCAAGAAGATCCATCAGAAAAATCCTGGAAATAGCTTTCCAGCAGTATACTGCACTCTTAAAACTGACTTCTAGATTGAAATTTATGCTTAAGTGAAGTAAAATTCCCTATGTCCTCATATAATCCCTATTTCCCATTTTTCCCCTTAATTTTGTGTTCAAAGTTTAATATTCCCCCTAAAAATCCCTTTTTCCCCTTTCCAATGGCAAAATCGCATTAATATATTACTCCGTTCCCAAACCACTTCCCCTCCATGCTTTTGAAACATTGTAATATAAATCGAACTTATATTTAAAACCTGCCGCCTTAAGTTATTTCGCCGATCGCATCGCAATATCAACACAAGCGCCCCGATTGACCCGTCGTTCAAAAAACTCTGATGTGATTGTGACTCCCGATGGCCTACCCCCGATGGAAAAATCTCCGATTAACATCATAACCGTCGATCTTGCCTTTTGATCTGACGGCTCACAGCCGATCGGAGCATTCTCATCGGCCCTTCCTAAGGCCCTGCCCCAATTCCAAACTCCCGACCACCCCATAGCCGTCGATCTGCTCCCGTCGATCCGGCGGCCCACAGCCAATCGGGCCATCGGCAATTGGAAATTTAATATGTGACATCTCTCCCTCCTTCCGATCCCCGATCCCGATTGGCCCTTTGGCCCACCACCTAACTCTTCTGCCCATTCATTATAATAAAATTTTTCCCCTTTGTTGGATTAAATTTTATTTTAAATTTATTTTCAAAGGTCTTTCTCCCATCACATCGGAGTTCATGTTACTTCCCATGTGCCTTCCCCTCTCCTCGATCCCAATTGCAATTGGCACTCACAATTGGCACTTGCGATTGGCACCAGCACGATGCATATTTTCAAATTTTTTATTATATGATTATATTTCCCCTCCCACCCCTTCCAATTCCGATTGCGATGTGGGTCCCGCCTCCTTTCCTCCGCTCCTATCCATTTAAAAATTATTTTTTCCCTTCACAAAGCATATAATTTCATTTCAGTTTTATTTTGAACAAAATTTTATTTAAAGAAGTCATTTTTCTCCAAACAAATAAAGGAAAGCAAAGCAACAGTCAAAGGCTGAGAGCTAAAATAAGAAAATATTGTTACAACAGCAGCAAAGTAGGAAATCTGCTTTTGGATTGCCTATTTTTCCTTCATACAACATAACAACGAAATCTCCAAGTGGTCAAATGTAATGTTGTCCCTTATTTTTAGGGGAAGATTGTTGTATTTATTTCCTATGATTGTACTTAAGTTTTTGAGCTGTCAGAACAACTCCCTTTTTCTGTGGATCCATGTTCCCACAATTCAGCTTATTTGTTGTAATTGTAAATCATAGGTCTGAGTTCTGCAATTCAGCAGTAGGGGAATAGTGTGGAAGAACATTTTGCGCTCCATTGTACAGTTTGACAGGGATTAATAAGAGATGCAACTCTGATTTGTGGGTTCCATGTGGTATGAGATTTAGCAGTTGTTTTTCTCCTTTGTTTCATATGTAAATTGGTATGTGTTCCATTCATCCATAAACATTTCTTTTGAATTCTTTCAGGATAGAAAGGTAGGATAAATTTTTATGCCTTGCCTTGGGAAAACATTCATATTCTATTTTTTTTTTTCTTCTGTTTGAAAAGGATTCATCGATCGTGCCCTTTTCAGCTCCTCACTAGTCTTTCCATCCCATCCTCATTTAATTTTTAATTGCTAATTTTCCTGCCTATCTTGCCCCATGAGATACCCTGTGTCCTAATTCAATTCCTGGCTCCAACTGTCCCTTTTATATCCCGCACATCCCTGGAATTAATTCTTTTCTTTTATTAAAACCTTTTTCCCATCATTTTACCTAGCCTAATATTAGTCCACTGTTGTGTTTTATTGAATATCTATTTTTACGGAGAGAGCCCTCTCCTGTCCTTGTAGGGCTAGCTATGAGGCTGAGCGTGGTTTAGTTTGTTACCCTGTTTTTCCCTTTTCAGCCTGGGGTCCAATTCGGGAGATAAAATTCTCTCGCGACCATACTAGGGAATAGAAGTTGTTTAGTATAGAGGATTCATCACCCCAGTAACATTTTTCCTTGTAAATTCCTGCACTCTAGATGATGATGTTTAGAGTTTTCTAGGCTAGAAATAAAATTTTGTAAAATAGAAATTCGACCACACTAGTTTCAAGAAGATACACCAGGGCTAATCCAGATCCAAATGCTCTCCCTGTGTTTGAAAATCCGAACCTTATCCCAAGAATTGTTAGAAGAAAAGAAGGATCATTAAGCCCCAGACCCATCACCAGATCCTATGCTTGGCCCAGTGAGTGGTTTTTTGTAGAAGACCTTTCCTTTGACGAGAATTTTGAGCTTTCTTTATTTAGGAATAAGTCTGAAAACAACATTGATAATAAAATTTTATATCCTCAGTTCCTTGTATATATTGAAGTCCAGAGAGAAAATTCCTCCATTGATGATTACATTTTGAATCCCCTCAGTCCATCACTGTAACTAATATTCCTGAGCTTTCATAGTTGTCAGGATCTGCATTGCCTCCTCCTAATTCATCAGCATTCCCATCGGTCAATTCCCAATTTTCATCTCCTCCATCAACACCTCCCTTAAATCCTACAAATCCTGTTGTAAATCCTCCCAGAGCCATGGCTGCCCGATATGCACCCCTGGTTTTACCCTAGGTCCTCAATGACATGCCTGCTGATTATCAAAGAAAAATCCCCATCTTTGACGCCACTCAAAGCACTACAGCTCTGCAGCATGTTGATAAAATGAATGAATTTTTTTATTTACATGAGGTAGAAGCAGAGAATGTAACAACCAGGCTGTTTGTTCAAAGCTTCGGAGGTGAAGTCAGAAAGTGGTTTAGAGCCTTACCACCAGGCTCAATTCTCACTTTGCAGGAGTTGCACACAGAGTTTTTAGACCAGTGGGAGGTAAAAAAGAACCCACTCCAAATCCTGTCTGAATACGAGAATATTAAAATAAATGTGGGTGAAACTGTCCAAGACTATTGTTTAAGATTCAATGCTGTATATAATGTTATCCCAGCTAACCTGAAGCCTCCTATGGGATTATCATTGTTGAAATTTCCCGATGGTTTTGATGCCGACATGGCATATCAGCTGCATGAAAGAGACCCATCTTCACTTGAAGACATGAAGAAGATAGAAGTAAGCTTTGAAGCTAATCTGCTGGCTAAAAGAGCACGAACCAGAGCTGAGAAAAGAGTCATCGTAAAGGAGGAGGCCTCGCCTTCAGATAGAAAAATGGACACTCTGATCAGAACAGTAGAAAAAATGGTTTATAGGTTAACCATTGTAGACAGACCCGAGCCTCAAATAATAAATCCGAATTTCAGAGGACAACAGCCGCAATTCAGAATTAAACAGAGAGAGAGCAAAGAACGCAGGACCAAGCTGCACCACCACAACAACAGATTAAAACTCCATTGTAGTAAAAATACATGCAAGGGAAAGATTCAGATGATGATGATCCTGTGATTGAGGCTAATCACTTTTTCACAGCTGATGGTGCGCCCATTTTCCTCACAGAAGACGAAGAATACACAATGGCGACTCCAGACATTCAAAAATACCAAAATTTCATTTTGGCCAATGACACAGCATTGGAAGAAGAGTCTGATGACTACCAGAGAGGGTATATGAATGCTCTGTCGGCTTAGCAAAGGCATTACTCTTTAAGGAACAGAGAGGTTAGAATCAGTCCCATTCAAAAGAGAAAAGAACTCCAAATGAAGAACGATGCATAGAATAAAGCAAAAGAGCCGTCCGACCCTTCTTCTAGCAAAGCACCTGCAGTTACTAATACAACAAATGAAACACCAGAGCTCAACAAAGGACCAAACAGAGAAGAAATACCTGCCCATTAAAGAGGTAGAAAAATATCCCTCCTTTAATTTAGAAAATGAAATTTCTAAGTTAAAAGTGTCTATGCCCCTCACAGAGTTGGTGAAAAATAGTGTATATAAAACTCAGGTGTCCAAAGTCTTGTAAATAGACTCTGTCTCTGATATGGTTAATGTAGAAGATGACTACGCTGAACTTATTTTCGGTCCAGCCACAGAAGAATCTGAAGAAAATGAAGTCCCTCCTTTCTACCTGAGTCTTATAGTACATGAGTTTATCCTTCATAACGCTATGTTAGACTCTGGGGCCTCACACAATTTGATGCCCAAAGCTGTCATGGAGAAGATAGGCCTTGATATCACTCGAAAATATCATGATTTTTATTCCTTTGACTCAAGTAGGGTCCACTGTATTGGTCTAATAAAAGATTTGGTAGTGTCTTTAGATCAGATTCCAGCAAAGAATGTCTTGATGGATGTAGTTGTTGCTGATGTCCCACCAAGGTTTGCAATGCTTCTATCTAGGTCTTGGGGTGCAAAACTTAAGGGAACCATGCAGCTTGACTTCTCTTATGCCACTATCCCTGTATTTGGCTAGTTGAGAAAGTTATATAGAGAAAAGAAAATGAAATATATGATTACCAGCAAAGACAAGCCTGTAAATCATCCCATTAATGATGTCCATACAGATTTAGAGTCTTTTGTCTTGTATTCAGATGGTGGTTTAAATGATGAGAATGTTCAGTTGGTACAAGTGGATGAAATACTTGAGATTTCAGAGAATTTCATAGAAGTCCTTAAACATGAAAAGGATAAAGCAGCAAACACTTCTGAGCCTCCTGCCTTCCAGCAGCATAAGGACAGTGAACAGCTAGAAATCAGCCAAGGTAAAGAAAAGAAATAAACAAATTTCTAGCATCTTCAAGAAGAAGAAGAAGAAGGCCTGTGGAGTATGGATTTTGATGGAGTTGTTGGTAAGGATGGAGATGGTATTGGAATATGGATTAGGAGTCCTGTTTTCCAACTTGAGAAGGTTTCAAGTAATGTTAGAGTTTGTGCTTATAAGTTAGCTTTTTATTTCTCTAACAATGAAGCAGAATATGAGGCCTTGATTGCAGGTCTCAAGATTCTGAAGAAGTTGAATGCAAAAAGGATTTCTGTGTATGGTGACTCCGAGCTGATAATCAAACAGGTGAAAGGAGAATACCAAGCTAAACATCCGAGATTGAGGGCATACAGAAATGAAGTCCTGGACATTTTGAAAACACTCCCAAAGTATATTTTGATAGCAGTGCCCAAGATGCAGAACCTCATTGCTGATTCACTTGCCACTACTGCAAGCAACTTAAAGATTCCGATGAACTCTAGCAATAATTTTGAGATCTATGTGAAACATAGGCCTGCTGTTTCGGACAATTTAAGGTATTGGCAAGTATTTTGGGATGATAATGAGATTAATGCATTTTTGCAGCGTGATGGAAAATTTAAAGATAATCCAATAGAGGGTGAGTATGAGGTTGATGATCAGGAGTTAGAAGAAAACCAGATAGACATATTGCAGCTAAAGGATAATGTAATTCCTAGAGGTCTCATACCTCTAGAGGAGATTTTTTATCAGGATGATGTCGCAAAGAAACCAAGCTTGGTGCCCAGAGAGAAAGGAGTTGAAGATGTGAATATTGGAACAACTTACCACCCCAAGTTTTTCAAATTGTCGAAGGCATTATCCCCTAAGGTAAATGAGAAGTATGTTAAATTATTTTTGAATTTTCTGATGTATTTGCATGGGATTATTCAGATTTGAAAGTGTATGATAAGAACATAATCCAGCATACAATTCCTATCAAGCCGGATCAGAAGCCTTTCAGACAGAAGCTGAGAAGAATCAATCCGAAGCTGCTGCCATCGATTTAAAAGGAGGTAAACAGGTTGTACAAAGCAGGTATCATAGTTCCCATTAGATTTTCTTACTGGATTTCAAATTTGGTTCCATTGTGTAAAAATACTGGAGAAATAAGATTGTGTATAGATTTTTGGAACTTGAATAAGGCATCCTTAAAGGATAATTACCCACTTCCAAAAATGGACCATATTCTGCAGAGAGTAGTTGGAGCATCTAGGATGTCAGTACTTGATGGCTACTTAGGGTACAACCAGATCTTGGTGCATGAGAAGGAACAAGATAAAACTGCCTTCACAACACCCTGGGGAACCTTCCAGTATGCTAAGATGCCATTCGGACTGAGGAACGCTGGAGCTACTTTCCAGCGTGCAATGGAAATTTCTTTTGCAAATGAAAAAGATGTTTTTCTTGTTTTTTATTTGGATGATTTGAAAATGTTTTCAGGTTCAGATGATGATCATTTGCACCATTTAAGAGTGGTTTTTCAGCGTTGCAGAAAGTTTGGGATTTCTCTCAATCCCAAGAAGAGCCTTTTTGCCATGGATGAGGGAAAATTGCTCGGGCATATCATCTCTATAGATGGAATCCACATTGATCCAGCCATAGTGGAGGAAATTCAGCTCATAGATCTTCCACGGAACAAGAAAGAGATTCAGGCCTTCAATGGTAAGATGATTTTTTTGCACAGATTTATACCTAATCTGGATGATCATTTGAGAGAAATGACCAATATGTTGAAGAAAGACAACACTATTAAGTGGAGTGATGAAGCTATCAAGTCATTCAATTTGGTAAAGTTTGCTTTGTCTAATGCCCCAGTTTTGATCAGCCCCGACTATACTCAAGATTTTATCATATTTTCGTTTGCATCTGAGCATACTATGGCTGCTGTTTTAATGCAAAAGAGAGATGAAGTAGAAAAGCCAATTGCCTTTTTCAGTAGGACTATTAGAGATGCTGCTTTAAGATATAATATTATTGAAAAATAGGAATTGGCCCTAATCAAGGCATTGAAGGATTTTAGGGTCTATATTCTACATTCGCATACTATAGCATATGTCCCTAACGCAGTAGTGAAGGATGTTTTGGTGAAAACTGATCCGGAAGGTCGAAGAGGAAAATGGATAACATCTATGTTGGAGTATGATCTAGAGATCAATCCCATGAAGTTGATCAAAGGCCAAGGCTTGGCGAAATTGATGGCTCAATCAAATCTGCGTGCTTTAGATATAAACCTCATTACAACAATTTCAAAAGAGGAAGATGAAGGTTTGCTGGTTCCCATTTTAGATATTTTCCTGCAGTCCCCTTTGTATTCAGATATTGTTTATGTTCTTTGGCATTTGTCACCTCCTATAGGCATGTCTAAGAGTAAAGGTAGATCTTTGAAGCTTAAATTTGCAAAATATTGTATTTTAAGCAATGCTCTGTATTGGAAGGATTTTGGAGGCGTTTTTCTCAACTGTTTGGTTGAAGAAGAAGCTCAGAAGGTAATGCACGATTTCCATAAAGGTGACTGTGGTGGTCACTTGTTTTGGAAAAATACAACCAACAAGGTATTGAGAGCCGAGTTTTATTGGCCCACATTATTTTATGATTTATATAAAACAATGATGAATTGTCATGAATGTCAAATTTTCCAAGGGAAGAATAAATTGCTTCCACTTCCTTTGAAGCCAGTTTCAGTGAACGCCCCCTTTCAGCAATGGGGGCTCGATTTTATAGGAGAAATTCACCCTGCGTCCTCAGCACAACATCGTTGGATATTGACTGGGACAGATTACTTTAAGAAATGGATCGAGGCCATCCCTACCAGGCAAGCGAATGACGTGGTAATTATTCAATTCCTTGAATTGAATATTTTATCTCGTTTTGGCTGCCCATGTAAAATCGTGACAGATAATGCAGCCGTGTTTAGATCAAAGAAAATGGTCAATTTCTGTGACAAATACAACATCGTGCTAGGCCATTCAACAACGTATTATCCACAAGGCAACAGCCTGGCAGAGTCATCGAACAAATCGCTGATGAATATAATTAAGAAAATGTTGGAGGCAAACAAAAGAAATTGGCACCGAAAGCTCATCAACGCACGGTGAGCAGATAGAGTTAGCAGTAAAAAATCAATAGGTATGTCACATTTTGAGCTGGTTTATGGTACTGATGCTATCTTTCCTACTTTTCTTACAGTTCCAGTTATGAGATTGTTACAAGAAGTTGGCAGCGCAGATGATGACAACCAGTGAAGGATCAACTAGATGATCCACCTTCAATAAACAAGAGAAGAAGTGTCACAGAAAGCGAGTCAATTGCAGGACAAGATTAAAAAGATCTATGACAGGAAGACAAAAGTAGAAAAGTTTCAGCTAGATGATGTAGTGTTGAAATGGGATGCAATAAATGAAGACAAAGGGAAGCACGGTAAGTTTGACAACCTTTGGAAGAGACCATACAGAATTACAACATACAGGGGACATAATGCCTTCTTGCTTTCAGAAATGGATGGCCAGGATTGTCCGAGTGGAGCAATAAATAGTAGGCTATTGAAGCACTACAATTGTTCAAGATAGGGATCAAAATCTATCTCATCATCATTGTATATACCATGTTATTTTTTATCAAAGTTCAAAATGCACAGTCACTCAAGTTTGGGGCCCGAGGTGAAGGCTATAAAACTTGGATGACATGTGTATGGTTTGATTTTATTTTAGTCTTAGTCTTGAGTCAGAGACAATTTTCATTTGTGTCAGCTTTCAGTATTTTTGACTCCATGCCCAACGGATAAGGCTACTTGGTCTACGGTGTTCTTGGCACCTCCAAGGAGCAACCATCCCCATTGGAGCCAATGTTAGTGTCATTCTAGTCATACTGCCATCAGTGATCAAACCTGCTCTTTTGCATTTGCATATTAGGTGTCTCATACCAAATAAATTTCACCATTTTTCTAGGTCATGGATTCATTGATGGTAGTAATTTTTTATCAGTTTTCCCTCATGAGGTACTAGCTGATTTTCCTCTCTATGGTCTTCAGTCATTAGTCACTTTCATTCTCAAAATCATATCAGTAGGTCATAGGATGGGTCTCAAAGAGATCAATCCCACAACACCTAGAAGATCAAAGAGACATTTTATTCAGCTTGATGTAATTTTCACCTCAAAACCATGTTTTGAGGTGAAAACGTGATTTTTTTCCTTTATTATTATTCATTATGTAATTCTATATCATCATGTGTAATAAGTCACAACTCAGAAGCTGCCATCTCCACAAAGTCATCATCCTGCCTTCAGAGGATTTTTTCATAGCATGTTCGGTGCCAAAATATCTTCCAAGTAGATCCATCAGAAAAATCCCAGAAAGAGCTTTCCAACGGTATACTGTACTCGTAAAATTGACTTCCGGATTGAAATTTATGCTTAAGTGAAGTAAAATTCCCTATGTTCTCATATAATCCCTATTTCTCATTTTTCCCCTTAATTTTGTGTTCAAAGTTTAATATTCCCCCTAAAAATCCCTTTTCCCCTTTCCAATGTAAAAATCGCATTAATACATTAATCCGTTCCCAACCACTTCCCCTCCATGCTTTTGAAACATTGCAATATAAATCGAACTTATATTTAAAACCCGTTGCCTTAAGTTATTTCCCCGATCACATCGCAGTATCAACACAAGTGCCCCGATTGACCCGTCGTTCAAAAAAATCTGATGCGATTGTGACTCCCGATGGCCTACCCCCGATGGCCAAATCTCCGATTAACATCACAACCGTTGATCTTGCATTTTGATCTGACGGCTCACAGCCGATCGAAGCATTCTCATCAGCACTTCCTAAAGCCCTACCCCAATTCCAAACTACTAACCACCCCATAGCCATCGATCTGCTCCCGTCGATCCGACGGCCCACAGCTAATCGGGCCATCGAAAATCAACAATTTAATATGTGAAATCTCTCCCTCCTTCCGATCCCTGATCCTAATTGGCCCTCTGGCCCACCACTCAAGTCTTCCGCCCGTTCATTATAATAAACTTTTTCCCCTTTATTGGATTAATTTTTTTTTTTTAATTTATTCTACAAAGGCCTTTCTCCCATCGCATCGGACTTCATGTTACTTCCCATGTGCCTTCCCCTCTCCTCGATCCCGATTGTGATTGGCACTTGCAATTGGCACTTGCGATTGGCACCAGCACGATGCATATTTTCAAATGTTTTATTATATGATTATATTTCCCCTTCCACCCCTTCCGATTTTGATTGCGGTGTGGGTCCCGCCTCCTTTCCTCCGCTCCTATCCATTTAAAAAATTAAATTTTCCCTTCAAAAAGCATATAATTTCATTTCAATTTTATTTTTAAAAACATTTTATTTAAAGAAGTCAGTTTTCTCCGAACAAGTAAAGGAAAGCAAAGCGACAACTAAAGGTTGAGAGCTAAAATAAGCAAAGATTGTTACAACAGCAGCAAATTAAGAAATTTTCTTTCGGATTGCCTATTTTTCCTTCATATGGCATAAAAACGAAATCTCTAAGTGGTCAAATGTAATGCTGTCCCTTATTTTTAGGGGCAGATTGTTGTATTTCTTTCCTATGATTTTACTTCAGTTTTTGAGCTGTCAGAAAAGCTCCCTTTTTCTGTGGATCCATGTTCCCACAATTCAGCTTATTTATTTTAATTGTAAATCATAGGTCTAAGTTCTGCAATTCGGCAGTAGGGGAATAGTGTGGAAGAAAATTTTGCACTCCATTGTACAGTTTGACAGGGATTAATAAGAGATGCAGCTCTGATTTGTGGGATCCATGTGGTATGAGATTTAACATTTGTTTTTCTCATTTGTTTCATATGTAAATTGTTATGTGTTCCATTCATCCATAAACATTTCTTTTGAATTCTTTCAAGATAGAAAGGTAGGATCCTTTTTTTATGCCCTGCCTTGGGAAAAAAATCATATTCTGTGTTTTGTCTTTCTTTTGTTTGAAAAGGATCCATCGATCGTGCCCTTTTCAGCTCCTCACCAGCCTTTCCATCCCATCCTTATTTAATTTTTAATTGCTAATTTTCCTTCCTATCTTGCCCCATGAAATACCCTGTGTCCTGATTTAATTCTTAGCTCCAACTGTCCTTTTTATATCCCGCACATCCCTGGAATTAATTCTTTTATTTTATTAAAACATTTTTCCCATCATTTTACCTAGCCTAATATTAGTCCACTGTTGTGTTTTATTAAATATCTATTTTTATGGAGAGAGCCCTCTCCTGTCCTTGTAGGGCTAGCTACGAGGTTGAGCGTGGTTTAGTTTGTTACCCTATTTTTCCCTTTTCAGCCCGGGGTCCAATTCAGGAGCTAGCAACTGCGAAAAGGATAGACTTCAAAGTTTTGCAAGTAGGTTACTATTGGCCTACCCTTTACCATGATGCCATAAGATACACTAGTAGGTGTGACCGGTGCCAAGGGATGGGGAAACATACACAAAGGGATGAGATTCCTTTGCACGCTTAAGTGGCTCTTGATCCATTCGACAAGTGGGGCATGGAATTCATTGGACCCATTGATCCACCATCTAGCCAGAAAAAGCATATCATAGTCTGCAATGACTACTTGACAAAGTGGGCTGAAACAAAATATGTAAAGATAGAAATCGAGGAGAAGGTAGCAATAGAGGTAGTCAGTGATAAGGGGTCACAATTCGAATCTCATCTCATTGATAATATTTTGAGGAGGCACAAGATAAAGCATAAGAATTCCACTGCCTACCACCCTCAAGAAAATGGCCAAGTGGAACTGACCAACAAAGCCTTGGTGAATATCATCACCAAGGTTGTGAGCAGCAATAGAAAACATTGGGCAGACAGATTGGTGGAAGCTACTTGGGCCTACAACACTACATGGAAAACAACAATAGAGTTCACTCCTTATGACTTGGTCTATGGGAAGAAAGCTCTTCTTTCTATTGAATTTGATTTCAACACCTGAAGGATTGTAGTTGAGTTAGACCTGGATATATAAAATGCCCTACAAGAAAGTTTGCTACAATTAAATGGATTGGATGAGTTTAGGATGCAAGCACTCATTCACACAAAATTGATTCAGCTACAAAGGAAGGTCTGGCATGACAAACACATTAAGGAGAATACCTTTCAAGAAGGATATTGGGCACTGTTGTATGACTCAAGGTTCAAGGATTTAAAAAGAAGATTGATGACAAGATGGATGGGACCCTACAAAGTTGACAAATGTTATTATAATGGTGCAGTTCAGATCAGAACCATAGATGAGGAGGAGATTCCCCTACTTTTCAATGGTTACAGGCTTAAAGGTTACAAAAATCCCCTTTCTGGGGCTGAATTTATAAATTCCATAAAAGGGGAGGTGTATGTCATGGGACACTCCATATTTTCTAGTGGTCCCCCTCCTAGAAAAAAGAAAAAGAAATAAAAATAAAGAGGCATGGGTGAAAACCTATTTGAGGAACCCAAGGCCAACTCCAAGGTTTAAAACCTCCATGAGGAAATCCTAGAGAAAAAAAAGAAGAAGAAAATAAAAATAAAAAAATAAAAGATCCCTGGGTGAAAACCTCCTGGAGGTACCCAAGGCAGGTTTGTGAGTTGAAAACATCTGTGGAGGTAGCCGCTTGCCTTCAAAAAAAAAAGAGAGAAAAAAAAAGAAGAGAGGAAAGAAACAAAAGGAAAAATAGAAAGATAATACCTATGCACTCATTTTTTTGTTCTGCAGTTTATTGATCAAAGATGGTTTTTGGATACCGAGGATTATTTTTTCCTCACTTATCACTCTTCTTTTCTTACACACTCCATGAACCACTCCAACATGCACCCATTCATTCATTTCACCTCGCAGGTAGGCAGAAAATTCAATTTTGTTTCCCTGACTGTAATTGCGACATGAAAGTCTAGCATCTACATTATTCCTGTAGCACTACATGAAACCCTGTAAATGTTACGGGAAACTTATTTATAAGGAAAAAATATATCTCAAATGTTTCTACACTTCAAAAAGAGCATGATAATTTATTTTTTCCCTATACCTACCACTCCTAACCCTCACTTCACTCCCTCCACAAAGATTGACTCCCTAAACCCTATGTTGCACCACTAGCAGCTAAATCATTTATACCTTGGCATGAACCTCTACCCTTACTTCTCCATCACTCCAATCATTCCATCACTCCATCCCTAACCTACATAAACCATTTCACTTCATCCCTAAGTGATCTAGAGCCTGAAGAAGCGGAAAGAAGGTTGCTACAGGAATTTGGAAAGTTTCCTGTAGCAATTTTGTGTATGACATAGCAAGGACAAAAACTGAAGATTATTTGAAGAGGTGTTTGGTCAATTTAGTGTGTCCTAAATTGCTGCATTTAATTTGTCAATCTGGGATTCGTAAGCTGATGAAGTGTGGCGCACTATATGTGCAAGATAACCTATTTCTTAACTTTTTGTCGTTTTTGGTTTTCTAATGTGAGATGGAAATTCTAAAATAAAAAACAAGTATGGTTATGATTGTTCAAGGAAATGATATCCTCTATAATGATTTACCAAATTTGAAACTTAAAAAATGAATTTGAAACATACAATGAAAAAAAACTTGAAAGGAAATGAAAATGTCGTCTTTGAAATAAAAATGTGTTGCTAGTCTAATAAATCAAACAGTGAACTATTGAGCATGAAAACCAAACTATCCTTGTCGCTGTCTAAACACAAAAGAAACTATACTTGAAAGAGATCCAAAAGTTGCAACAAAGTAAATCTAAATCAAATTACATCAACTTATCTTCCGATCCCTCATCATTAGTCCAGCCTATGATTTTTCGGAGGTAACCATAAACAACTTGAGTAACTCGATATCTAACTTGCAAAAAGTAAACTAATACCAAACTACACATTCATAATTCAATCCCTCACCATCGATCCCAGTCGTGGCTTTCGAAGGTAACTGAAGATGTCATGAGAAATTTAATATATTTAACTTGTAGAAAGCAAACTAATATCAAACTACACATCCATAATTCAATCCCTCACCATCAGTCCCAAATTGTGGCTTTCGGAGGCAACTGAAGATGTTATGAGCAATTTAATATATCTAACTTGCAGAAAGGAAACTAATATCAAACTACACATCCATAATTCAATCCCTCACCATCAGTCCCAAATTGTGGCTTTCGAGGCAAATCGAAGATGTTATGAGCAATTTAATATATCTAAATCTAACTACCGAAGTAAATGAGAAAAATTGAAATGAACAAAGCAGTACTTGAAATTAAACGAAACTAAGAAAAGAAAATTAGCAAACGAGAACAATATTAATTCCATGTCATTAGTCAAAAAGTTATGCAAATGCCCGAGCTGCCTATTTATAACTTGAAACAAGAACACCGATCGATTAACAATAACATAAAACATGAAAGACATAAGTAAAATGGAAAGCATGAAAGATTATAAACAGAAATGAAGCATATATACCATGAAAGATGCAATGTATAAACATGTGAATGGATTATGGCACAATGAGCTTTAAAGAAATAAAACAAGAACTATACAATAATGCACGGAACCTTGGCGAGTGCGGGGGCCCTCTACACCCGGCCTTGGCAACAATCTTCAAGTACGAATTACGTTTGGAAACAGAGTCTTCTTATATTAAAATGCGAGTCATAACGGGAAAAGGTGATATTACGACACAGTGGCAACGTAATTACATTACAGAGTAGACTAATAAAAAACTAACGAGACTAATCCAATATGCGTATGCAAACGCGTTATTTATAACAAAGGAAATATAACTAATTCCCACGAAGTTTATGCTGATGGAGAACACATAAACCATTACGTCTAAAGATCTAGGATCATGGCCGCATTGGAGAGTAAATCTATGAGGAGTGGATGTTTGAATTCGGCTATGGGGCCATGTACAGATGTCGATTTGTCTTCCGTAATTCGGAAACGACCATATAGATCTCCACGTGACACGAAACAGGGAGTCTCGTCACCGTGGAACTCTACGGTTGACTTCCATTTGGCCACCTTTGACTGCAGCCCTCCCTAGATGAATTTGCTAGAGCCAATAGGACATGATCCATGTCCACATCATTTCCGACTTGCCCATGTAGCTCGTTTCTCCCGAAGACACTCGTAACATAGAGTTTCACAAAAATGGTCAGCAGAAATTTGCAGCAGTTTGTGGAAAGTGGCAAGATTCATGACTAAATGAGCAAAAATCTAAATCAAACAATAGACACAAAAAATATAATTAAAAACCATGTTAGATTCTCTTTTGCAATTAATATACAATGATATTGACAACTTGGAAGGTTCGAGTGGATGAAAAAAGGTCTAGGAAGATGTATGGAAAAGATGCGATTTGAGACTCAACAAGAGGATGGATTCAAAGGACCACTAGCATACTATAGGAGAATGAAAACACTATCCAAGGAACCTAAGGACCTCCTTGTAGCACTTGCAAGAAGAAAAGACAAATAAAATGAGCTCACTCAAAAAAACAAGTCGCTCACTCATAAAATAAAATAAAAAATAAAAAATACAACAAGAGGAACATCATGTCTACAACCCCAAAATCTAGCTCCTTGCACCACATCATTTCTCCAACACACCAGCACTGGGTAGGCTTAGGTATGGCCCTTCACCTTTCACTATGTATTCATAATGATGGAAATAGTTTAATGTCCGAGGTTTAGAGACTTAAAAGGCGAAAATGTGTCCAGTTAACTTGGCCACCTTTGTAAGTTAAAATGAATGAAAAGTAAAGTGTACATGCCACCCTGGGCAAGTAAAATCAGTCAAGGGTAAGTGAACAAGGACAAGGAGGTGATGATGAGGTCGGGGTAAATTATTAACTGCGAGTGGGACCAACCGTCTCAAAGAGGAAAAATCATGTTAAGT
Source organism: Pinus albicaulis (assembly GCA_034641835.2). Taxonomy (NCBI): domain Eukaryota; kingdom Viridiplantae; phylum Streptophyta; class Pinopsida; order Pinales; family Pinaceae; genus Pinus; species Pinus albicaulis. The sequence continues at coordinate 123,061,812 of CM076578.1, forward strand.
TCAAGTGAGCACCCCTGCTCCAAATTTGGTTAAAAAGGCCATAATGGTAAGTTCCGCCTCATTATACCAACTCTACCGAGAATTTTGAGAGCAAGTGGGAACAAAATAAGTCGGAGGAGCCATCGAGATAGGAGCATCGAGTCTAAGATTTCATGCACCATCATGATACAAGAAACTACACAGGGAAGATCAACGAGGATATAGAGAGAAAACAAGTGTCACCTTTGGGTGAAATTACTTCCTAGGGTCACCGTATCCCAAGAAAAAAGACTAGAGGACAGAGGTAAGTGGTTTCCGCCCTCCGAATTTCATTTTCTCTATGAAATTTACGAGATAATCGATTATAATTTGAAAATTAAATGGTGAAAATTTGAATTTGTTTGAGACCAAAATATCGAAGACCTATTCGTAAGTAACTCTCAAACAAAAAACCATTTTACCACATTCCTATCACATCCATAAAAAATGGGAGGTCATTTTAACATAAGGGAGCCCATTGATATTAAGAGAATAATACAACAACCTCAAGTAATGGAGATTTTTCAGGGAACCACCAATGGCTAGGTTTCTTCAAGATTCGAAGGGTTTCGATGACAATATAGCTCGAGAGTTTGCAGTGGCTATGAAATCAAACTTAGAGGAGATAACCACCATTGTGGATAGGGTCCTAGCCATCACACTTTCACTTGAAGTAATCAGCAAAATCACCACTTTTCCCTTAGGAGTTAAGTGGATTATAGAAAGGATGCAAAGCACTACAGCCAAGAAAATATTCTTTCTTCCAAGAGAAGAATACATTGAGGACAATAATGGAGTGAGGAGTGTTAGTATGAATCTTTCGTCATAAAAGACCACTTTAGCTACGCATAAAAAATAGCCCTAACATCAATTATGGCTGCCAATATATTTAAGTCTGCAGTTAGTTGATCCAAATAATGCTGCACAAATCCAGATCTAAGCATAAAAGATATTAAGCAGTAAGAATAAAATGTGGCTCCATGCATCCAATAGACAAGACTCTAAGAACAATGTATTTGAAAGAATTTTTTATATTAAAAGGGGGCACTTGAGAGGAAAACAAGAAAGGTGTTTTCCAATTCTCCTCAATGGGATGGGTTCTTGAAATTCCTCAGCATTTCAGATCTGAAATTCCTCTCTTGTTGGTGTAGAAAACCCGGACAAACATAGAACGCAATGGGAGCTCACAAGGAAAAAATGGAGAAATATGATCAAGTGTATAGATCCAGAGTTATCTAATGCGATCAAAGGTGACTAATGAATGGGTAAAACCCTTCTATTTATAACAAAATATTAAGGCGATCTAGAACTTGGTGCATGAATAAAATATTATTAATCAAATTCTAGAACCACCCTTTAGGAATATTTTATTATATTTGTTGGAGGGAAAAGGATTTTTGACTTGGGTCAATTCCTTTATTTATAAATAATAAATAAATAAATGATTTATTCACTATTTTAAGGAAATGGTGGGAATATAATTAGATAAATAATGATTTATTTAATTATTTATAAATTATTTATTCAAATTTAACTACGAATATTATTTAAATAGGATTTAAATAACTTATTCCTAGGAAATAATAAAATAAATAAGGATTTATTTAATTGATTTCCTTGTTTTGGGTTAAATATGACCAGGAAATATAAATAAATATAGATTTTTTTTATTATTTCCTTTTGGGGTTTCCTATTTAGACCATAAACAACTTAATAAAGGTGTTTTACTAAGTTATTTCACATAGTGAAAGCAATTTTACTTAGGGTAAAATTGGTCTTACATGGTGTACTTGGGTTCATCTAATGATAATAGGTTAGATGACCAAAAAAATGGTGTAACAAGGAGAGAAAGACTTACATATCACTAGGATGAAGTAGCCTTCCATATCATGAAATCAATTTCCTATGAAGGCGAAAATTAATGTAGTCTATGGATACCATTTCGAGTTGTTGAATGAGCTTAGATTTCAAGGAGAAATATTTCCAGAACAAAGATTGAGAATTCCTAATTTCCTCTTGAAATCAATAACAAACATGAGAAAAAAAGGTATGGGAAAGGAAATACCATCATTTGGCTCATCATGGCCCTATAAAAATTATAGTTAGTGATGCTATGAGAATATTAAACCTTCCCTGTGTCTTGGTCCTCATTCATAGACATGGATAGGGAAGGTTGCATAGCCACCCAAAACATGAAAAACCATTGCCTCTAGTCTTAGAGAGAGGGAGGTAGAAGAAGAAGAAGAGTAGGTTGAATATTCAGAAGAAAAGGAAGAGACGAGAGGTTGAAACAAAAACCAAAGAGATATTAAACAAGGAAGGAAGAGATTGAGGGGAAGAGGGAAGAAAATACATAGGAGAAGAAAATATTTGACCATATGCTAGGAAGTGATACCTCCCCTCAAAACACCAACATATCACCAAAACATAACAGATCAGTGAAGTGGTTGCTACCCTTGCTTCTTTGAGCCCACCAGTGAAAGAAGAGAGGAAGAGACAAACACCCATGTATTTCAGGGACTAGGAAGAGCTAAAGGGTGAGGCAACATAAACCATAGACACTAACTAAAATCCCTATTTCCATTGATGAATCACCCAGGAAGGATGATGAAATAAGGATAGAAGAAGGAAATGTTCAAGAGGTCACCTCATCTTTGAGGACACTTGTGACCTACAAAAGAAGGCATTCAACAGGGTCAACAAGAGAGGGTTTTCAAAAGGAAAAATAAAGTTTGCTATAGGAAACTCTGTATTTTCTACAGGAAACTCCAATAGGCCCAAAATCATAGAAAGAAACCTTGGATGAGGGAGAAAAGACAACCATGGATGGGTAAGAGGCCCAAGAAGTTGAGGAAAAGGCACAAGAAGAAGGGTAAGTTGAAAAAGGGGGGGGGAAGTAAAACATGACAAGGAGGAGCCTACCTCACCAAAACCTATCCTCAAAGATGTATCAGTAGTGTCACACCCTAGCCCTCAGCCAAATCTTAGCTCCTATTATACATATATTGAAGAGGGAAGATTGATTCCTCGAAGTTTACATTACCTTTTTTTCTATCGGTTGGAATAAGAGAGGGCACACACTCATCATTGGATGAAGATTTGCTACAACCAAAGGTGTGCATGACATAGGGGTCATGGAGGAAAAAAGTGACTAAGTTGGGAAGGGATTTGTATGATGCTAGGATCATAGAATCCATGTTGAAAGAGCAGCTTTGGAAGGACCAAGAAGAGAATGAAATATTGCATGTTCAACTTCAACAAAAAGACAAAAAAATGACCACCATGGAAGATTTGTGCATGGAGGCCATCCAACATAGATACCCATCAGATTCATATGGAATATACCTCAAATAATAGTGGCTCCTATTTAAAATCAGGAGAGTAGCCTCTCATGGATCCTTACCCTTTCATAATTGCAGACAAATCTTTACTTTTGCAACCAGTCAATTATGGCAGACAAGGAAAAAATGGTAGAATTCTACATGCACAATATTTTCTTGACAGACTTGAACATTTGGGACCCTAATCCTAGAATGGGATACATCCATTTAATGGAATTATCCTCTTGTATGGCTAATGAGGAAGCCAGAGAACAAGAATGAGGGTCATGCGGAGAGAAAACATGGAGGCTCTACACATTAGGGAAGAACTATTCAGCCCTAGGGGAGTCATCGACAACCATCTCAAGATAGAAAAGGATGTTTCACTTGCATAAAAGTACCTCAGCACACAAGCTCAATCCATGACTCATTTTTATGATGTTTCTAGGTTGTTGGGAGATGAATTTATATTGGCTAGTAAAAGGAGATGGAACATCCTCCCTCACAGTTTTAGAAACATGGAATACCACAACCCAGAGAGATTGAGAGGTGCCCTAGAAAGAGAACCACTATACAAGAGGGCCATGCAGCCCAGGAAGATTCAGTGACTTGGTTTGAAACTCAATCCACCCTTGCTGGTGGGACTAAGTGATGAAAAAGACCAAGATGAGCAGAACAGAGAATGGGGGGAAGCAGAAAAGAATGATGGCATTTACCCTCCTGAAGGGACTCCCAAACTTCTTCCTTGGGAAGTCAGGGGGTACATTACATCATTGAAAGAAATGTAGAAGGAGGAATAAGTTGCTCAGAGGATGAGCAACCATTTGGTGGGGGGGTGATGATGAGCTCCATCATTAGGTATAATTGGAGGGGTTAATTGTCACATTTTTATCCTTATTAAGTCTCTCTTTCTCACATTTAAATTATATTATGGTATTATGTTTGTAGTGTAGATGGTCATTAAGGCTTGTCATACCTTGAATTCCTAACATGAGTTAAATGCAAGATAATCCCGGAGATATTGCATTTTTTATGAATATTTTTCAATTAAATCTTGGAGTAGACAATAAGGAGATATTGTAAGGGGATTTCCCACCTCCTTAACTCCCAAAGGTAGTCAAGTGATCCTCGATATTCCCTCCAACAAATTCAAATCAAAGGAAGCAAAGAAAGTGGGAGTTCAAGTGCACCAAAGCTCGACATCTCTTGCAGTCAATGAGGACACATCACCTAATTTTTAGGGAGTTGTTTCTAGCTACCCTCTAGGTTAAATGGGTTGAGCAAGATCTCATTAGGATTCAAACTTTGAAGGAAGCGAATAGACTCTTAGCTCTTGTAATAGGTTTTTGAGACTTTTATGATTATGTAATGAGACTATTTTCTACAATAAGATGAGTATTCAGATTGTCATTCAGTGATTTAGTTTTAGAGGGCGACGCTTGTGGGTTAGGGCCCAATCCATTGGACCTAGTATCTCTTGTGTATTCATGCTCATTTTTTTGTCATTGTAGCACGTTTTCTTTATGAGTTTTTAGCTATTTTTCTTACATTCCAATTCATTGTTTTTAGTTTTCTTCCATTTGTCATTGTTGTAGTTAAGATTGCATAAATGTTAGTATAATATTTTTTAAACTTAGAAAACTTTGTGTCAAGCCTCCCTCTCTCATCTCTTCCATAGCAGCTTGAGGAGGGCAGACCTTCCCCATAGGCCAAATTTTCTCTTTAGTTTATGATTTCTTGGAAATAATATTTAGGTTGCTATAGTGTCATGAACATGTCTACAATACTGAGTTAGATTTCTATGTGAATGCTAATGTAGGTTTTCTTTCCAAATTCAACTCATATTTTCCATTTCCTTCATCATAAATTTTCCAATTTTCCTTGCATGAACAAGTAGTTTTCTTGCAGGTTAAAGTAACAAAACAAAGGAGGACTTCACTAGCACCCATAGCTTCATTTCTCACCCATAATCAACCTTTTTTCCATCAAAATCACCATTCTTGAAGAGCGAAACCCGCTACAAGCATGTTTCCCTTTCATTAAACAAAATGAGCCTGAAAACTCAAAGTGTATCAAACTACTGGTTCATAAAAATGAACTTTCAATCTTGGGACCTGTGGGTTATAGGCCCACTCTGTTTCCACTGCGCTACTTCAATGCATTTGAAAACACCTGATGTACTTCATCTTGAACCCTTAACATTACTTTGGTTAAAAATTCGAGCGGTTCATCAAAAATAAAACTGAGCCTCTCATGCTATAATCCTTGGAATCAAATTCATTTAAAATCAAACTTAAACTCCCTTGGAAGTATAATACGTTGACTTGTAAATGAAGATTAAATTTCCAGATCATAGTAATGAAGTACTATGAATAAATATTTCAAAGCCTTTGAACAAATATCAGAACTTTGAGCTTATGATATTAACCCATTCGAGTGACTAATTTAATTCCTTGAATAACATTGAACTCTCAAAGGCCCACGCCTCCAATATTCAGATCTCACTTATAAAATAAATCTTTAACGATGAATTAAATGCTGTAGATTTCAGATTTCTGTGGTGAGAGTTTAGAGTTTCAGGGTTCGGAATCTCCACAATGAACATTTTTGTGTCAACATTTCGGGTCTGGAACAAGACCCATCATCAGGACAAATTCTGTCCCATACCTCCTTAATCGTGCGCAACTAGTAACGTGAGTCGATCGACAGGGTCGATCTTCATCGAATTGTAAAACAAAGTTCTATTCAACTCAAGCCTAGAATTGAGGTTACTTTGATTTCTTCCACTTTCTTCACACAAGAGGTTAACACATATAATTTCCCCTTCACACATAATTGATGATTCAAATTCTGCAGAGTGTATATGAACCGAATGATATTTTGAAGGGTGAAATCCCCCTTCACACAGAATTATTGATTCCCATTTATCTCTTTTTTATACAGATCTATATCAATCTACAGTGGATTTTGAAAGGAAAGAACCGTATACATACAGGATAAATGTGCATTTCATTTATACAAAGAGAATGTAGATTAAAATGTGTGCGGGAAGCATAATTTCATCCACTCATAAAATTAACTATAAAAACCCATAACTCAACACAGAAAATCCGGACTATGATTAAAGCAGAAATCAACACACAGAGAAATTATATTATGTACAAAACTCATTTACAAGTTAAGGCGTTTCAGCCTTAATCCAAATTCTTCAAACCTCTATATCACATTCGCTGCCTTCACACATTACAAATTTGCTATTATATAGAAATTTCAAAGAATCGGTTGAGATCCACAAAATATCTCTGAATCGCTCAAAGAAAATCTTGGTCTTCTACTCGCGCACATGGCAGATTGTTAATTATTAATCAGTTACATAAATTCAGCATCGGTTTTAACAAAAATTTGCCCCAATTTTGTGTGACCGTTCGCATACCCAGCTTCAGATTTGACTTAATTCAAATCTTCCGGATGCCCCTGCATCAGAATCCCGAGGCACAAAAATTTAAGACCTCCTGGTCATATGTCTTCTACAACTATCAGTAGTTATACCCATGTCATCGATGGAACTGCTCCTTGTGATCTTCCTGCAACATCATGCTTGAACAATTCTCATCTGCATCCTCTACGAAATTGTCCTCTATGAGTTGCAACAAAACCTCTACAATAGAAAGTCCTCCTTGCTACCAGATACCTCACCAAGCTTCTCTCCTGAGCTCCACCTTTTGGCATCTCTTTGGTTTGCTCCTGTTGAACCATTTGAGCACTCCTACTCTAGGCTGTTGCAATCTTCTCCCCTTCCTCTGCTACTACCTTCACAAAACATGAAAATCACAAGCTTCACAAAACTTCACAAAAGTGTGCCTCTTCTTCCTCTGTATGCAAACTCCTTCTCCGCAGGAAATAATTTCCCCCCTCTGATACCACTTGATGAAGAGCGAAACCCACTACGAGCAGGTTTCCCTTTCATTAAACAAAATGAGCCTGAAAAATCAAAGTGTATCAAACTGTTGGTTCATAAAAATGAAATTTTGATCTTGGGACCTATGTGTTATAGGCCCACTCTGTTTCCACTGTACCACTTCAATGCATTTGAAAACACCTGTTGGCCTTCATCTTGAACCCTTAACATTAATTTGGTTAAAACTTCCGAATCAGTTCATCAAAAATCAAACCGAGCCTCTCATGCTATAATCCTTGGAATCAAATTCATTTAAAATCAAACTTAAACTCCCTTGGAGGTATAATACGTTGAATTGTAAATGAAGATTAAGTTTCTAGATCACAGTATTGAAATACTATGAATAGATATTTCAAAGCCTTTGAACAAATATCAGAACTTTGAGCTTATGATATTAACCCAATCGAGTGACTAATTTAATTCCTTGAATAACATTGAACTCCCAAAGGCCCACGCCCCCAATATTCAGATCTCACTTATAAAATAAATCTTTAACAATGAATTAAATGCTGTCCATACCTCCTTAACTGCGCACAACTAGTAATGTGGTCAGTCAGTAGGTCGATCTTCACCGAATTTTAAAACAGAGTTCTATTCAACTTAAGCCCAGAATTGAGGTTACCTTGATTTCTTCCACTTTATTCACATAGGAGGTTAAAAATTATAATTTCCCCTTCGCACAGAATTGATGATTCGACTCGCGAGTGTATATGAAATCGAATGATATTTTGAAGGGTGAAATCCCCCTTCACACAGAATTCTCGATTCCCATTTAGCTCTTTTTTATACAGATCTATATCAATCTATAGTGGATTTTGAAAGGCCAAAACCTTATACATACAAGTTAAATGCGCATTTCATTTATACATAGAGAATGTAGATTAAAATGCGTGTGGGAAGAATACTTTCATCCACTCATAAAATTAACTATAAAAACCCATAACTCAACACAGAAAATATGAACTATGATTAAAGCAGAAATCAACACATAGAGAAATTCTATTATGTACAAACTCAGTTACAAGTTAAGGCGTTTCAGCCTTAATCCAAATTCTTCAAACCTCTACATCACATTTGCTGCCCTCACACATTACAAATTTTCTATTATATAGAAATTTCAAATAATCGGTTGAGATCCACAAAATTTCTCCGAATCGCTCAAAGAAACTCTTGGTCTTCTACTCGCACACATGGCAGATTGTTAATTATTAATCAGTTACATAAATTCAACATCGGTTTTAACAAAAATTTGCCCCAATTTTGTGTGACCGTTCAGATACCCAGCTTCAGATTTGACTTAATTCAAATATGTCTGAATGCCCCTGCATCAACCATCAACCTTGTTTTTAATATTTTCACCTTCACACAATGAGAAACCCTAGAAGTTCAATATGGGCTTCTCAAGAGGTTTTGAGATTTTCCAAGTGGTTGGCCACCTTCCATTCATACAAGCACACCTTCATTCCACCTCCCATGTTCTTTTATCCACCATTTTTTTCCTCAGATTTCCCTCATATTGTTTCCTGTAGCAATTCAGGACTTTCCTGTAGCACTAGAGGAAACATATAGCAGCACTAGTCGACCTATCCTTGAGCCGAGAAACCATCATCTAGCTCATCCAGACCTTCCAAAACCATCCACACACCCTCTTCCCTGCACCCATGAGTTCAAGAGCTTCCTAAACCACCTCAACGCTTTCTCCTCCTTGCTGCAAAAAAATGCATTTACAAGAATAATTAGGTCATGATTAGATGCATGAGTAAAAGCATGAAAGTTAAAACATAAAGTATGTTAGGGTCCTATAATAATAAGATTCATAATTATGAATTGATCATGTAAATCTAGAAATATTGTACATACCTTTGCTTTCTACAAATGTCTTCCCATATTTAAAAAAATGAAAAGAGGGTAGGTTGTAAAAGAACAATCAAAGGACAAAAAAGAAACAAAGATCAAAAAAAGAATATTAAATATGAAACCCCATAAAAAATAGATCATGAAAGTGTTGCAAGTTTAAATGCTAGTACTTTAGTTTACTTTTTGCAAATCAGATTGTGTGTAGCTTGTTAAAATGCCACAATCCATGAGGGTCAAACAGCTTAAACTTAACCTCTCATGCTTTAAATTTCATGTTGTTAGATAGAGAATAGAGATCTAGCCAAACAGTCTAATATTGGTAGATCACTAGTTAAATAGAGAATAATAAGGAGCTCAATAGTTTAATCTGAGCCCTTGGATGAAATAAGGTTAGAACTAAATAGTTTCCTATTTTAAAAAGAAAAATGAATAAGGGTTTGCAAGCTCAAATGCACTCATGCAAATAAAGGAAAAAATGGTAGAATAAATGATGGGTAGGAAGAAAATAGTTTCACAAGGCATGGATAAACATCAGTTGAAATATTACTAATTTCCCTCCCCACAAAGTGTTCCAGTACTAAATCCTTCAGCCATAAGGGCTCAGAGCATTTGTCTGATGTTTGTTGGGACTGGACCCATGGCTTAATGATTGATTTTCACTAAGGTATTAGAATTCGCCTCATAATAACCCTTCTCCTTCATAAAAATCCCTTTTCCTCCTTACTTCATTCATTTTCCTTTACAAAATCCCCTTTTCCTAAGTTTAAAACACATTTTACCTAGGAAAAGTAAAATCCCCTTGACTAATTCCCCTTTCATAGAAAAATACCCAAAAACCCCCAAAAGTTCTTTTTGCCTAAGTATAAGTGTTAAATTTTATGTTGGGCCTCATAATGATGAAATTCTGGTTTAAAAACATATGTTTTACACTATGCTTAGTGTATTTGGTCTTTCCAAGAATACATTTTGTAAGCCATCAGCAAATTTTGTCAGAGAAAATGATGGCTAAAAATAAGTCCTGAGCCTTCAAGAGATCATTTTCATAGAAAATTTCTCACTCTTGAAGCCTTCGATCGTTGTCCAAGCTCGGCAGGTAATCTTCATCGCTGTTTTCATTAAGAAAAACCCAACAAGGAGCCATGTTGATATTCAAAAAGACTGTTCTTAGGCCATTTCCCATCATTTTCTGAAGCCTTTTTCACTCATTATTTGCCCTTATTCAACCTTCTTTTTCCCCTGAAAATTTCCTTTTCTCCTTCTCATTTACCCTTCATTATCCTTAAAACTTCCCAAAATCCCTTTTCAAGCTATGAAACTCCTTTTTATGGTTTAAAAACTCCTTTTTTTGCCTATCGGAAGCTAAAAAACCCCTAAAAAACCTTTTTTTGGCCTAAAAAGCACTTTTCTTTTGTAACACAGGCTTCAGCCCCTTCCGGCTTAGCCCCCAGCCCCCTTTTCTATCATGTGACCTAAATCCCATGACCTGGCGCTAAAAACCTTTAGCCCCTTCATCGCATCGGCCTTTTCTTTTTATAAACCCACTTTTTCTTTATAAATTTTCCCCGATGCAATAAACCCTTTTCCCGTAGCCCCTGGTCATCTCTCCCCTCCACATGACCATTACCCCGTGCTAAGTACCTGACCCCTTGAGCCCTCGCCTTTCCCTTCCTCCCCTTTCCTTTTTTCCCTTTATCCCCACCTTGACACTTTACAAAAAAATCCCAACCGTTGATCTTTAAAGATCAATGGCTATCGCGCCTCTTCCCCTATGCTTCCTCTGCCCAAAATCCTATCATTCATTCACCTTGGCCGAAGAATCTCCTCCGTCAATCCATTTGATATGACCGTCCTCATTGAACTCGATGACCCAACTCCATTGGGGCCTACCATCCACCACATACAACGCCCGCCCTTTCGAATGATGCCACTTGTTTTCAACTTTCACTCCCATCGTGCAACTCTTTCATTGCGCCCGATCCGCTCCGTCGGATCTCGACCCTTTCATTTGACGGTTGTGGCGGAATATCGCATAATTTTTGCACCCAGAGTTTAACTCTCCAAAGTAGTGCGATACCGACGGTTTTCTAAAGGACAGGATTCGCGTAGTGTGTGGAATCACGTTTAAACACGTTTAAATCATTTACCATTTATTTGTCGTGCGATAACCGCTCGCGGTATTTCCAAACCGCCCTTGCCCATTTTTGCTCCAAAATTCAAATTTAAACCTGTTTTTGCAAGTTTTTTCTACAGAACCCCTTTGCCTGCATATTCACTGCTTCCACACATGCTCATCCGCTTCCACATCGGCCTCTGTAAGCAGTTTTTCCGGCCCGCGGGGTTTTTATAACAAGTTTCGTTATTTTTGCAGGTGTTTATCATGGTCTGTCGAGGCAGAAACCTTGTCCTCGACTAGCGAAGGGAAAGAGCCAAAGCCCTCTATGTTTGAAGGATAAAACATGAAGTAAAAGGTTGCTCGGTTTCATCTGCGAGTTTTCACAGTGCTGCGTAAGTGCTGGTCATACCTTTGAAACCCTCCACCGCACTAAGAATCCCCTATCCGCAGTGATAAAAGAAAAACAGTAGGGATCGAAGAATTAAAGCAAAATGAAGTTTAAAGATTGAATCGGACACTTTGGTGGTTAATATACAGTTTGAATATTTCTGCACAAATAAAGGGATCAACATAAAAGATTAAAGTTGCAAAGGATTAAAACCCTGGCAGTAAAGAGATATAGCACAGATTGAGGGATTAAAAGGTTAAATCCTATTGTGTTAAGGTTAAAACACAGTGAAAGGGTGAACACAGTCAGCAGATCAGCATTAAGGACTCCGAGATGATTATAATGGCATAATCATGCCTTAAAGCAAGAATTAAGGACTAAACAATGTTCAAAGCCACCAGATCAGCATAAAATTAGTGAAGGAGCCTCTGAAAGCCACATCATTGAGGCTATTACTCCTCAAAATGCCACCTGCAGATTTATTTTCTCAAAAGAATACACAATGAATGCACAGTCAGAGATATTTTGCCAAAGATAGCTCAGAATTTATGACCAGCCTACCAAAGCCCCCAAAGTCAACAATAGTAACTAAGGTTGATGATATTTAAATGTAAAATCAATTAATAAGGGTTAATAAATGTCATTTCTTCTCCATTAAACCTCTCAAGGGCCGAGAAGCACTTACTCTTTGTTAAATGAGCAAATGAACCCTCCTTACACTCCACCTCCTCTTTCTTCTATAAATATTTCTGTAGAAGACAGTTTAGAGGTTGGTCTTTGGATATCTGTTGTATGTAAATAGCTTTTGAAACTGTTGTAGCTATGTTAGGAATTGAAGATACATAGGCTGAGATGAGAAATTTGTAGCTGTAGAGACCCACTAGATTTGAAGATTGTAACCGGTTTGAACATCAAATACAAATAGCTGATTTATGGGATCCTGGTCTATGTCAATGGTGATGTGTTTCTCAATGTAATTGTCAATTTTCTTTATGTTTCCATTTTGTCCATTTTTATCTAATAAAGAATAGCAAATATAGATTAGGATTTACTTCTGAAGTACCCTAAATCTCACTGATAAAATTTTATCCTTTATGTTTTCTATTGATTGTTAATTTGAAGGTAATTCAATAGAGTATAACCAGTGAAGTGTTGGTGAGCCCATATTTCCTGAGTATAACTTGAGAATTGGTCTTTAAATGTCCTTGAGAAGTCTGCTAATTAAAGCTGAGCTAGAGAAGTTTATGGTTATCCCTATCCTCTGGTTTATCTCCAATGGTAGATTTGAAAAGTTCCCTTAAGAGTATGTTGAAAGTAGGATAGTTTAAAAGTACTTACTTGATCTTAGACTAATTTTTATGTTACCATGGATGTTTTCTTTTGAGAATATACTGAAAGCAGTCTAAGTTAAAAGTCTTTACTTGATCTTAAGTTGTTCTCTATTTTTAAATGTTTTTCCCTTAAAAGTACATCAAAAGCAAGCTAGTTTCAAAGTACTTACTTGATCTTAGGTTACTTTTGTGCTTTTTCCCTTAAGAATATGTTGAAAGCAGGCTAGTTTCAAAGTACTTACCTGATCTTATACTGTTCTTTGTTTCTTCATGTGTTTTACTTCTTCCACCTTAATTTCTTACTATTTCATTCCATAAAATCAACTTAAAAGATATCCTTTGACATAGATGACTTGGCCCATGGACCACTCTTGAACCTTTTTGTTCAATTAAACCCTCTTATGACTCCATAGCCCAATGGATTGATGCTGCTCCTTGCCTATCTTATCAGCTAAACCATTCTATCACTTACTCACACCTTCACCCGTCATATAGACTTCCTTCATCTTCATGTTGTCCTGCCCAACCAAAAACAAACAAAACATCCTTGTTCTTAATAACTAGCCTAATATCATACTTGAAGCCTTAAAGATCATATCTTTGAACACATACATAGAGAGATCCCTCTCTGAATATAGGATGGCTACGTCCTCAGATTCCAAAGTGGTTTTTATGTAGGCTCTGCAACGTTTGTACTTGCCAATATTGCAAACTATGGAGACCTAACATACTGGCGACCATACTGGGGAAGCTTCTGAGTAAAATACTTAAAACTAAACACTCAGTATTCAGTGCAGTATAAGTAGCTTTCTTCAAGCACTACTGAGCATGTTGGTAATAATGATAGGACTTGTCTGAATCAGTAGCAATCTAAGTTCTTCTTAGGATTCTGACAGACCCTTATCAAACCTTGAAGAAATCAGCTAGCTAAGCCACAAGAGTAAACTCTGTTTGTCTCATCACCATAGCTAAGTGTTGAAATAGACATAGGACACTCTCATAGCCTACAGGACTATAAAAAACTCAGAAAACCCAAAAACATTTCAGATTGGTATTCAAACCTTATTAGTGGTGGTGGACCATAAAACATTTTACCCTTCTAAAAGCTAAAAATTTCCACCTGGTGACTCCACAATCCTGAATAGACCTAAAGACCCCACTAGGAAACCCATTTCTATCATAACATCATACAAACTTAGTTAAAGAAAATTTGAGGATTAAGTTTTCTTGTTAAAGATCAGTTAGCCTACTAAATATTGTTATATTTGGTTGAAATTTTATTATTATTGGGTCTGAAAACACCACATAGTGGCTTCTAAAATAATTCATACTAGAGTCTATCCTGACCCAAATCCTCCCGAGATAGTTGATAATCCAGAAAGTATACTTAGGAAGTCTCCTAAGTCTAAGATTTCAACTTTTGTCAGACCAGTCCATAGAGCTAATTCTGTTCCCAAAAACCTTACAGCTCTACAAGATTCCCAAGTTGACTTAAGAAACCCATTCAGAACTAGGTCACTTGATGATATTGATCAGATAGACTTTGAGCCTTCACACTCACCCCAACATAGTGTTGAAAAAACTATTAGCAGAGAAACTACCCCACCTTATTTACATTTCCTTCATAATTTTGGTTTCTCTCATCCAAGATACGCTCAACAATCTCTTGCTGGTCCATCCACTTCTGTTATCCATACTCCCACTATTAAAACTACTCCATTCCATCAAACCCCTCCTATCTTACATCCTCCACCTATAAACCCCCCATTATTTCCACAACCTCCTATCATGGCAACATGGTATGCCCCTCTAGTCCTTCCTCTACCTTTAGTCAATCTGCCACAGGACTATCAGTCCAAGATTCAATTATATGATGCCAGTGGTGTTAAGACTGCTTCACAACGTGTGGACAAGATGAATGACTATTTTAATAGAAATGAGATTGATGATGAAGCTGTCAAACTCAGATTGTTTGCTCAAAGTTTAGGGGGATAAGAAAGAAAATGGTTCAAAATCTTAACCCCTAATAGTATTAATGACCTCCAAGCTCTCCATCATTCATTCCTAAACAAATGGGAAGTCAAAAAAAACCCTCTCCAAATTCTTTTAGACTACAACAACCTAAAGAGAAACAGTGGGGAAAGTGTTCAGAATTATTGCACTAGGTTCAATCGTGTTTATAATTCCCTACCCCTAGAATTGAAACCTCCAAAAGGCTCAGCTTTGGCCGAATTTCCTAAAGGATTTGATCCTGAAATGGCATATCAGCTGAGAGAGAGAGATCCTTTGACTTTAGAAGACATGCATAAAGGGAGCTCTTGCTGTGGAAGTAAATCTGATTGAAAAAAGAACTAGGATGAAGAATGAAAAGAAAGTATCATTTAGGGAAGAAACTACACCTTCCACATCTAGCTCAAAGATGGAAAGAATGATGGAGGAAATGATGAAGAAGACGAACATACTAGAAAGAGCACAATCTAGAGAAAACCAATCATCTCCCCAAAATAGAAATCAATCTCAAAATCAGAATTAGAATTTTAGGAGAAACCAACCTCAAAACAGACAAAGAGAGGATGATCAATAGATCAAACCTCCCTTCTAAGAAAATTATGTGAATGAGGATGAAGAAACCAATGAACAAACACAAGATGAAAACATGAATATTTTGGGAGTAAGTAATGAGGATTCTGATCTCATTTATGAAAGAAAACAAGGTCTATATACACCTTATGATGACAGAAGACCACAAACTGATTATCATGAACAATAATCTAAAAATGCCATCATAGGATCACCTAAACAATATGAACTAAGAAGTAAAAAGAATCATGAAACTCCCATAAAAGAAACCTCTGATAAAACTGGCAAAAACAACCCTGAGAATTTATCCAAAAAGACAGTTGAAACTCACAAAACATGGGCTATAAATTCTGATTTAAACAAAGGGAAAAACACCCAAGCCAATGAAAAACAGAGTGTAAACCCCATTAGCACTAGCACCTCAGCTAATGCTCCTGAAAAAACTATTTTAACAGCTGTAAATAATAGAAATCAGCAAATTGATTTTGCTGATGAGTCAATGAACAAGAAGGCTAAATCAAACACTTTAAAAATCAGATTCCTTTTAGCCTTGAGAATGAAATTTCTAAAATAAAGATCTTTATCCCACTCACTGAATTAGTCACTAAAAATGTATATAGAGGTCAAATTTTGAAGGCTTTGAACATAGAATATGTTCATGACACAATTAACTTAAACGATGATACCCCAGAACTCATTTTTGGACCAAAAATTGAAGAAAAATCTCAAGAATGAACCACCCCTCCATTCTACATCATCTTAAACATACATGATAACATTTTTCACAATGCCATGTTTGATTCAGGAGAATCACACAACCTCATGCCCAAGGTGATTATGGAAATATTAGGCTTAGAGGTGACTAGACCCTACAAAGATTTATATTCTTTTGATTCAAGTAGGGTGAGATGCCTAGGCCTAATAAAGGACCTCTGTGTTAACTTAGCTCAAGTACCAGCCAAGAGTTT
The DNA here is from genome assembly GCA_034641835.2 of Pinus albicaulis. Lineage (NCBI taxonomy): Eukaryota > Viridiplantae > Streptophyta > Pinopsida > Pinales > Pinaceae > Pinus > Pinus albicaulis. The sequence continues at coordinate 123,078,345 of CM076578.1, forward strand.
AGTAATGGACATTTTAGTGGCTGATATACCCCCCAAATATGGCATGCTTCTTTCAAGGTCATGGGGTGCTAAGTTACAAGGCACAATGCAGATGGATATGACTTATGCCACCATCCCTGTCTTCAGTCAACCTAGAAGACTCTATAGGGAAACACACATGAAATATATGGTGAGTAACCAAGAAAGACCAGAGAATTCTCCTCTCTATTCCATACACACTGACCTTGACTCTTTCATTCTTTTCAATGATGACATTCCTAAAGAGCAAGAGCTAACCAATGAAAAAACATCAAATGCTGTAATCACTTCACATTCAAACATAGCTACAACCATTGATAAAGAGGAGAACAAAGAGGAAATTAAGAAACAGTTTACTGATTTAGAAATTTACAGCAAACAGGTTAAAGGTCTTGAAGTTCAGGATAGTCATAAACTTATTGCAAATCATGAGAATCAAGGAGTAAAACCTCAAAACATTCAAAACATTGAGGAACAAAACACATGAAAACGTAGTGCAGACCCTTGTATAGAATAGAAAGATGAAGAAAACAGAGAGGACAACAATGAAATAAATCACAAATCTAAAAACAGTCCTCTTTGGAGCATGAATTTTGATGGGTCTTTCACTAAAAATGATGCAGGAGTAGGCATATGGTTACACAATACTCAAAAAAATCATGCTGAGGGGCATTCCTATAAATTAAATTTTCAATGTACAAACAATATAGCTGAGTATGAAGCTCTCCTTTTAGGCCTACATTTATTGAAAAAATTAGGGGCCAAAAGGATAAAAGTTCATGGGGATTTAGAGTTGATTATTAGGCAAGTAAATGGGGAATATAGTGCCAAACACCCCAGAATTAGAGCCTATAGAAATGATGCCATGGATTTATTAAAAACTTTTGATGAATTTTAACTTATCTTTATCCCAAGAAACCAAAATGTTCTTGCCAATGGTTTAGCCTTTACTGCTAGAACTTGTTTAACACCCTATGAAACCAAGCAATGCACCACCCAGATCAAATTTAGACTAGCTGTCCCAGATAATGAAAGATATTGGCAAGTTTTTGATGGAGATAAACAAATAGAAGACTTCTTACAGTCCAAACATGAATTTGAGACATCAAACTCAAATTTTGATTATGAACAAGACTGTCCTATTGAAGAAAACCCACTTGTTGAAGAAGAAAAGTTTCCCAAGATTGCTAAAATAAACCTGTTAACCTATGAATCCAATCACAAAACAGAGAATAGCACAGATTTAGAAAATGAAGACATAGAAGTGTTGCAATCTAAAGACCAGAGCTTGCCAAGAGGACTGGTCCCTTTAGAGGAATTATTTGATTTGAATGATGTGGCCAAGAAGCCAAAACTGGAACCCATAGAATCTGAAGTGGAAGAATGCAACATGCAAGTGAGGAAAACCAAAATAACTAAGCTAAGTAAACACTGCCAAATCCCATATTAAACCAAATATATTGAGCCTTTAAAGAATTTTTTGATGTATTTTCATGGATTTATGAAGATCTCAAGTCATAAGATGAATAATTGAAGATAAGATGCCCTCTAAAGAAAATCAAACCTTTTAAACAAAAATTGCACTAACCTCATTCAATTACCTCTGGTAGAGAAAGAAATTAGAAAAATGTATGATGCTGAAATTATAGTCCCTGTTAGATAATCAAAGTGGGTGTCTAATCTTGTATCAGTTAGGAAGAAAAAAAGAGAAATAAGGCTTTGCATTTATTTTAGAAACATAAACAAAGCCTCATTAAAGGACAATTATCCCTTACCCAAGATGGATCATATTCTACAAAGGGTAGTTGGTTCTAGAATAATTTCTTTGCTATATGGCTTCTCAGGATACAATCAGATTTTGGTACATCCTGATGATCAACTTAAAACAAATTCTCTTTACTAACTTAAATTTTCAAAGGCTTGAAAATTCCTTTATTAATGTAGAATGTTGGTGTTACATTTGTAGGAATGTGTATATCAAGATTTTCATGTAAGGTAATAGGTCATCATCTTTGGATTTAAGGGCTGACATGGTAATAATTATTCTAAAGATGAAGAACACCTTATACACTTGAGAAAGGTCTTTGAAAAGTGCAAAAAATTTGGACTGTCCTTGAATCCAAAGAAAACATTGTTGGTCTCCAAGAAGGCAAACTTCTTGGGCATATCATATCAAAAGAAGGAATAAGGATAGATCCAAAGAGGATTGATGGCATATTGCAAATCACCCATACCAGAAACATCAAGGAACTTCAATCTTTCATTGGAAAGATTAATTTCTTGAGAAGGTTCGTACCCAATCTAGCTGAACTCATTAGAAACATAAAAACATGCTTAAGAAGGAAGAAGGAGTTAAATGTCCCTTAAAAGCAAAGAAATCATTTGAATTGGTAAAATAATCACTCACCAAAACACCAATTCTTATCAGTCCTGATTTTTCCAAAGATTTCTTCATTTTTTCCTTTACATCAGAACACACAATAGCTGCTATCCTATTACAAAAAAATTTAAATGGACAAGAGAAGCCCATTGCATTTTTCAGCAAGGCATTAAGAGATGCACCTCTGAAGTATAACATAATGGAAAAACAAGCCTTTACCTTAGTCAAAGCCCTAAAGGACTTCAGAGTTTACATTTTACATTCCCACATCATAGCATTTGTGCCTCATTCAGTTGCGAAAGACATATTGACCCAAGATCCAGATGGAAAAAGAGGAAAGTGGATTGCTGTGATTTTGGAATATGGTTTATAAATCAAGCCCACTAAGCTCATAAAATATCAAGGGCTAGCGAAACTTACGGGTGAATCCAACTTTCAAGATCTTGATATAAACATGTTTAATGCATTAGATGAACATGAGGAGTTCTTAACTCCAAATATTGAAGATCATTTTCTGAATTCATCTTGGTATGCTGATATTTTGTATGTTTTGCTCAATCTTAATGTTCCTCTTGGCTTGTCTAAAACAAAGGAAAGATTCTTAAATTTGAAAGCTGTAAATTACTTCATTTTGAATAAATGTTTATATTGGAAAAATGCTAGTGGATTATTTCTTAAATGTTTGCTTGAGAATGATGCAGATAAGATCAAGCATGAGTTCCATGAAGGAGAATGTGGAGGCCACCTCTACTAGAAATCAACTGCTAATAAAATCCTCAGAGCTGGTTATTATTGGCCCACCCTCTTTCAAGATGTCCATAAAATGATTATTGCCTATCAAAAATGCCAAATATTTGAAGGCAAAAGAAAAACTCTTCCCTTACCTTTGCAACCAATCCTATTGAAGCTCCTTTTCAGCAGTGCGGTCTAGACTTCATTGGGGAAATCCATCCTCCCTCATCTGCCCAACATAGATGGATCCTCACAGCAAATGATTATTTTACCAAGTGGATAGAAGTCATCCCGTCTAGGAATTCCACAGACTCAATCATCATCTCATTCCTTGAAAACCATATACTTTCCAGATTTGGCTATCCTAGAAAGATCATAACTGACAATGCTGCTACTTTTGGGTCTAAAAAAATGGTAGAATTCTGTCACAAGTATCAGATTAATTTGGGTCATTCCACAGCTTATTACCCTCAAGGCAATGGGCTAGCAGAGTCCTCAAATAAAAGTCTGGTAAACATGATCAAAAATTTGTTGGAAGATAACAAGAAGTCATGGCACAATAAGCTAGTGCATGCTTTATGGGAAGACAGATTGACAGTTAAGAAGTCAATTGAGATGTCTCCTTACCAGCTAGTTTATGGAACTGATGCAATATTTCCAACTAGTTTGGGAGTTCCAGTCATGAAGCTGATCCAGGAAGTGCAGTCTGAAGTTGATGATGTAACAAGAAGGATAAACCAGACAATACATTTACAGCAAATCAGGGAGGAAGTATACATTAGAGCACAACAACTACAAGAAAACATCAAGAAGTTGTTTAACAGAAGGACCAAGGCAAGTGATTTCAAGATTGGCGATAAAGTTTTGAAATGGGATTCAAGAAGATAAGATAAGGGCAAACATGGAAAATTCAATAACTTATGGCAAGGCCCTTATCTTATCCAATCTACTATTGGAAACAATGCATTTTTTCTGCAAGAGTTGGATGGAGCTGAGTACTTTGGAGGTCCTGTTAATGGCAGGGTTCTCAAACATTATTACAGTTAACTGATATTTTAATTTCAAGGCTTTTTATTCATTGTACATAACACTTCTTTTCAATTTGAAGAAAGAAATTACAAAAAAAAACAAATAAAAAGAGGGCAGAAATAAAACAATAAAGGTACAACCCCATACCAAAAAAGAGAAGAAATCTGAAAGTAGGCAAGCTTAAATGCCACTACTTAAGAAAAATTTGTTATTTTAGTCATACATCTCAATCATGACTAAAATAGATTTAAATTTTCTGTTGATAGATTAGTGAAAAAGATTTGCCAAAATGTTCAATCTTGGCTTATCATTAGAATGCATTAGGATAGAAAATGGCTCAAACAAGCTGAAAACCTGAACTTGGAAGATTGATGAAAAATTGGTTCTAATATGCTCAAAATATGAACCAAAGGAAGTAAAAAGAGACAACTCTAAAAAGATAAAAATTAGAGCTGCAAAAAGAATGAAGGATGTTGTAAAGATTTTTAGATCTTAAGCCTTCACAGTTTTGTTTCAAATTTATGCAAATAAGGTCTATGAGAAGCTTGTACATATAGCCATAGACATCATGGAAAATCAGACAGTTTAACCATGATTTGACCATGTTTAAATTTTTGTTTCAGAAGATAGAGAATAAAATCTACCAGACAGTCTAATCCTAGCAGGTAGTAGCTTAGGTAGAGAATTTATGGGTTCAATAGTCTAATTTGAACTCATGGAAGAAATAAGGGTAGACTTACATTAGTTTTTCCTGTTTTCAAAAAGAATAAAATGTTGATGTTCAAGGTCTGCAAGTCCAAATACACCTGCTGAAGAAAAAATGTTAGGAAGTAGGCTGTGTAGGTAGGTGTTTGGGAAATAACTTTGTTTAAAATGAAATGCTGATCATGTTTCAAAGCTGCATGATCAAAGAGTAGCAAGTTGTCAATGGATAAAGGCACAGGTCTACATCCCAAAGATCAAATTCTAAAGATTCTTGACACCTCCAAGCAGTTGCCATCCCCAAGTGGAGCCACTATTAGCCATCAATGAATTTTTTCATAACAAATGATGGCTAAAGCAGGTCTTGAGCCTTCAAGAGATCATTTTCACAGAAAATTTCTCATTCTTGAAGACTTCTGATGTTTTCCAAACTCAAAGAAGTAATCTTCACTACTATTTCATTGAAAAAATCCACCAGGAAACCATGTTGATATTCAAAAGGACTGTTCTTAAGCCATTTCCCATCATTTTTTAAAGCCTTTTTCACTCATTATTTTCCCTTATTCAACCTTCTTATTCCCCTAAAAATTCCTTTTCTCCTTCCCATTTACCCTTCATTATCCTTAAAACTTTCCAAAATCCCTTTTAAACTCATGAAAAACCCTTTGTTATGGTTTAAATCATCCAATTTTTCCTACTGGAAGCTTAAAAATCTCTAAAAAACCTTTTGTTGGCCTAAAAAGCACCCTTTTTGTAACACAGGCTTTAGCCCCTAGCCCCATTTTTTTTTCATGTGACCTAACTCCCACGACTCGGTTCTAAAAACTTTAGCCCTAGCTCCAGTCCCCTTTTTTCCTGCCCCGGTCTCCTACCTTTTCATGGGACCACTGCCCAACACTTCCTTTTCAGTCCTTTCCCTTACCTTTATTTATCCCCCCCACGATGGATCTTGACCGTAGATCCATGTGATCTAACGGTGGTAATTCGCCCCCGCTATTCCCTTCCTCCCTTTCACTCTTTTCCCTTATCCCCACCTTGTCACTCTGCAAAACAATCCTGACTGTTGATCTGTAAAGATCAACGACTATCATGATGCCTTTCCCATCCTTTGATTTCCCGAACCATATATATATCCATCACCCCTATTAACAGATCTCCTCCATTGATTCATTTAATCCGACAACCCCGATCTAACCTGACGATCCAGCAACCTATCCGCTCCACGACATAAAGCCACATCACCATATGGGACCTACCATCCAATTCAAAAAGTCTACACCAGTCATAAGTTGCCACATGGTTCCCACTTTCTCTCCGCTCGCGCAGCTTCTCCATCGCGCCCAATCCGCACCGTCGGATCTCATCCCCCTCATCCGATGGTTGTGGCAACATATCGCACATTTTTTGCACCTGGAGTTTAACACTCCAAAGTCACGTGATACCGATGGTTTTCTAAAAGACAGGTGTCGTATAGTGTGTGGAATCACGTTCAATTGCGTTTAAACCACTTACCACCCAAAATGAACGCAATAATCACTTGCAGTATTCCCAAACGACCTTTACCCATTTTCACTCCAATATTCAAATTTAAACCTGTTTTTGTAGGTTTTTTTATGCAGAACCCCTTCACCTGCATATTCATTGTTTCCACCCATGCTCATCTGCTTCCACATCAGCCTCTGTAAGAAGTTTTCTGGCCCGTAGGTTTTTTATAACATGTTTCATTATTTTTGCAGGTTTTTATCATGGTTTTTGGAGCAAAACCCTTGCCCTCGACTTGCGAAGGAACAGAGCCAGTGTCTTCCATGATTGAAGACCAAAACATGAATAAAAGGAGTTGCGAGGTTTCATCTTATGGTTAATCAGTGCTATATGAGCACTGTTTGTACTACTAAACCCTCAGTGCTCCCAAAGGAAACCCTGCACACTTCAAAACAAATAAAATCAGTAAAGTAAACCAAAGGGACAAAGAATTAAAGGATTAAAGGTTTAATCTAATAGTTTGAAGGTTTATATGCAGTGTCAGGAATTGAAATATCAAAAAGCCAAGGATTAAAGATTTTAAACCTACAGTTAAGGCAGGCGAAGGGAAAAGGCAGATGAAAAAGCCAAAAACAATCAACATAATCAGCAAGAGCACAATTGAAGACTGAAGCAATATGAAAAGGCATAATCAGTATTAAAAGTAGAATCGGGGCTTAAGCAGTGTTTAAAGCCACCAGATCAACAAAAAATCAGTGAAGGAGCCTCCGAATGCCACATCATTGAGGCTATAACTCCTCAACTGCCACCTGGGGACTTTTTCATTAAATGAGTGCATATTCATTAAATAGTTAGGGATATTTTTAAAAAGGGCAGCTCAACATTAACTGCCAACCTACCAACAAAAACCCTCAAAGTCAACAAAAGAAACTGAAGGTGATGAAATTTAATGTAAAATTGATTAAAATAGAGATGAGCATTCAAAATCTTCTCCCTTAGGCCCCTCAAAGGTTAGTAAGCCATTACTCTGTATTAATTGAACAAATGAATCCTTCTTACACTCCATCTCCTCATTCTTCTATAAATACTTCTGTAGAAGACAATTTAGAGGTTGGTCTTTGGATATCTATTGTATGTAAATAGCTTGTGAAGCTGTTGTAGCTCTGTTTTGTAACTAAAGACACATAGGCTGAGATGAGAAGTTTGTAGCTATAAAGACCCATTGGACCTGAAGATTGTAACTAGTTTGAACATCAAATACAAATAGTTGATTTACGGGATCCTGGTCTATGTCAATGGTGATGTGTTTCTCACTGTAATTGTCAATTTTCTTTATGTTTTCATTCTCTCCACTTTTCTCTGATAAAAAACTGCAAATATAGATTAGGATTTACTTTTGAAGTACCCTAAATCTCACTGGTAAATATTTATCCTTTATGTTTTCTGTTAATTGTTAATTTGAAGGTAATTCAATAGAGTATAACCAGTGAAGTGTTGGTAGGCCCATATTTCACAGTACAACTTGATAGTTTGTCTTTAAATATTTATTGAGAAATGCTTGTGTTGAATATCTAATAAAGCGGGAAATTGAATCGGTTACTGTTTAATACATTCACGATCTTTTAAACTTTTCAATAAACTTATTCACACTTCATTTCAAACTCTATTTAATGTGAGAGTAATCTTAGAATGTAATCTAAAAGTATTAGTTTAATAGAGCAGTAGACTGAATTTGAGAGCAGCAGGTATTAAGCAAATGATACATATCAGATCAATACATAAATATCATGCACAGAGACACCAGATATAAGTGGAAACCCATAAAGGGAGAAAACCACATCTTATTATTGTTGTGATGCAAAGGCAAGCTCCAACTCCCTCTCACCCTTGTTTTTCTATGGCCACCAGCCTACGGGGAGGCTCCTACTCTAATTCTAGCACCAGCTTGCAAGAGGCACCAACTCCTTCGAGTTTTACGCAGGCACCAACTACGAGAGGCTCTACCTCAATTACGCAACTACAACTTGCAAGGGCTTTTAACTCATGAAGTTTTACCGCAGCACCAACCTACGAGGCTCCAACCTCGGTCGGCTACAACTGACACTATCATTTGAAACTTGATAGGGAAGCTCCAACTTCCTCAATTTATCAAACTGAAAGTTTGCTGATTTACCTCAGATATCAGCCCTGTTCTGTAGCTTCTCCTTCTGTTCTGTTTTTTTTTTTTTTTTAATCTTCTCTGTCTTACTCTTCTATATTCTGCCTTCTCTCGATTTACTCTCTCCTTTCTTTTGAATATCAAGATGATATTATTTATAGATTTTCTCACATGACTGTTTGTATTCTGCTTGGAATTCGAAATGGAAAGTCATGTCTCTTTGCCTTCTGCCTTCTTACTCCTTTTATCAGCTTACTCAGAAATTATAACTGTAGGTGTCAATTTTAACATTACAGTGGGAGTTTGTTTTCTCTGGGAGACTTGCCAATGCATCACAAACAATAAAAACAATTAAAACATTTACATTCGAATTATAATGTGAATTCCAGCTCACTTATTTTGTCTCTTGGTTTGCTGCGCATTTGTCTTTTCTGTGACTGTGTTTTGACTCTTTTCTGCTCTGTATGCTTTTCTATCCTCTGCTGTGGTGTATTTGCTGCATACGTGTAACAATGCTTTTATATCAGTGCCTCTTAGAAAAATACGTGACTGCTGACTTGCAGCAAGTGTCTTGTTGATGTGGAACTTTCCGCAAGCGGAACGGACATATATCACAGTCATTGTATATTAAGAATCGCCCTCCCGTTAAGCTGAGGCCCGTGGGTCTACAGACCACATGGCTTATCGCAACAGCGTTATATATATATATAACAGCGCCTTTTCATATATATATAAGTAATTTCAACACTCGGCATACATACAAACTTCCTTTTAAAAAGACTTAAATCAATTCTCGGCATTATATAATAAAAACTCTTTAAACAAATAAGAACTCCTTTCGGGCTCACTCGCCGATCTTTTCCGATGCGATGTATCACTCCTCAGCCTCTTCCGATTGCGATTATTCACTGTTATGGCAAAACTTCAAACATATATCGGTCTTGGCTTATAAACCCATCGGGTCCGGCCTTTCAATCGTAATCGCAAATCTTTGTTAACATGTTCCGGAACTCAAACCTATCAAGTCACAATTTATCAGTCCATCGGGTCCGATTCTCAATCGCAATCGCAACTTTCTGTTGTGATGTTCCGATGCTCCACTTTACCTCCGATGCGATTGACCATGGAACTGAAACATTTGTTAGTCATAATTTATAAGCCCATCAGGTCCGGGCTTCAATCGCAATCGCAAGTCTTTAACATATGTTCCGATTGACCAGTGCCGATGCGATTTGACCGTAACTCAAATATGTATTAACCACCGTTTATACACCCATCGGGTCCGGAACTTCAAACAAATGCAATCGGGGCGCATAATAGAAAAGTTCTGATTGCGATCAGAACACGGATGCGATTTGCATCTATTAACTCCTGCTTATAACCGGATCGGGTCCGCCATTTCAATCGCAGCGTTTTACAAAAGACATGCGATTGGGAACTCGGATGCGATTAGCATCTATTAACTCCTGCTTATAACAGGATCGGGTCCGCCATTTCAATCGCAGCGTTTTACAAAAGACATGCGATTGGGAACTCGGATGCGATTAGCAATTAACTGTGGTATATAGCTCAATCAGGTCCGCCCTTTAATCGGAGCACATAACAAAACTCCGCCGATTGAACCTTTTCTCCGATTGCGATTGGGGAGGGGTCCCACCTTATAAGCCATTTCATTTTGATAGAACCTTTGGTTAAAGTGCTCCGCTTGTATATAACTGATATATATGCTTATATATATTTTGCCGCTGTAGTGAAGCGATTCCCGGAATAATGTTTGTATTTGTTATATGTGCTCTGCCGGTTGGAGAGTGCGATTCCCGGAATATGGTTCTATATTATATGTGTAACGCCTGGCTGGAGTCTGCGATTCCCGGAATAAGATTCGTGTTGTATAACGCCGGTTGGAGTGTGCGATTCCCAGAATATGGTTCTGTATTATATGCCGCTGGAGTGAAGCGATTCTCGAAATTTTGTAACTGCTCTCTGCCTCTGTCTCTGCCTCTACTCTGCCGGTTGGAGAGTGCGATTCCCGAAATTTTGTAACTGCTCTCTGCCTCTGTCTCTGCTTCTGTCACTCTGCCTCTGTCTCTATCTTCCGATAATGGTTCTTCACTGTGCTTCTATGACTGTTACATTTTGACTTTCTTCTTGCTGCCTCTATTGCTTTCACTGTGCCTCTTTTGCCTTCCTTTGCTACAGCGCTGCCTCTTTTGCCTAAGTGCTGCCTCCTTTGCCATCAATGACAATATTTCCAACAGTCTCCCCCTTCGGCATTGATGGCAATCCACTTTCTCTGTTTGCTTTCTCTTTCTCTTGTTGCTTGCTCTTCCTGTTTGCTATTTGTTCTTCCTCCCCCTTTGACATCAATGGAAAAGGATGACACCTCATCCCTCCGTATGGGTTATGTCGTTGTATTTCCTTTCTCTGAGTTACGGTTAGGTCCTCTTCTGCTGAAATTGGACTATGCTGTGTTTCATTTGTAGTGCCTATAATATGTGCTATATTGCAGACAGAGATGATGCATTTTACGATTGAAAGGTTCTTGTTGCTTCTGAATGCTGATAATATTGATAATGCTGATCCTATGGACTTGTTTTATGCTTATCTTGCTGGCTGTTCTCCCCCTGGAATGATATCTTCGTTTTTTTCTCCCCCTGAGACTGTACTTTCTCTTCATATTAGAGAATAGTATCTACAGATACTACCCCTAGTTTGTCTCTCAAGTATTCGAATGGTTCTCTGGCAAGTGGTTTGGTAAATATATCTGCTATCTGTTCTTTCATTGATACATAGTCCAGTTTAACTATCTTCTGAGCCACTTGTTCTCAGAGAAAATGATACTTGATTGGTATATGTTTAGTTTTTGAATGAAGCACAGGATTTTTAGATATACTTATAGCACTTGTATTATCACATTTTATTGAGATAGGTTCATTAATGCTTACCTTCATGTCTTGAAGTGTCTGCTTCATCCACATGACTTGTGTGCAACATGTTGCTGCTGCTATATATTCTGCTTCAGCTGTAGACAGAGAGATGGATGTTTGTTTCTTGCTTAGCCATGCCACCAAACTTTCTCCTAGATAGAATGCACCTCCACTTGTACTCTTCCTATCATCCACACAGCTGGCCCAATCTGCATCTGTGTATGCTGTCAAGGTGAAACTTTTGCCTTTAGGATACCAAAGCCCATATTGTGCAGTTCCTTGTAGATATCTGAGTATTCTTTTTACTGCCAGAAGATGGTTTTGTTTAGGTGCTGCTTGATATCTTGCCACTAGTCCTACTGCTAGCATGATGTTTGGTCTTGAAGCTGTCAAGTACAGCAGGCTTCCTATCATGGATCTGTAGAGTTTTTGATCTACATCTGCAGACCTATCATCAGCACATAGCTTGCATCCCGTGATCATGGGGGTTGTCATTGGTTTGCAGTCCTCCATTTTGAATTTTTTCAGCATTTCTTTTAAGTATTTTCTTGAGAAATGAATGTGCCTATGTTCTTTTGCTAAATTTACAGTCCCAAGTAGAAACTGAGTTCTCCAATCATAGACATTTCAAACTCTGTTTTCATCTCATCAGCAAACCCTTTTGCTAGTTCATCTTTGTTGCTTCCAAACATAATGTCATCAACATATACAACAACAATTAGGAGTTCATTTTCATGCACTTTTATGTATAGATTGTTGTCTACTCCACCTCTCTTAAAACCCTGTTTTTGCAAATATTTGTCCAGTCTTGAGTACCAAGCACGAGGAGCCTGTTTCAATCCATATAGGGCCTTCTTCAGTCTGCACACATAGTCTTCTTTGTCTGTCAATGAGAAGCCTTCTGGTTGTTCCATATACACTTCTTCTTCTAGATCTCCATTAAGAAAAGAAGACTTTACATCCATTTGATATACCTTGAAGTCTTGGTAGCATGCAAATGCCAGGAACATTCTGATAGCCTCCATTCTGGCTACAGGTGAAAATGTTTCATCATAGTCAAGTCCTTCAATTTGTGAGTATCCTTTGCAGACCAGCCTGGCTTTATTCCTGATTACTTGTCCTTGCTCATTCATTTTGTTTTTGAATACCCCTTTTGAACCAATGATATTTTTCTCAATAGGTCTAGGAACTAGTTCCCAGGTATTGTTCTTCTCAATTTGGTCCAATTCTTCATTCATTTCTTTTACCCAATACTTGTCCTTGTTGGCTTCTTCAAATTTCTTTGGCTCTATTTGTGATAACATGGCTATGTATACTTATTCTGTTTGTTCTGTTAGCTGCCTTCTTGTCTGGACTCCTGCTTTCTTGTCTCCTATGATCTGATCTTCAGGATGATTCTTCTGAGTGTATCTTGAGGGGGTTTTCGAGCTCAGCTCTGCATCATCTATTGTCTTGCTTGTTTCATCATCATCCTTGTCTTCCTCTTCATGGTTGTCTGATGGACTGCAATAGTCTGTATTTCTTGTATTGTTTGGAAGTTCTTCATCAAATCTCACATCAATACTTTCAACTATCTTCCAAAGGATCTTGTTGTAGCACCTGTACCCTTTTCTTTTGGAAGCATATCCTAGAAAAATCCCTTCATCTGCTCTTGCATCAAATTTCCCAAGGTTTTCATCATTATTCTTTATGTAACACTTGCTACCAAAGACTCTGAAATGTTTTATTGAATTTGGCTTTCCATGCCATAGTTCATATGGAGTCTTGTCACTGCTTGGCCTTAAGTGAGCTTTATTAAGGATATGTACTGCTGTGTGTACTGCTTCTGCCCAGAAGGTTTGAGCAATATTATTCTCTTGCATCATAGCTCTGGCTATTTGTTGTACAGACCTGTTTTTTCTCTCTGCTACTCCATTCTGCTGAGGTGTGCCTGCAATAGTAAATTTTTGCTTTATTCCATGTTCATTACATAGGTCTGCAAAGTCATAATCTATGAATTCTCCTCCTCTGTCTGATCTGATACATTTCAGCTTGCATCCAGTTTGATTTTCTGCTAATGCTCTGAATATCTTAAATTTTTCCAATGCTTCTGATTTATTTTTGAGAAAGGCAACCCATGTCATTATGGAGAAGTCATCTATTATCAGCATGAAATAGGATTCTCCACTTGGTGTTCTAGTTCTAGCAGGTCCACACAGGTCCATGTGCACAAGATGGAGTGGTCTTCTTGTTGACAACTCCTCTTTAGATTTAAAGGATGTGCGAGTCTGTTTCCCCAATTGACAAGATTTGCATATAGTACTTGAAGGCCTTTTTATTTCTGGCATGTCTTTGATAGCTTTCTTCTTGCTCAATTTGATGATATGGTCAAAGCTGAGATGTCCCAATCTCCTATGCCACAACCATGACTCCTCAAGTTTGCTAATATGGCAGGCTTCATCTTCCTCTTTCACTATGTATACATTGTTCTCTGTTCGAACACCTTTGAGCAGAGTCTTTCCTGTTGTGCTTGACCTGACTACATAATCTTGTGCTCTAAAAAGAACTTCACAGCCTTTGTCACACATCTGACTGACACTCAGTAAATTTGCTTTCAGTCCATCCACAAATAGTACCTCTTGGGCTTTTCCTCTGCCATTGTCTATGCTGACTAAGCCTTTTCCCTTGATCTTTCTTGATTTATCATTACCAAAAATAACATTGCCAGATTTCTTTTCATCAAGAGTTATAAACTTGCTTCTGTCTCTAGTCATGTGTTTGGAGCAGCCACTGTCCAAGTACCACTGGCTTTTCAGATCTTGAGCAGTTAGAGCCAGGTCACATTTATTCACTTTCTTTATCCACTAGAGGCCCCCTTTTGTTTGGTATCTTTGGTGAGGTGATGAATTATATCCCTTTAGAGAACACTTGGAAGATATATGCCCAATTTGATTGCATATACAACATTTGATTATAGTTTTTGCGAAATTGTGAGCATGAACAAAATTGCTTTGACTCATAAACCTCCTTGAGGTATTGAACATCAGTCTTTGTCCATACTTTCTACATTCAATAATTTTATGGCCAAATTCCTTACAATAAAAACAATAACCATAGAAATTATTTGCATACCTGATGTAAGATTGTTTTCTCCATTTTTTTGTTTGAGATAGCCTCTTCACTGTTTGCATCTTTTGCAGGTCTGAATTACTCTTCCTTGCATAACAATATGCAGCAATGTGTCCTGGCTTGTGGCAGACATAGCAGGTGGCATTCTTTATAGGAGGGAAGAATTTCCTCTGATGACTTCCAAATTTGATATACTTAGGGGCATATGATTCTTTTTCTGCCATCTTAGTATTCATTATATTCTTTGTTACTAGAGGTTTCTTCTGCTCTTTGTCTCTCTTATTGCAGATTTCTTCTTTTGTTGGAATTATTTGAGCTACTTCCTCATCCTTCTTTGCTTTTACAAAAATAATCTCTCTGTCAACCTTTTATTTTCCTTTACTTGATTCTCCTTCGTAGCCTATTCCAGTATTTATCATAGGGGATCTTTGAGCAACCAAAATTTCATTCAACTTAATAGAGCTTGTTGTTTGAGAAGGGTATATAGAAACTTTCTGTTGAGCATTTTCTAATTTCTTTCTCAGACACATAATTTCTTCTTCCGGCTTCTCTTGTTCTCGAGATTTATCTTTGATTTGCTGAAGTAACATATCTTCTATCTTCTTGGCTTCTTCAAGCTTTACCTTCAGCTGCATGAGGACTTCTGAATTTTGTTCTTCTTTCACACATTTTAGGAGAATCTCTTTTTGTTTTCTGCATTTTAGTTTGAGTCTGTCAATCTCTTCTAGAGCACTTCTTAGCTCCCCCTCAAGGTCTACTTCCCCTTCTTCTTCTTCATCTTCTAGTAGGAGTCCCTCAATATCTTCTATGGCCATCAATAAAAATTCTGAGGTTCCTTCTTCACTTGAGGGTTCATCTGAGTCTTCAGATGCACTGCTGTCTTGCTGAGCATAGAAGGATTTTCTGCTGAATTTCTTTCCTTTCTACCAGAACTTTGATGTGTCTTTCTCTGATTCTTGAGCTTGATTTCTTACTTTCTTGTGAGGACATTTAGCAGCATAATGTCCAACTCTTCCACAGTTAAAGCATTTGAAGGGAATTTTACCTTTGTATCTACCTGAGCCTCTATCCAATTTCTTGACAAATTTAGCCTCTTCTTCATCAGAGCAAGAGCATATTTCTTCCTTTTCTTCTTTCTTCTTTTCTGTTTTGAATGTTGCTTCCCTTGTACTTGGCTTCTTCTGTGGGAGCCTCATTTCATAGGCTGTTAGATTTCCAAGTATCCGGTTCATGGTCAGAGTCTCCCAATCCGCTGTCTCTTCTATTGGAGATACCTTGGGATTAAATCTGGATGGGAGTGATCTTAGAATCTTTTGGACAACTATACTTTCTGGTATGGTTTCTCCAAGAGCTTTCATATTGTTAACAATTTCTGCAACTTTTAAGAAGAAGCTGCCAACATCTTCATCATCATTCATTTTTAAGTTTTCAAACTGGGCTTTATATACTTGAAGTTTGGCAGTTTTTACTTTCTAGTCTCCCTCATGTATGTCTTCAAGAGTATCCCATATTTTCTTGGTAGTGTCTTTATGCATTACTTTAATAAACTCTGCTTCACATAATCCATTCAGGATGGCATTCATGGCTTTTGCATTAGCTACAAAGCTTTCTTTAGCTTCTTTCTCTGTATCAGTTGACTTCGGGGCATATCCTAATTGCACAGCAGCCCAGACATCTACTCCTAGTGACATTATGTATGTCTTCATTCTGATTTTCCAGAAAGCATAATTTTCACCAGTGAAGAAAGGGGCTTTATTGGTTGAGTATCCTTCTTTACTAGCCATCTTTGGAACCTAGGATCTCCTTTCAGTCGTTAGACTTGTACAAAGGAACTGGATCTGATACCAATTGTTGAATCTCTAATTAAACTGAGAGGGGGGGGGGTGAATCAGTTTAATACATTCCTGATCTTTTAAACTTTTCAATAAACTTATTTACACCTTCATTTCAAACTCTATTTGATGTGAGAGTAATATTAGAATGTAATCTGAAAGTATTAGTTTAATAGAGCAGTAGACTTAATTTGAGAGCAGCAGGTATTAAGCAAATGATACATAGATCAATACATAAATATAATGCACAGAGACACCAGATATAAGTGGAAACCCATAAAGGGAGAAAACCACATCTTATTATTGTTGTGATGCAAAGGCAAGCTCCAACTCCCTCTCACCACTTTTTTTCTGCAGGCACCAACCTACAGGAGGCTCCTACCTCAATTCTGCAAGCTACAACTTGCAAGGAAGCACCAACTCCCTTCAGTTTTCTGCAGGCACCGACCTACAGGAGGCTCCTACCTCAATTCTGCAAGCTACAACTTGCAAGGAAGCACCAACTCCCTTCAATTTTCTGCAGGCACCAACCTACAGGAGGCTCCAACTTCAGTCAGCTACAACTGACAGCTATCAAGCTGCAACTTGATAGGGAAGCTCCAACTTCCTCAATTTATCAAACTGAAAGTTTGCTGATTTACCTCAGATATCAGCCCTGTTCTGTAGCTTCTCCTTCTGTTCTGTTTTTTTTTTTTTTTTAATCTTCTCTGTCTTACTCTTCTATATTCTACCTTCTCTCGATTTACTCTCTCCCTTTTTTTTTGAATATCAAGATGATATTATTTATAGATTTTCTCACATGACTGTTTGTATTCTGCTTGGAATTCGAAATGGAAAGTCATGTCTCTTTGCCTTCTGCCTTCTTACTCCTTTTATCAGCTTACTCATAAATTATAACTGTAGGTGTCAATTTTAACATTATAGTGGGAGTTTGTTTTCTCTCGGAGACTTGCCAATGCATCACAAACAATAAAAACAATTAAAACATTTACATTCGAATTACAATGTGAATTCCAGCTCACTTATTTTGTCTCTTGGTTTGCTGCGCATTTATCTTTTCTGTGACTGTGTTTTGACTCTTTTCTGCTCTGTATGCTTTTCTGTCCTCTGCTGTAGTGTATTTGCTACATACGTGTAACAGTGCTTTTATATCAGTGCCTCTTAGAAAAATGCGTGACTGCTGACTTGCAGCAAGTGTCTTGTTGATGTGGAACATTCCGCAAACGGAACGGACATATATCACAGTCATTGTATATTTATAATCGCCCTCCCGTTAATCTGAGGCCCGTGGGTCTACAGACCACATGGCTTATCGCAACAGCGTTATATATATATATATATATAACAGTGCCTTTTCATATATATATATAAGTAATTTCAACACTCGGCATACATACAAACTTCCTTTTAAAAAGACTTAAATCAATTCTCGACATTATATAATAAAAAATCTTTAAACAAATAAGAACTCCTTTCGGGCTCACTCGCCGATATTTTCCGATGCGATGTATTACTCCTCAGCCTCTTCCGATTGCGATTATTAACTGTTATGGCGAAACTTCAAACATATATCAGTCTTGGCTTATAAACCCATCGGGTCCGGCCTTTCAATCGCAATCGCAAATCTTTGTTAACATGTTCTGGAACTCAAACCTATCAAGTCACAATTTATCAGTCCATCGGGTCCGATTCTCAATCGCAATCGCAACTTTCTGTTGTGATGTTCCGATGCTCCACTTTACCTCCGATGCGATTGACCATGGAACTGAAACATTTGTTAGTCATAATTTATAAGCCCATCGGGTCCGGGCTTCAATCGCAATCGCAAGTCTTTAACATATGTTCCGATTGACTAGTGCCGATGCGATTTGACCGTAACTCAAATATGTATTAACCACCGTTTATACACCCATCGGGTCCGGAACTTCAAACAAATGCAATCGGGGCGCATAATAGAAAAGTTTCGATTGCGATCAGAACACGGATGCGATTTGCATCTATTAACTCCTGCTTATAATAGGATCGGGTCTGCCATTTCAATCGCAGCGTTTTACAAAAGACATGTGATTGGGAACTCGGATGCGATTAGCATCTATTAACTCCTGCTTATAACAGGATCGGGTCCGCCATTTCAATCGCAACGTTTTACAAAAGACATGCGATTGGGAACTCGGATGCGATTAGCAATTAACTGTGGTATATAGCTCAATCGGGTCCGGCCTTTAATCGGAGCACATAACAAAACTCCGCCGATTGAACCTTTTCTCCGATTGCGATTGGGGAGGGGTCCCACCTTATAAGCCATTTCGTTTTGATAGAACCTTTGGTTAAAGTGCTCCGCTTGTATATAACTGATATATATTCTTATATATATTTTGCCGCTGGAGTGAAGCGATTCCCGGAATAATGTTTGTATTTGTTATATGTGCTCTGTCGGTTGGAGAGTGCGATTCCCGGAATATGGTTCTGTATTATATGTGTAACGCCCGGCTAGAGTCTGCGATTCCCGGAATAAGATTCATGTTGTATAACGCCAGTTGGAGTGTGCGATTCCCGGAATATGGTTCTCAGAAATATGCCGCCTGGAGTGAAGCGATTCCTGGAATTTTTTAACTGCTCTCTCTCCCGCTCTCGTCTCTCGCTCTGCTCCGCCGGGTTGAGAGTGCGATTCCGTAATTTTGTAACGTCTCTCGTTCTCGTCTCGCTTCGTCACTTCCGCTCATTCCCCTATCTTCCGATAACGGCGTTCTTCACTCGTGCTTCTATGATCACATTTTGACTTTCTTCTAGCTACCTCTATTGAGCTTTCCTTTGCTGGGCGCCGCTCTTTTGCCTAAGTGATGCCGCCTTTGCCGAAAGTGTCGCTCCTTTGCCATCAATGACAATATTTCCAAATACCGTTAATTAGATTTAGCTGAGAAGTTTATGGTTAGCCCCCGTCCTCTAGTTTATTCCGTCGCAGCTGAAAAGTTCCATTAAGAGTATGTTAAAAAGGTGGCTAGTTCAAAAGTACTTACCTAATCTTAGGCTTCTTTTTATGTTTATTATGAATGTTTTCCTTTAAGAATATGCCAAAATCAGGCTAAGTTAAAAGTCTTTACTTGATCTTAAGCTATTCTTTGTTTTTAATGTTTTCTCTTGAAAGTATATCAAAAGCAGGCTAGTTTAAAAGCACTTACCTGATCTTAGGTTACTTTTGTGTTTTTCCCTTAAGTGCATGTAAAAAGTAGGCTAATTTAAAAGTAATTACCTGATCTTAGGTTGTCCTTTGTTTTTCTTGTGTGTTTTCTTCCTTCATAGCACTCTTACTATTTCATTCCATACAATCAACTTAAAGAGATCCTTTGACATAGATGACTTGCCCCATGGACCACTCCTGAACCTTGTTGTTCAATTAAACCCTCTTATGACTCCATAGCCCCGTTGTTAGTCATCAGCATCTTTCACCCGTTGATGATGACTAGTTTCTTAAGATAATTTTTCTAGAAGCTGGTCTCCAAACTGTCAAATCTATCATCTAGAAAACACCCCCGAAACATTTTTTGTCCTCCTACCTTTCCCCGTCGACCATGATGAGAAAAACCCCATTTTTCAAATATTATTCGGTTTCAACAAAATAACCATGTCCATAGTTTCCATAGTCAAGATTATCTATTGTCATTCACCCTTATTCCTCAAGCCATTCATTGTCCAAATATTGAAAAAGTGTCTACAACCCTATCCCCGGTTATTTTTCATTTAAAGATCTAATCATACCAAAGAAAACACTCATAATATGTCAAGATCACCCCTAAGTTAGATAATGGTGCTTTAGGAATCATTTCCTCGGGCAAAAACATCATGAGCTAAAAGACTCGTTCAGCACCAACCAGCCCCTGAATTAGTGCCTAATCTACAAAAAAATAAATCTTGATCCATCCATAGGTCGTGCGCTCTACCTAAGACGCCATTCTATTCCCGGCCTCCGTAAGAAGTTCAACAAAGATCCAAAATAGAAGAAGATAAGTATGTCTACCGTCTAAAGAATAGGCTTAGGTCGTGAAAAATCTCCATAAGACCCCAAGGAAGCTCTCTGCAGTTCAAAGTCATATGTTTTTTGGCATCTCCGTAGGGGTGTGATTGCAACATCGATCAATGTGTAAAAGAGAAAAAGAACAAGGTCAAAAAGGGTCCTTCATGATGAGTTATTTTTCCATCAAGAAACAAATAAAATATAGTAAGTGAAGGGCTACTAATGGGTGTAGTTTGAAATCCAAAGTTGCCTAAAAACAAGAGAGCGCATCCAAGTCAAATAAAGGCAAAATCTAATGTTATGCCGATCGTAAGTATTCTCGCATCTCCCGCAAATGAAATTTCAACCTACCTCTGCAAGCACAGTCAAGGGAAGTTAGTCAACTAGCTCTCAAAGAAGAAAAATACTCTACATACACAAGTCATGTGATTTGTGTCTAAGGGTTCACAAGGATCTTTACAAAGAATACATATCTCGAACATCTCATGGAGCAAATTATTGCCTATTTCCGACGTGATACCAAGCAAAGACACATGTTTGCGTAAATATGATACTGTTTTGAAATAGATAAAATATCATTATCCGCAAGGCTAACCTCCTTCATTAAGAGCAGATGGTTAAAAGCACGTTAAGGACTCCTCCTTTGTAAAGAGAAGATGGTTAGAAGCACAATAAAATCCCCCTTCATTAAAAGTAGATGGTTACGTGCATAGTGAGAACCTCCTTCATTTAAAAAATTAGAGGGTTAATTTGTCAACGTGTTTTCAAAATTGTGAGTCACCTCCTTCCAAGAGATGGGCAAAAGATACATCAAGAGGCTTTCAAATGATGTGTGAGAAATTTTCTTATCAAAAATACAAAGGTGAAAATAAGTGGTTTGTAAATAAGAGTTCCCAAGTCAAAATCATATTCCATATCACAAGATAAAGCTTATCCGAAAGAGATAGCATGATGGTGTTACTGTGCTCGATCTTGTATTCATTAAAAACTTCCCCAAAGGATAAATCACATGTTACAATTTCGATTTTCAAACAAGCCTCTTATGAATGGAGGAATTGATAGACCAAGTCTTGAGTTCTAGTCATATCTCTCCGTAGTATGGTATGAAGAAGTATTTATACAGTTAATGTAAAAGACATTCTTATTTTTATAAATCCATTGAGGTTTATCATAGGCTAAATTCCCCCAAGTGATAAATGAAAGACAAACTCTCAAGGAACCACCTTTGTTTAGATCATTCAAAAAGTAGAGGCCTTACCGATAAGATAGATATATTTTCATTATTAGAGGGCCCACCATTGTTCGAGATGATTCAAAATGATAAGGGGAAAAGGTCGAAACATGGTTCCAAAAGAGTCACAGGGTTAATGTTTTTATAAGTCCTTCGCGATGTAATTTAAGCTCTCTTTGCCAAATATTTCTTTCAAGGAAAAAGAAGAAGTTCATCTTTAAAAAAAGGGGGAAAATCTTGTTTTTCAAAACATAAAGAGCTCAACCACGTATCATTCTTCACTCGCAAACCAACAATTTCGAGGAAGAACAGAGCATCGAGCATTTTCAAGTCACTTTGGAGCTTGGTTTCCACGCGGCGCGCCTATAGGTGCCCGACCACAAAGTTTGAATGGAGGTGTGGTGCACCTATAGCCTCGCGCGACACGCCTCCGTGCTCAGTCAATCGGGTGCCCGAGGTCGACTCGACACCTTCGTGCGCCGCGTTCGGTGCTAACACCCGCTCATCCATATGCTTTGAATGAGTTTCCTCGTACGCCGCTCCAATGCTCAAAGAACCTCAAACACTCATTCTTCAAGATATTTCTCACCTTCTTAACCAAGAATGAGTTCAAAGAAGGGTTTTACATCATAATTTTCAAAGAAAAAGGTTTTTCTTGGGTCGTGAGATATTGAGGGATTTGTACATTCTCCAACAAAAAAAGAATTTTTCAAAGATCTCAAATCAAATTAAAGAGTCATCTGACAATGTTTCCAAAGAACACTTTGTTTGCTAACAAAAGCGGAAATAGTGATTAGAGGATAATGGTCTTTTTGTCTTCTTCAAAGAGTTCTTCTTGTCGCATGTTGCAAAGGATTAAAAAACATTGTCTTGAAGGGGAAGAAACTCCGTGTCGAACATCGAAGGAGACTTGTCTCCAAAATCCACTACCGCACTGCAAAAACTTCATTACTCAAACGAAAACGTTAAAGGGGTGAAATGGTCATCATTCAACTCATACTTATTCTCGTATAAAATCAAGGAAAACTAGTGACCATTTAAGGGGAGGCAGTAGTTTTTCAAGGGCCTATTACTTCAAGAAAGAAGATTGTCTTTTTTTCAAAGAGAAAATAACGTCAAGGAGGGTAGTTTACTCAAAAGAAGAATACGTGTTTTTTTTCTAAGGGCACAAATTTTGTTTTGAATCACCCTTTAAGACAAAGGAGTTTAAAAACCTCTTTCTTGCTTCAAATAACCACAAAAAGTAGTGAATTAAGGGAGAAGAATTCATATTGTCAAGGTCGAAAGATTTGGTTTCATTTGAACAAGTTTGTTGATAACCGGGAGGAAAGACTTAGTTTTTCTCAAAGAGTAAAGGGTGTGTTGATTAAATACTTAAGTTCAAAGATCACTTAAACAAGTTTTCCCTAGTGAGTCGTAAAGAAAGGATCTCGTAAGCAAAATTCTCCTAAGCGATAACAAGAGTGGTCCCCACAAAAGGTAGCAGCCTTTTTTTCAATCCAAGAAGTGAATGCAACTCTCTTTGCTCTTTAACTTTCATGAAGCAGATGTTTGGAATTTTTCAAAATGTTCGAGGTGAAAATTTATCTTCCTCGACACATTTTTTTTTTGCTTTAAGGTCAGTAAGGGAAGCATGTTCATCTAGCAAGCTTTAGATTTCAAGCCTTCTCCTAGAACTATCTCCAAAGCTACCAAATTCCATATACCTGAGAAAATGGTTTAAGAAAACCTACCTAGATTCAGATCAATACAAACCCTTCTTGAAACCAAGAATACTGGGATGCATGCCCATCTATTTTTCCTTTTTCCTATTCGGCTGACCAAATATGCTCCTCTCATGAAAATCATCATGAAATATTTCACATGCGAAGGGAGGTTTTCCGGGTTTATGCTTATCATTAGGCTACTCATGCACCTAACAAGAACTCAATTGCTAAACCTACCCTTTTTCCTCTATAGAAGCATTGATAAGATGGCTTCTACCATTCAAAAAAGAAGCATTTCTCCCGCAGCAAGCTTGTATTTTTCATCATTCACTTATCAAGATCATCCTCCATCAACTTGAGAAAAATGGAGTTTCTTGGGACTCTTTCATTTCACATCCCGATTTCGCCATCGTTTCTTCATCTCATGTGCCTCCCTCACCATCCACTCATCATGTTTCTCCTTCTTCTAGGCAAATCCACTCCTAAGAAACAAAAGTATCCTATGATTGAAATTGAAGAAGAGCACAGTTGAAAAAGAGCAAAAAGTGAAGAAGAACATAATGAAAAGAGAAAAACAATGAAGAAGAGCATAGTGAAAGAGAAATACGTGATCAAAAGGAGCACAAAGGAGAGAGGGCAAACAAGTGACGCAGAAGGAAAAAATGAAGAATCTAAACAAGACAAAGGAGAATGAAGAAAGAAATGATGAAGAGATAGAACAAATTGATGATGAACACAACAAGCCACAAAGAGGACACTATTGGCAGCCCACACAAGAAGGAGCATGATGATGATGAGGCACAAAAATATCGAGGACATACAGAGCCTAACAACATTCCGAAGAAAGCAAAGCAAAAGTGAACAAGGAAACCCTCAAGGAGACATACAAGGTGATAGCCAAGGCACTTATGAAGAGGGTGAAGATAGTCCTCAAAGGGACACTTTTGATGAAAACAGAAAGCCGACTAGCCAGCAAGGATGATGACAAACAAAATTCAAGCCATGAGTATTATAAAGAAGGCAACATACAACAAAAGGGCCAAAGCAACCTTCAAAGGGAAGAAAACAAAGGACAAAGATGATGATGGGGAGCAGCAGGGTAAAGACCAAATAAAGCATGTGCTAGCCGCTCCTAGGGCAAGGGGCCATGCTTTCTTCTCCAAATGTTACAAAGCCCAGAACATCAAGAAAGAAAGTGTCTCAAGTTGTAACTCTAAATGTTACTGTGAGCACTCAAGTAAAGGTAAGTTGCCCAAGCAACCCATTGTTGAAATACCAAAGAAGAGGAAAACCAAGAAGGCCACCCAAGGCAAGGGAAAAGAGAAGGGAGGAAAGTAGCCATGAGAAAGAAAGGGATTTTGATCTGATTTAGATAAACAATGATGATAGTGACAATGAGGCTAGAATCCTGAGGCCCTCGCGAAATAGAGAAGAAAACTTCATGACCTAAGAGTCAGATCTAGAGAGAGGTTCAAGGATCTCGTACATTTCCGTACACAAAATAAGCAAATGAATGTCCACATGGCGCTTTATGAGGCACTCGGGCCTTCAAATATCAAAGGGAAGCCTCCAAAGCGCAAAAAACTTGATGAGATTATGGGTGAATTCAACGACACCGAAGAGGAAGAACAACCAAAGAAAGAGGCCTAAAACTATGGGTCTCAAAAGACTTTGGAGAAGAAAAAAGAAGAAGAGGCAACTCTTTTTTCTCGATCTTTTCCTCTTACTTTACTCACCCATGAAATAGAAAAATAATAGAGAAGCATGGCTTGAAAGGGAAAATAAACACTTGCATGATAAGTTGGAAAGAGCTAATAGAGATCAGCCTTAAAAGAAAATGACCGGCACTATAAGAAGCTAAATCAATTTGCCCGAAGAAAATTGAAGGTTACACAAGAAAAGCTCAAGGTGGCCCGAAAGAGGCGCTCAAAAGACAAAAGTGAAGAAAGGCATATCAAGGACTGAAATTTTGGCCTTCGCTTCTCAACATGCTTCTAAAAACCGATGAGGGGTATGCTCGCCAAAATTGGGCATAATTCGACACGTTTTTGTTTTTTGACATTTTTAGGCCTAATTCTGCAAAATTCTGTGGGCATCGCCATTTTTGTTTGAAGCATCCTCAAAGGTTGAAAGTGGTATAATTGGATGCATTAAATTCAGGGGCATCTACTCACCAAATTTCAGATCAATTGAAGATGTTTTGTCCTCTAAAGCATAAAATAGTCACTTTTTTCAACACTCGCTCGCATATCGCCAGGCTAATTTTTGGGTTTTTCCAATATTGTGTCAGGCTTTTTTTCATAGGCTTCCATTGATCAGTTTGGGGAAAATTAAGTATTTTCAGAAAATAGACATCTAGGGATTTCCATTCAACTGTCACAGGCCTCATTTAGAAATTGGGAGGTCCGACAAAATTTCCCATAAAACAGTGGGAATTTTCTAACAAGCATATTTTCCAAGCATTTCGTAAAAAATGCAAGCTTTTCGTAGTGGCTTTTCCAAATGTGTGTTTAGCCTTTTTTGGCCATCGTTAGTTTGGAAAATTTAATATAATTTTTTTAGTTTTTTTAAGATATTTTCATAGATTATTTTGTGCCTTGGGCTTTGCAAAGCCTCAAGGACAAAATCGTATATTTTCGATGGGCCAATGAGATCATAGTTGCACTAGGAGGTTCTCTCACTTTGGCCTATATATTCCAAGAGATTTCATTGTAAACAAGGCTAAAATTGATGATATATAGAAATATATGGTTATACAAGTTTGAAAGAAATACTTTGTTTCATGTATCGATAGTTTCTTGAATGTTTTGGATGATGAAAGAGGACCGCCGTTGGATTCTCGACTTGGTAAAATGGTATAGTGTTCCTCTCTGCTATGTTTCCTTAGTTTTAATACATGTTTCCATGTTTTCGCTTTGCCGTAGGTAAGTAAAGAATAGATTTGAGACATGCCCATGGAGGCACCTCAATTTTCCTAATTTTATTACAAATTCTATGTTTTTCTTCCTTCTTAGTAATATCAAAGAATTCTTAACCTGCTTCTCTTGATCACCGAATAACTTGTTTGATTGTTTTATTTATGGTTGTTATGCATGCTAAGTATGATTCACTCGTACACCATGCTTACTCATGGCTAGTCAAAGCTTCATCTTTGAAACCTTTCTTTGAATGTTTAATTGTCCTAGTTGAACAAAAGAGGTCTTGTATCGATCTTTCCCTTTGCCTGCAACTCTACAATCTTATTTCAAAGTGTTCGATAGCTCAAATATGATGTCTAGGAGTTCCTCTTCGTAGCTTGAGTTATTTGTTTGTCTTGTTTGTTTTTCCCCAAAATTCCGATAGTGATTTTTCCCAAAGTTAGAGAATCATATATCTCTATGTATCGCTTGAATGTTTATTTTATGCATATACGCTTGAAGCTATATTTATCGTGATTAATGGCTAGCCCTACCACATATATGTCTACTATTAAAATATTTATGTTTAAAAGTCTTTGTCCTTCACAAAACTTAGTGTCCATCCTACTTCATTCGACCTAAAGATCCATTTTACTCCGATCAAATCGGCCTCCTTCAATATACCTTGTCCGTCATCCGAGGTTTTCTCGACCTTTTTGACCCCATACCCTAGTTAATCTAACAATATTTTTATCTATTTAGTCTTTGATCAGCTCTCCTTCAAAAAAACTTTAAAACAAACTAAAACCATACTTAACAACTAGCCTAAAATCGAAACATAAAAAGCAAACAACTATACATCCCTTATACAAATAGAGAGAGCCCTCTCAGAGTCCAGCAAGGCTAGGTCCTTGGGCTCCAAAGTTGGTTTGGATGTTACTCGCTACTTGGCTTACTAATCAGTCAAATCACGGACCCTAACATAATGGCGATCACTATGGGATTCCGAGTTAGTGACAATCTAATTACACCTTAGGACTCCGTAAATCCCTTGCCTTCAAGAATATTCAGTGAATCAGCTACACTTACTACCCTAACATAATGGTGATCATGGTGGGGACTCGAGTTAGTGACAATATAAGTACACCTTAGACTCCAAAATCCTCGTCTTCAAGAACATCTAAAGGGGACTAGCCACCTCATCGCCACCCTAACATAATGGTGATCACCATGGGACCCCTTCCGAGTTCAGCTTAATCGTCTAGCAAACTCGTTGCCGACTCATTAGTCTTTCGAATTAAATCATAAAATCAACTCGATAAAGCCTTTAGAGTAAACTCTCTTTGTTTCATCAAATTAGCTAAGGCCGAAAACAAATTTAGGACACTCTTACAAATCGACCGCATATAAAAATTAGAAAACCCTTAAAACATTCCTAGATTGGCTTTTTATCTCGTTATTGGTGGTGGACCATACACATATATATCTTCACAAGAACTAAAACTCGTTGAAAATGGCAACAAGAAATAGTGAAGGAGGCCTCCCGAAACATCTTTCCCTGCTCCTAGTTGGAAAGTGATCACTCAAAACTAGGTGGGGACCACACATGTGATTTTTGTCGCAAAGTCTATTTTTAGACTATGTCTATTTTTAGACATATGGAGCATGGTCTAGAGCCAAGTGGATGCTATTCTTGGATGATTGGTCAAGTTGGTAAAAATAGATGGACAACTATTCTTAATTATTAATAAATAAGTCTATTTTTAGACTCGCTTGTCTAAAAATAGAAATGCTCAAATATTATTAGCCCTTAATAATATTTGGACTATAAACTTATCTTATCCTCTTGAGCACTTCGCTCGAGCTACGTATGTGGCACATGCAAATTCTATGTATGAAATTCGAATTTCCTATGGGTTATTTGAGCTATTGCATGTTTGACTTCGGCTATAACTCATGTGGTAGAGTTTGGTGGAGTTGATGAGACAATGATGGAGTTGTGTTCGCTAACTTAGTTGAACTAGTTGTGGCTTTAGTTAAATCGACTAATACACTAGAGATGAGTGGTGTGAATTAAATATTATTTAATTCACTAATTATTAACTCATAAATCAACTAAATAACACATCGCTTAACCTGCATGTGCTTCCGTTGAAGACCAGTTGTTAGAGGTGGGTGAAAGGGTGGAGTCTACTATCGCCTAGACTATAGTGTGCATGAGATTTTGAAAAATCATTGGAGGAGATTTCCAATGAGGATTATGCTAGCTAGTTATGTGGAATCTGAATTCATTCCATTCATTCTCTCATCTTGGATTGTGTAGTAGAGGAAGTGTGCAAATTATGGAGGAGTTTTGAACCCGTGACTTGTTCAAAACCGAGCTATTTTGTGTGTAACTTTTGGAGATGCGCATCGAGTACTCAGTGAGTGGTATTGTACCGAGATTGTTACATGATTCTTCTTCATTATAATATACGTACGTAGGGGGTTTTCACCAAGCTTTCCCTGTGATACATGCCGTGTTATATGTGTTATAATTTCTATGTACAGCATGAATGTTTAATAATTACTTTGTTGTTTTTATTTCCGCATGGGATGATTAATGCGTAGAAGAGATTATGTGTTATGTATGGGGTTAAAATAGTATGTGACCAGGATAACTGGTGAATAATTCATCTATTATTCAAATTTCTAAGCAAAATCCACCGGCGACTCCACTAGCCTCTAGTAGGCCAAAACTCCATAAAAACCAAAATTTTCATAAACCATACTATTCCGTTGACTCATCTTTCCCAAAAATCAAAATTCATGGTGTAGACTCTGAAATCGTTGACAAACTAAGTATAACTTATAAATTCGAAACTTCACCTAAACATATGAAATCAAATGTGAATAAACTTTAAATAGAACTATAGCTTTCCCAACAAATTGAAAATCATTGAAACTAAAAGCCAAGTCTTTCTTGTAAGTCTCCACATCAAATTTTGCCAGAAATTTTTTTCCCAAAAGCATATTTGTCAATATTGGTGGTGGAACACAAATCTCAAGAAAATCCACCTCGGCGACTCCACTAGCCTTCATTTTTGTTTTAACCATTCTTCACATTAGCAAAACCCCTAGAGAGGTCATCCGTCCAAAAACAATCACAACTATCACCGGCTCTAAACTTTGACTTTGAAATCGTCTATGAAGAATCTATACCGTATCTCACTCGTACCCAAATCCCCCTATCATAGTTGATAACCCGTAAAATATTTTGTGGAAAAAAAAATTCAAACCGGTAACTTAGCTACCGATAGAACCATCCGCAAAGAAAGCTCTCAGAATTCGAAAATATTACTCTCGTAGGATTCCTGGGGCTTGACTCTGAGTTCAGCAAAAACCCTTTTTAGAAGCAAGTGGAAAAGTAAAATCAACCTCGCGACGATATCGAGTCCTTTAGATTTGAAACAAGAGTCCTTAGCAGAGAAGCCTCACCTACTACACCCTCCCGATTTTTAACCCTTCTCCACCACTTTGCTCTACCGCCCCAAATCATTGCACCCGTTCACAAGTCCAAGTACCTCCGCCACGCCCTTTAGACCACCACCGTTCAAATCACCTCATCTCATCCTACAAGCCTTCATACCGTAAATATACCATTAGCTCCCACCATGAAGCTAGGCAAGTGCCTAGTATTACCAAAACCCTTGGCACCATTGCAACATGACTACCAATCCAAAACTCGCACTTCACCGGGGTTGAGGCTACTACCGCCCCGTTGGGGTTCCCATGTTTTGGAAAGGTTGGAAATACCAAAATATGAGACAAACATCAAACCACTTTCAGACTCAGATCTAGCCCCGAGTCCAGAGGGATCTCTCTATGATATATCAAAGGTTTATGTCTTTGAAGTTCAAGTGTTGAAGATGTTAGGCTAGTTATAAGGCTCAGGGTTTGTTTGTTTGATTTGTTTGTTTGGTTTCTCGTTATCGGAAAGAAGGATCTGTAAGACCAGGATGAGCAAGAGGAAATAAGGTAGAGGTGAAGTGTTCCATAAAAGTAGTCACATTCATTGGGCAATGGAGTCAGAAAGGATTTGCTTGCTAACTGGTATGTGCTTTCAATTAAAGCTAGTCATTCAAACATAGGATCTTAAGATGATTGTGTGAGATGGAAAGGAAGGAGAGGAGGGAATAACATAGATTCAGAAAGCACAAAGTTAAAGTCCAAATTGGTCGCACAAGGATCTCAGTGGATGTGGCTAACTCTAATCTCGTTGTTCCCAAATATTCCAACTAAATCTATAACAAGAAACATCTAAGAACCGAATTCATTTAATTCACACACGTAGAGTAGGCACAACATCCACTGTTAATCGTTAAAACTAACCGAAATTAGCTTATTAGATAATACATTCAAGAGAAACATCAATGGCAAGAGAATTCATGAAAACATAGGGTACCTAACAAGGGTAAATCCTATGCCAATATTCTCGATGCAAGCCAAAATGAAATGAAATGAATGTAAACACAAAGATAGGAAAACATCACCGTCAGCTTCGTATCAGATCCAAAGAAATGTGCTTCAGTTATATTAAATAGCATTATCAATCAAGTACAACATTGCCAATAGTTGAATACTCGTACCGAAAACATCTCCTTCAACCTATCATACAACTTTACACAGAGATCGTGTCTCAAAAGAAACTACTTGTGCCTTCCGATAATCGATCAACAACCTTTACAATGAGTTTCTTCATGAATTTATAGCTCTAGAGGAGAAAAGGAGTGTAGGTGAAGAACTAAATGCAATATTAAATTTCTAAAGAAAGAGGGCCGGTTTCATTCGTATCAATTCGTGCATTAATCTCTCCGGTGTTATTTGGGTGAATGAATAATCTTCTTCGACTATAGATTACTCGAAAATGACTCGATGTATCAATGGCGTATTGTATGGTGCTATTGGAGAATAAATAGAAGATAAATGGATGATCAAGAAGTCTCGCCATACCGATGAAATAAATGCCTCGATAGTACCGGGGTCGTTTCTGCTGCAGAAAATCTCTCCAGTAACACGGTGATAGATTGAACATTGCATGGGCGCTTTCTCCTTTATGGAGGAAAAACATTATGCCGTTGTAGAAAAACCCGATATGCATTGATTTCTCGCTAATTATACCTTATGCATGATCCACAAGATCACCGGACTTCATAATATATCTCTAAATCATCAGATAAAGCTCAAACATTCAATATTGAATGCCGGAATCCATTCATTAGCCCTCGTTTTTCTCCACCGCTCCATAAATGCTTCGATATGAAAAATATGGGCTTTAATCTGCCATGATAGGTTTCTTCGCGAAGGTTGGACCGTCCCCGGGTAGTATTTATGACGCGACATCTTCTCTAGGTTTTTCTATTGTGGTACCGCCTTCCGTATTTAATTCTCGTCCGCGTAGCACGCCATTGAAGTAGTACTTCTGATGTATCACAATCGCATAGAAGAGTGTAAGAAATAATTTCGGCACGGGGCCGGTAACAAGGATGAAAAGTGTATGTCACAAGGAATACGCGAGTTTGTCTAGGGAAGTCGTGTATGCACGCGGAAATAATGTACCAAGTCGTGTATGCTCAATTAGACTCTCTAAATATGTAAAACCAGGGGTTACTACCATGGTATTGACCCATTGTATTTAGCGCCGGATTGTCTATTTGATCCATCCAGGAATACCATCGGAAGTGATGTGGTTTTGACTCATGGCATTGATGAAGGCCAAATCTATATAAGGAGAAGAAAATCATCAGGTATAGGTGTGCAAGTCCCGGCTTTAATGAATACTTCACTTAAAGTATATATGCATGGTTGAACTCGCTCTTGATTGATAGATCCAATCTATGATGCATCTATGAACATGGTGAAGGTTAAAGATCTCTAGATCTAGAAATGGTGAATCTCTTGGATGATCCGAAAAGAAGTATGAAGACCGGCGCAAATCCACCGAAGAACTTGAAGAAATCTCGGGTAAGTTCATAGATCTGATCTTTTGTGCAAATTTTTTATCTTTTATAGATCTATACGTTGTGTTCCGCCTTTGTAGGCAGCGCGTGTATACGCGGATCTCGTTTCAACAAAGTCGCGTATGACGTTTAGGGTTATTCGTAAAATGCACGATGTATACGCGGTTCACTTCATAAAAAGCGCGTATATTACGGTCCGATTAAATAAAAGCGCATATGATATCTGATCTTATGGTTGCTCAAGGTTGAATGTGTTTCGCATATTTATTCCGAAGTTTGGGTTATCTCTCGATATTCTCGTTACAATGGTTTCACCGTTCGTTTGATGCATTGGGCAAAGGTTGTTTATTGACAAGTAAAGGGTTGTGTTGGAGCTATTTGATCCAGCTTGAAAATTGATGAAACATTGTTCGTAGTGGATTCAAGGGTTGAAACCTCACCGAACGTGTGGCGCCACCGCAGAGGGCCGGTGCTAATATCGGGGGTAGTAGTTCTCTTCCAGTGAGGTTGGTAAAATGAGAGCAAGGGGTTGTTGCTCCCTTCCAGAGAGGCCGGTAAATGAGAGAAGGTTGTAGCCTTCTCGCATGTGTGGGTGCCTCGCGTACCGGGTATGAGTCCGCACCAAGACATGTTGTAAGAAGTTTTCTTAATAATAAAAAATTGAAGACCGAGACGACGACACAGCTGGTTTTCTCCCGAATTGGGTTTCCACCCAAAAAATCCCGGTGTTCATTTGTGGTTTCTTATGTGTGATGATTATTCGCTTCTTCCCCGCACTTGTTTACTATTTTCTAAATATATGATGAATGATTAATGCAATGATCTAAGTCAAGAACTAAATGCATAATTAGATCACCGGATATACGCGAGTTCTATAAAGGATATCCGCGTATATTTGCGGGTTTGCTTCAGGAAAGTTGTGTATGGTTTTTAATAAATAAATATCAAATTTTTTTTTTCTACACTAAATACTTTTTCACCCCCCCCCCCACCCCCCCCCCCCCCCCTCTCAGTATTTTTCCCAACAAATGCCATGATGCAGTCGTAGAACAATATGAACTTAGAGAAAAAAGAGTCAAGAAATTGCCAAACCAAAAAGCTTCGAGGTTACCATCAAGAAAAGACTCGAGAAAACTTTCTAAAGCACTCATCAAGGTCACAAGTCGTTGTACCGAGAGTTTTGGAAAGAACAAATAAAAGGACAACCAAAACATCGATACACAAGGTAAAACTACCTAGCAAAGACTAGCAATCGCGCTAGTGCTCCTAATAAAACCCGTCACTAACATCGTACATATGAGAATCAACACACCGATCTCGCCCAATAAGGTAGGCTAACAAAAAATGTAGTTGAACATTCCAAAGAGTCATTCCACTTTCAATTTGGAGAGTGAGATTGCAAAAATTAAAATATCTCTCCCACTCTCCGAGCCGGCCACTCAGATGTATATAAAGGCCAAATTTTGAAAGCATTAAATTTAGGCGAGAACAAGACACTCAAATCAATGACGATCAACTCGCCTTCTCGTTTGGTCCAAAGATAGAAGGAAATTTTCAAGAAGGCGTAGTGGCTCCCTTTTTATATCAGTCTTAATATCCATGATGTGATCCTCCACAATGCAATGCATGATTATGGAGCATCACACAACTCCGATGCCCAAAGTAGTGATGGAAATATTAGGCCTAAAGATAACCCGTCCATATAAATACCTATACTCTTTTGACTCTAGTAGAGTCAAGTTTCTTGGCTCGATCAAAGATTTATGTGTGAGCCTTACTCGTATTCCCCGCCAAGTGTATGGTCATGGATGTTATGGTATGATGTGCCTCCCAAGTATGGCATGTTATTATCAAGATCATGTAGGGAGCCAAGCCGCAATGAACTATGCAGATGGATGGGGCTTATGCCACGATCCCACCAACTCAAGACCGTATGGTGCTACCAAATGAAATTCCTAGTTAGTAGCTCGAAAAGCCTCGAAAATTCTCCTCTTCTATACTGCATACGTACCCAGATTCCTTTATCTTCTCGCAATTATGAATCTTTGGGGGATCCATTATGAAAACGTATACAAGCAAAGATACATGTGATTGAACAGCCAATGGACTATAACATAATGGATACCATAGACTCGTATGATGAAGACATAGAAAACCTTTGAACAAAGGCACCGAAACAACAACGCAAAGTGAAATCCGGTATAGAATGTCGTCACCAAAGAAGTCACTCCTCTAATTTCCACATCCATAATGAAAAAATAAATGTACCCACAAACCTAGTGCAGCACCTTATGATGTGACACAATGGCGAACCTGCCCGTAGGGAAAGGAATGTTAACAAAAACAAGAATGAACCCCCGTGGGAAATGAATTTCATGGGTCCCGCACAAGAAGAACCGGCTAGGGTGGGTGTGGATACATAAATACGTAAAAAGTGATTACGCAGAGAGTCATGCCCGCAACTTGCACTTCAAATGTACAAACAACGTTGCAGAATATGAGTCCCTTATCCTAGGCTTGAACCTATTGAGAAAATTAGGAGCCCGTATGATAACCTCCAGGCATGGGGACTCGAGTCGATTATCAAACAGGTGAATGGTGAATACATAGCAAAACATCCTAGATCGAGAGCTTATAGGAATGACACTATGGATCTACCGAAAACATTTGTTGAATATGAATTAGTGTTCATTCCTGTGGGTCAAAATGTTTGGCTGCAAACGGACTAGCCTCGCCTAGCTAGTTCCTACCCTAAGACTCCAATCGATCAACGATCATCATTCGTACTCAAGTTCAGACCGTTAGCATAAACACGAAAAATATTGGCGTGTTTTTGAAGGTGATAAACAGATTGAAGATTTCCTAGCAAAAAGTGAAATGATTTTGAATTTTCTCGATTCAAAACTCCAAATCAATAGACTTTTCCTAAGTGAAGAATCCTCGCATGAGGAAGAAACACCGTAACATAGAAATAAATGCCCGAATGAAAAAACCGGAAATCCAAACCCGAAAATGTGAAAATGCAGATAGTGAAGAAGTGGGAGGTGCTGCAAGCCAAGCATAAGAATATACCCGTAGCCTAGCACCCTTATAAGACCTCTTTGACTTTGATGATGTATAAAAAAATCCCACTATAGAACATGCAAATACTCGACGTGGAAGAGTGCAACAAAGGCATTGTATAAGCCCAAAATGATTAAATCGGGCTAAGTCTTTACCGTAGACATGAAGAAGAAATACATTGACCTTTTCAAGGAATTCATCGATGTTTTCCGGAGTTATGAAGACTTAAAGGCCTATGACACAAAACATCATTCAAAGACAAAATACCCTTGAAAGAAAATCGTAGGCCCTTCGTAAAAAATTTCGTAGAATCAATCCAAAAAACAATCGCCTCAGCTTGAAAAAGAGATTAAGAAGATGTATGAAGCAGTATAATTGTTCCCGTGATATTCTAATTGGGTGTCAAACTATATGGTCGTGAGAAAGAAAATAGGGGAAATCAAATGTATAGACTTCGTAAATCTTAATGCAGCCTCACTCAAAGACAATTACCCGTTGCCTAAAATGGAACATATTCTTCAGAGGGTAGTGGGCTCCCATGAGGATCTCCCTACTAGATGGTTTCTTAGGTTACAATCAAGTCTTAGTAATCCCGTACACTGAATCCTTCAAAATAAAATTTCTCTTTACTTCACTCCATGGGGCACCTTTATGTATAAAAATTCCCTTTGGAATGATGAACGCCGGGGTAGCCTTCCAAAGAGCGATGGATATAGATTTTTCGCATGAGATAGGACACTTCATCTTTATTTACTTGGATGACATAACAATCTATTATAAGATCGAAGAAGAACATCTCAAAACATCCGAGAAAGTATGTTTGAAAATGTATAAGGTTTGGTCTATCATTGAACTTAAAAAGACTATCTTTGGGCTACAAGAAGGAAAATTCTTGGCTACATTATATCCGAAAAAGGAATTAGGATAGACTCGCAAAGAGTTGAGGGAATACTACAAATCACACACCCGAGAAACATCAAAGAATTGGCTGCAATTCTTCATAGGCAAAATCAACTTCCCTTAGGAGATTTATTCCAAATCTAGCCGAACACCTTAGGAATATGACTAACATGCCAAAGAAAGGCGAGGGGGTTAAATGGACTCGTTGGAGCTAAACAATCTTTTGAATCGCAAAAATTGCACTCACTCCAAGCTCCCGTTCGATCACCTCTAGATTTCTAAAGATTTCCCGTATCTTTTCATTTGCCTTCCGAGCATACAAAGGCTGGCGGGGCCCCGTCGCGTAAAAAAACGTAGAGGGAATGGAACAACCCATTTCTTTCTTCTCGCAAAGCACCCGAGATGCACCCTTGAAATACAACATAATGGAAAAAATAGGCCTATGCTTCCGATTAAGGCCTTGAAAGACTTCGTGGTGTACATATTTCATTCTCACACCATAGCTTATGTGCCCAACATCATAGTCAAAAACATAATGTCCCAAGACCCGCATGGGAAGAGGGGCAAATGGATTGCCGTGATTTTTTAATATGACCTTGAGATAAAACTCACCAACCTGATTAAAGGTCAGGGCTTAGCTCAATTAATGGCTGAATCAAACTTACAATCCATAGACATTAACATGGTAAATACCTTGATAAGCAACAAGAATCGCCTGATTCCACTTCCATGAGGAAAAATTTCGCAGCTCTCCTCGGTATTCCGACATTCCGTATGTGCTTACACACCCCAATGCCCCACCCGAACTATCCAAGACTAAAGCCAGATTCTAAAGCTAAAGGCCAAGAACTATTGCATATTGAATAACTTCATATACCGGAAAAACCCAAATGGCCTATTTGCTTAAATGTTTGCTCCTCGAAAACGAGGCAGAGAGGATTAATAAGAATTCCATGTCGGAGAATGTGGAGGCCACCCGAGTTGGAAAGCCACCGTAAATAAAAATGACTGTGAGCTAGCTACTATTGGCCCACACCTTTCAACGATGTTCATAAAATGATACTCGCTCACAAATGCCGTATTTTTGAAGCGTTTAAGAAAATCCTTCCCTTACCCCTACAACCCATCACCGTTGAAGGTCCTTTTCCGCAATGGGGCCTAGATTTCATAGGGTAGATTCA
Organism: Pinus albicaulis; assembly: GCA_034641835.2. Lineage (NCBI taxonomy): Eukaryota > Viridiplantae > Streptophyta > Pinopsida > Pinales > Pinaceae > Pinus > Pinus albicaulis. The sequence goes on from CM076578.1 coordinate 123,115,702, forward strand.
CCCCCGGCTTCTTCTACACAACAAAAATGGATCCCAACAAACCTACCGACTACTTCACTATGGAAAGAGGCCATATCCACTAGGAATGTCACAAATTTAGTCATCATTAGTTTCCTAGAAGGTCATATCCTTTGTCGATTTGGCTGCCCAAGGAAAATAATCAATCGATAATGCTACTACTTTCGGATCCAAGAAAATGGTTGATTTTTTCTGGCTGTGTATCAAATAGCACTTGGTCATTCGAATCGCCTATTACCCTCGTGGTAATGGATTAGCCGAATCATCAAATAAGAGCCTCGGTGATCATCATCAAGAAGTCGCTAGAAGAGAACAAAAATCATGGCATAACAAGTTAGTAAATGCTTTGTGGGCTGACAAAGCATAACAAAGAAGTCCATTGGCATGTCACCATTTCATCTTGTCTATGGTACATAAGCGCATTTCCTACTGCCTCTTGGGGTACCAAAGGATCAAGTCAAGTCCAGAGATTCAAATGTAAGAAGACAAGATGGTGAGAAGGATAAAACTGCATAATCCATATTCAAGAACAAGAGAAGAGGTTTACAACAGAGCAAAGAAAGTTCGTGAAAACATCAAGAGGTTGTTCGACAAGAGAACCAAGGTCGCTAATTTTAAAATTGGAGATATGGTTCTCAAGTGGGACTCAAGGAGAGAAGATAAAGGAAAAAGCACAAAGCAAGTTTGACAGGGGCCAGGCAAGGTCCATACATCATCCAAACCCCACCGTTGGTCCAAATGATTTTTTCCCATAGGAATTAGCTGGGTACTGCAGCTATTTGGGGGTCCTCATTAATGGAAAGATGCTCAAGTACTACTTACCGATTTTCCATTTCCGGGGCTCGTTTCCATTGTACATACCGAAGGTGCTTTATTTTCAAGAAAAAGAGAAAATGTTAAAAAAAAAACAGAGGAAAGGAGAGGTCTCGACATGCCTAAAACGTGAGCTCCCGATGTGCAAATATCGTTCTTAATAAGCTCAAAACCCGAGCCAAAGAAAATAAACACTGTCCTAACATGCCCAAAATCGGGACTTAAAAAGAAGGAATGAGACTCGCCCTAACATGCCCAAAACCAGAGTCGAAATGAAGAAAGGAAGTGACTCTAACATGCTCAAAACTTGAGTCACAAAGAGAAGAAGGATATTTCAAGTTTCGCATCCCAAGTCTTAATGCTTTGTTTTCGCTTCGCAAATTTTGTCCATGTGAAACTGCTTTTATGCCCCGGACTCCTCGAAATAAGTCAAACAGTTTAATCCCCGGCTTGACTATTTTTCAATTTCTCGTCATAGAATGTAGAGAAGAAATCATTGATGGGCTGAATCCCAAAAGATATTAGATTAGGTAGAGAAACATATGAGAGCAATGTACTAACTGTCTCATGGAGTAATAAGGGTAGATTTAGAATAGGTTTATTTTCTTGTTTGTAAAAAAATAAAAGATGTAAAGGGTCCGCTAGCTCGTATGCACCCCAGAAGAAGAAAAAAATGCTAGGATTGTAGTGTGGGTAGGTAGTCCTGCTGGAGAAAGTTTTTCTCCGCTCGATGTAATGTCTTCATTTTGTGGCAAAATGCCTGATCTAAAGAAAGAAAGGGATGTGCCAAGCAAAGAAAATTCGGCCTACACCAAAGATCTCGGTTTTCCGAATTATTGACTCCTTCAAGAAGAAGCCATCCCCATGTGGAGCCACTGTTAGCCCCTTTATAATTTCCTCGACTACAAGCAAGGGGCTAATTTTTTTTTATGAGCCTACAAGGAATGCATTTCCCTTGAAACACATCATCCTTGCAACCTTTTCCTATTCCCCGCCTTGTGATCGCTCTCCGTTGTTCCGGGAGAGGAAACAAGCCTTAATGATAAAGAATTATGCTCCAAAAGGCTTTATTCTACCTCGTACCTCTGGGCGAAATAATCCCTCATTTTACTCCCTTTCCCTTTCCCTCCATCGAGGCTCCCCTTTACCCTCTAAATCATACCCGAAATTCCCTTTAAATCCTATAAGTCCCCTTTGTTTGACCATTCTCCTATTTTATCTCCCTATCGTTACCCTTCTTTGGCTTTAAAATGCATTAAAATGGGCAAACAAACCCACTTACGACTTAAATTAAGGCCCAGCCCCTTTCGGCTTAGCTCCCTTAACCACTTCCCCATATTCCCCTTAGCACTAGACCAAGTGCTTAAGTCTTGAGCACTCATCGCAATCGCATCGTCTCCAAGTGGGGCGCATTCTTTTGTTACAAAAGAAAAACTCCGATGTGATCGGTTTGGTTCTGTAAGACCCTAGGCGCGATCTCGCACCGTCGATCTACTATTCTCGATCCGACGGCCGGAGCGCTCATCGCACTCCACACACCATCGCATTGCATCCCCCCCCGCAATCTGAGCCATCCGATTAACACACCAATCAACGATCCCCGCGCCCGCGGCTTTAAATGTTCAGAAACCAGCCGGTTTTTATCGCACCGCCTTTGGGCAGAGAGTGGTATTTCCCAATCGTCCAGCGATTCCATACAACAAGTGATGCGTGGCCCCTGTACGATGGCAAAACCACCTTCTCATCGCGCGTTAAATTGAGTCCGTGGAGGCAGAGTGATATGAATAATAACCGTCAGATCTGCCCTGCCTCATCCAACGGTCGCTATTCCACGAAGTCGCGCGAGGTTTAACCCGTAGTCTTCGTACCCCTGGCCCACCGTTCGTCGTCCCCCGCCGCGTGTTCAACTGTCGATCTCCTCCCGGATCTGACGGTCCATATCTGTTCTCCCCGCTGTTGATTCTTCCATCATTGCCCGGTCCCGCCACGTCACCTCCACGTGTATCCACCGTAGCTCCGCCATCCCATTACGTAAATTCATTCAAAGGTCAATGTTTATAAGGTTTTCACGTATAATTGTTCCGCATTCCGCCAACCTTGCGCCATCTCTGTTCTCCACCATCCCACAGCATCTTCCGCCCTTTCTCCGCAGTCCCACTATCATCCACATCATCCGCCCCCATCCATGGTCTTCATAATAGGTTTCGTGTTTTTGCAGGGCTTCAGAAAGGCAGAAAACCGCCACAAATTTCGATGTATATCATTAAGTAGGTTGCCATCATCTTCATCAAGTGGGTTGCCATCAAGGACAACACTCAGCATCATATTGCCAACAATCTCCCCCTTTGGACTTGATGGAAACCACGATGGAGTTTGAGCACCAGAACAGATAGATACATTGATTATAATCATTATACAACAACCATGTTACTCTCCCCTTATTCAAACACCATGCCACTCTCCCCCTTTGACATCAAGGGCAAAGGGCGGGTCAAACCAACACAAGGTTTTTCTTCTCAAGTTCAAGCTGAATCTTCAAACCTATTATTCAATGAAGTACATGACACTATGACCTTTCCTATCACCAAGGACTCATACTTACATCAAAGATCCAACCAAGTGGATTTACATATGTGACCCAAGTACCCAACGACGTGGGTTTACACATTTTGACTCAATTACCCAACCAAGTGGGTTTACAAATCTGAACAAGCCCTTTACATGGTTGAATATTACAAATTACATCATAGGTCATAGCCTTTTCATCAAATTACACATATGAATTTTATAACCAATACCAAAAGGACCTCAAGAGAGAGATCATATTTCAGAATCATCATACTGCCAAAAATGCATTACACCCAGCAAGGCTAATGCTCCCCCTGAAACTATACAACCAATGCATCCTTTCCAAGTGACCAAAACTCCCCCTTAGCTTGTGCATCTTGAACACTTTCAACAGCAAATCATCAAGGCATCTTCACCCAATATCAAAGAAAGAAACAAAAATATAAGAGCTGAAGCATTATCAGAGATACCAAATAGTACTGCAGTTGTACTGAGAAATGCTGACCCCAAAAATTTGTCAGCAACCAAGCATACATGGTTTTTTGTGTATGAACTCACGTATCCAATTTAATATTATGAATTTAGGCATATTTGTTCTTCTGACTGGCAGAGACTACTCCCAGCTTCTGTCTTAGATATTCGAATGCTTCCCTGGGCAGAGGTTTGGTAAAGATATCAACAACTTGTTCTTTGGAGGGAACATACTCCAACTTCACCTTTTGTTCAAGCACTTGTTCACGTAAGTAGTGATACTTGATGGGAATGTGCTTGGTCTTCAAATGCATAACCAGATTCTTTGAGATACTGATGGCACTTGTGTTATCACACATAATGGAGATAGGAGATGTACATTTGATTTGAAAATCTTGTAAGGTTTGCATCATCCAAAGGAGTTGAGTGCAACAAGATGCGGCAGCCACATATTTTGCTTCTACTGTAGATAAGGCAATAGAATTTTGCTTCTTGCTGAACCAAGATACTAACCGGGGTCCCATATAGAATGCACCACCACTAGTGCTTTTCCGATCATCAACACTTCCAGCCCAATCTGCATCGGTGTAAGCATGAAGAGTAAGATCAGCATTCTTTGGATACCATAGACCAAAGTCTTGAGTTCCTTGTAGATATTTGAAAATTCTTTTCACAGCCTGAAGGTGAGACTCTTTTGGATTAGCTTGGAATCGTCCAACAATCCCAACTGCATGCATAATGTCTGGTCTAGTCCTAGTGAGATAAAGTAGGCTTCCTATCATTGATCTGTATTCTGGTTGATTCACCGCGGGAGAATCATCATGAGAACTGAGGTTACATCGGTTATCATTGGTGTACTTACAGTTTTGCACTCTTCCATGCCATACTTCTTCAGAATTTGCTTAAGGTATTTTTCTTGTGATAAGAATATACCATCTGTAGTTTGATGCACTTGCAAGCCAAGAAAGAATGTTAGTTCCCCAAGTAAAGACATTTCAAATTCTTGCTGCATGACAGAAGCAAATTTCCGACTCATAGATTCTTCATTACTTCCAAAAATGATATCATCAACATATACAACCACAATCAATAGTTTATCATTTTCAATTTTTGTGTATAAGTTACTATCAGCAGACCCCTTTGAAAATCCTCGTTGATGAAGATATTTGTCAAGACGATAATACCATGCCCTTGGAGCTTGTTTGAGACCATATAGAGCCTTTTTAAGTTTACAAACAAGATTTTCATCATTTCCCAAAATGAATCCTTCTGGTTGTTCTATATACACTTCTTCTTCTAGATCACCATTGAGAAATGCAGATTTAACATCCATTTGATAAACTTTGATTTGTTGAAAACTTGAAAAAACAAGAAACATTCTTATGGCTTCAAGTCTAGCTACAGGAGCAAAAGTTTCTTCAAAGTCTATACCTTCTTGTTGAGTATACCCCTTGCAAACCAGTCTAGCTTTGTTTCTTATAACATCCCCATTCTCATTTAACTTGTTCTTGAATATCCATTTAGTTCCAATGACATTTTTATCATGTGGTAATTGGTACCAAATCCCATGTTTGATTCTTTTCAATTTGATCAAGCTCTTCATTCATGGCTTGAATCCAACATTCATCTTTGCTAGCTTGATTGACATTGTGTGGTTCAATTGTGGATAAAAATGCTAGATAGCTAGAAGATCCCACAAGAGTCCTCCTTGTTTGTACACCTGATTCCTTGTCTCCCAAAATTTGAGATTCAGGATGATTCTTTTGAACATATCTGGATGGAGCCTTTTCAGATAAATCATCTTCAGGTTCTTCATTGGATCCACTGTCTATATCATTTCTATTTGATGTAGAAGGAAAAAAGTCACCATCATCTTCTTCTGTTGTTTGTTTTTCTTCTTTAGGAGCTGCAGGAGACTCATCAATAACAACATCAATACATTCAACAATCTTTCGAAGCCTTTTATTGTAACATTTGTATGCTTTGCTTGTAGATGAGTAACCAAGAAGTATCCCTTCATCTAATCTAGGTTCAAACTTGCCAAGCTTTTCATCATTATTTTTGATAAAGCATTTACTTCCAAAAACTCTAAAATGCTTCACAGAGGGAGAATTACCATACCAGAGTTCATATGGAGTTTTGTCACTATTTACCCGAACATGTGCCTTGTTGAGAATGTTTACTACTGTATGTGCTGCTTCTCCCCAGAACATGTCAGGAGTTCTTGAATCATCAAGCATAGCTCTAGCCATTTGTTGAATTTTTCTATTCATTCTTTCTGCTACGCCATTTTGTTGTGGAGTGCTAGCTACAGAGAATTGTCTTTTTATGCCATGTTTTTCACAAAATTCAAGGAATTAATTTGATGTATATTCTCCTCCTTGATCAGATCTAAGACACTTGATTTTTATATCTAATTCATTTTCCACCAATGCTTTGAAGATCTAAAATTTTTCAAATGCTTCATCTTTGTGTTTAATCAACCCGATCCAACACATTCTAGAGAAATCATCGATAAATAAGATATAGTATTCTTCCCCACGTGGTGAATTTTTCCTCATAGGTCCACATATGTCAGTATGAATGAGTTCAAGAGGCTTACTTGATGATCCTTCTTTGGCATTAAATTGTACTCTGGTCTGCTTACCGAATTGGCAAGATTTGCATATGATACTCTTTGGTAGAGTAATATTGGGAAGACCACGAACAGCTTGAAGTCTGCTTGCTTTGTTGATTTGAGAGAAGCTCAGATGCCCCAGCCTTCTATGCCATAGCCAATTTTCTGAAGATTTTCTCAAGTAACATTGATCTTTGCAGTTCTTCAATACATACAGGTTGCTTGGAGTTCTTTTGCCTTTTATAATAGTTTTACCCGTATCAAGATCACGAACCACACATTATTTTGAACTAAAGACAACTTCAGTTCCTTGATCACACATTTGACTTACACTTAACAGGTTATGCCTTAATCCATCCACATACATGACATCATTAGCCTTCACCTTTTCTTTTAGAAACACGGACCCTTTTCCTTTAATTACAGCAGGAGTATCATTTCCAAATGTAACTTTCTTTTCTTTTTCTAGAGCATTATATGCAAGAAGTTTTCTTTTGTCACCTGTCATGTGTCTTGAGCATCCACTATCAATGTACCATTTATTTTCTTCACCTTCTGCAAATAATGCTATCCCACAATTTTCAACCTGTAATTCCTTCTTTTTCCATACTTTGGAACTTGAAGGAAAATGTTGTTTTGGCTGGACTTTGCTCCTGCATTCAAATTCTTCATGGCCAAAGTTATTGCAATAAGCACATTCAACTTCATTTTGAAGAGGAGAAAAGTTGTTATAGGTATTCTTCTTTGTTCCAATATCAATCCTTTTCTTTCTTGCTTCTCTTGTCATGATGGTTTTATATGCAACACATTGAACAACGTTATGACCAAAATTGTGACATGAGAAACATTGTCCATTGAAGTAGAAATTTCTACGATCATGAAATCTTCTATTTGAATTTACCTGTTGGTTGTTGCTTCTTTGAGAGATATCCCTGTTAGTGTTCCTTGAATTGTGATGATCATGCTTTACCTGTAAAGATTCTTTATTCCCTTGCTGAGTGGCTGAATGTAGTAAACCAGTTGTAGCTGCTTTTAGATAATTTGGTGCTGAAGCCTGAGAAGATTCTCCGGTATATCCAAGACCTGTCTTTATAAGAGGAGAACGTTGAACCTTTATAATCTCATCTAAGGTTTCAGATCCTTTAGCAAATCTAAGATTCAGAGTCTTTAATTTCTCAAGTTATTTTCTTAGAATTACTACTTCACATTCTAATTTCTCATTGTGTTTCTTTGCTTCTTCATTCTGCCTTTTTAGAGTTTCTATGATTATTTTACTTTCTTCCAAGCATATTTTGAGTTGATTGTTTTGATCAAGAAAATCATTGTCATCTAGAGCATCCATAAAAGCATCCTTGTTGTCTCTAGAATTATTTTCAAATGCCATGAGAAGTCTAAGATCTTGTTCACATTCTTCCTCACTATCAGATAACCCATCACTGTCTTCATTTGTATAGTAACTTTTCTTAGTGCTAGATCGGTTCTTATTCCTTCTTGCTACTTCTTTCCCTTTAACAGATGTTTCTTTATAAGGACACTTTGCAGCATAATGACCAACTCTTCCACAATCAAAACATTTGAAAGGAAGCTTACCTTTGAATCTTCCGGTTCCTAGTTGGAGTCTTCTCACAAAGTTTGCCTCATCTTCTTCTGAGATATATCCTGATCCTTCTAGTTTTTGAACTTCTTTCCCTTTTGTAGAAGCTTTAAAAACAACTTCTTTGACTTCAGATGATCCTCCTCTCCTCATTTCATATGCAGTCAATATGCCATGAAGTTGCACCACAGTAAGAGTTTGAAGATCCTGTTTTTCTTCAAGAGCAGAGACTTTTGATTCAAATTTTTCCGTTAGTGATCTTAATATTTTCTCAGCCAAAGTAGATTTCGTGATTGTTTCTCCAAAATTTCTCATACGATTTACAACATCATTAAGATGTAAAAAGAAACTAGAAATATTCTCATCACTATGCATCTTTAACTTTTCATATTCAATTCTGAGAGTTTGAAGTTTTGCACTTTTTACCTTTGCATCACCTTCATAACTTAGAATGATTTTATCCCATATCTCCTTTGCTGTATTCAGCTGCATAAATTTGACAAATTCTGATTCAGTTAGACTTCCCGTTAGAGCATTGACTGCCTTTGCATTTATTTCATAATTCTTCTTTTCAGTCGGATTTGTTGGTATTGCAGCTGGATATTGATATCCTTGTTCAACAATGGCCCATACATCTGCTCCCATAGACTGAAGATAGGATCTCATATTTATTTTCCAGAAGATTAAATTTCTTCCATTAAAGAGTGGAGGCTTGATAGATTCTGTTCCATCTTGATTTCTCATCTTGCTTGATCTTCCTTCTAGCGGTTAAGCTTTTTCAGAAGGACCTGCTCTGATACCAATTGTTTGGAAAAATACTGACAGGGCGGGGGGGGGTGAATCAGTATTTAGTGCAGACAATAAAACTTTGATATTTCTTTCTTAAAAACCATACGCAACTTTCCTGAAGCAAACCTGCGTATATACGCGGATATCCTTTACAGAACTCGCGTATATCCAGTGATCTAATTATGCATTTAGTTCTTGACTTAGATCATTGCATTACTCATTCATCAGATATTTAGAAAATAGTAAACAAGTGCAGGAAGAACAGAATAATCATCACACATAAGCAACCACATATGAACACCAGGATTTTTAGGTGGAAACCCAATTCGGGAGAAAACCACCGCTGCCGTCGTCTCAGTCTTCAATTTTTATTATTAAGAAAACTTCTTACAACATGTACTGGTGCAGACTCATACCAGTACGCAGGAACCCACCTGCAGAAGGCTACAACCTTCTCTTGTTTACCAGCCTCTCCTGAAGGGAGCAACAACCCCCTGCTCTCGTTTACCAGCCTCACCTAGAAGGGAGCTACTACCACCTGATATTAGCACCAGCCTCTACTGGCAGAAAGCTTCTACGTTCAGACTGAAGGTTTCAACCCTCAGATCCACTGTAGACCACATTTCATCAATTTTCAAACTGGATCAAACAGCTCCAACACAACCCTTTACTTGTCAATAAACAACCTTTGCCCAATGCATCAAACAGAACAGTGAAACCACTGTAACCAGAATATCAGAGATAACCCAGACTTCAGAATAAATATGCAGAAACACATTCAACCTTGAGCAACCATAAGATCAGATATCATACGCACTTTTATTTAATCAGACCTGTGTATATATGCACTTTTTATGAAGTGAACCCGCGTATACATCTGTGCATTTACCAGAATAACCCTAACTGTCCATACGCGACTGTTGAAACAGATCCACATATACACGCGCTTTTCACGAACTGAACCTGCGTATAGATCTATAAAAGATAAAATTTGCACAACAAATTAGATCTATGAACTTACCCATATTTCTTCAAGTTCTTCAGCATATTTGCACCAGGTCTTCATCACTTCTTTTCAGATCATCCAAGAGATTCACCATTTCTAGATCTAGAGATCTTTAACCTTCACCATGTTCATAGATGCATCATAGATTCAGATCTATCAATCAAGAGCAGAGTTCAACCATGCAGATATACTTCAGAGTGAAGTATTCCTTAAAGCCTAGACACTTGCACACCCATGCACAATGATTTTATTCTCCTTATATAGATTTGGCCTTCATCAATACCATGAGTCAAAACCACATCACTTCCGATGGTATTCCTGGACGGGATCAAATAGACAATCCAGCGCTCAATACAATGGGTCAATACCATGGTAGTAACCCTTGGTTTTACATATTTAGAGTGCAATTGAGCATACGCGACTTGGTACGTTATTTCCTGCGTGCATACGCGACTTCCCCTAGAAAAACTCGCATATTCCTTGCCTCATGACATACACTTTTCATCACTCGGTTTCCGGCCCATTCGGGAAATTATTTCTTCTCGGGCACCTTCTATACTAATTGCATGTACATCGTATGTATATCATTTTGAAGCTCATCAAGAACAAACCTTCATTAAGCAGGGTTTCCATCATCTTCATCAAGTGGGTTGCCATCAAGGACAACACTCGCATCATATTGCCAACAACATTTTCAAATCCTAACCTGTAATCTTCATATTCCAACCATTCCTCCTCCCAACCAGAGGGTGAGGGCTGATCTTCTTCTGAGTAACAATTATGGGTTGAATATTCTGTTTCAAACATGTTTATTGTGTTCCCTTAAGACTCTTCTATGATTCCCTCATATTCATCAAGAAAATTCTCTTGGAATGGGGGAATAACTTGCTGATCTGATTCTCTTTGTCTGTTGGGGGTGGCATTGTTTCTTCTAAAGTTTTGGTTCTGGTTTTGGTTTCTATTTTGGCTACTGACTGTGACAACCATATTTTCCATCATTTGGTATATCTTGTCCACTTTTTTAGCTATATGATCGTGATTTGGGTCAAATGTGGAAGCTACATTGTCATCTTTATATGTTACCCTCTTCTCAGATCTCAGTCTTGCTCCTTTCTCAATCAGATTTGCCTCTATGTTCACCGCTCCTTTCTGCATGTCCTCCAATGTGTTGTACTCTTTATCCCTAAGCTCATAGGCCATGTCAGCATCAAAGCCTTCAGGGTATTTTGCTAGAGCCATGCCTTGTGGAGGTTTCATATGTGGAGGGAGGGCATTGTAGATGTTGTTAAATCTTGTTGTGTAGTGATGGACACTCTCTCCCACGTTTCTTTTAAGGGTCATGTATTCTGCTAAGAGTTGGCGAGGGTTAGCCTTAGTTTCCAATTTGTTTATGAAAGTCTGATATAAGGCTGGAAGATCATTGATGTTGCCTGGAGGTAGGCCTTTAAACCATTTCTTCACATCACCCCCTAAGATCTGGGCAAAGATTCTCATTTTTACTGTATCATCATCTATTTCCATGTAGTCAAAATAATCTTCCATCTTATCTACATGATGCTGGGCTGTGATGGACTCTTTTGCAGTGAAGTGTGGGATCTTTGACTGATAATAATTTGGTAAGGGTACTAAAGGCCGAGGTAACACCAAGGGTGTATACCAGGCTGCCATGATGATGTTTTGATGAGGTAAAGGGTTAACTTGGGCAGCTGGTATTTGGATGACAGGGATATTGTGACCAGCAGTAGACTGATGAGCAGATCTAGGGTGACTGAGCCCCAAGTTTTGTATGAAATGTATATCAGGAGGTGTAGAGGGGGGGGGGGGGGGTCTGTCTATTCCCAAGGTGTCTACCACTTTGGGGTGGTGAACCAGGAAGCTCAGGGTTTGGCTGGTCCAAAATACTGAATGACCTAGTTCTAGGTAATCTGTTAGGTAGGTCTAGGTCAAGGTGAAAGTGTGATAAAGCTATCTTCTGGCGCAGAGTTAGCTCTATGGAGGTGATTGGAAATAGTTGGTCTTTTAGGTGTGTGAGATCCTTTAAGGATGCTCTCAGGGTTGTCAACTATTTCAGGTGGGTCAGGGTTAGGGTAAGCTCTTGTATGAATGGTTCTATAAGCCAGAATGTTGTCTTCTGACCAAGTAGCTTGATCCTACTTGTTACTTCTACTGTGGTTGATGATTTTATGGAGGCTGGTCTCCAAGTGGAGTCTAATGTGAACCAAGATAATCAGCAAGCCTACTGATCACCAGTGGAGTCTTTAAATTCATTTAGGAACTATGGAGTCGCCAGGTGGAAAGGTTGAGGATGTTTTGAAGGGTACACTGTCCACCACAGTGCTTATGAGATGTCCCATTTTCAAGGCTATCTCCCAAACACAACAAAATCTAACCAGAGATTGACTGGGAGGGCATTTACCAGATATGTCACCTCTGAAAGAGTGTGAGATCCGGAGGCTACCTAGCCCTTTCCAGACTCTGTACAAGAGTATGGGAAAACAAAACGAATGGTATAGAGGTTGATGTGAGAATAGGAGTGTTTAACTACCAACCTAACCAGAGATTGTAGGTTTCTGAGGCTTATGATTTAGTACGGTGAGGAAAACTCAGAAAGCTCCCCAGCGGAGTCGCCATTATGTTGGGGTTCCCATGTTTTGGCCAGATTTGCAAGATGAAAAGATGAGACAACATCAAACCACTTTCAGACCTCAGGATCTAGCCCTCCTGAGTCCAGAGAGTGATCTCTCTATGATATATCAAAGGTGTATGTCTTTGAAGTTCAAGTGTTGAATATGTTAGGCTAGTTATAAGGCTCGAGGTTTGTTTGTTTGATTTGTTTGTTTGGTTGTTGGTTATCAGGAAAGAAGGATTCATTGTAAGACCAGGATGAGCAAAGAGGAATAAGGCAGAGGTGAAGTGTTCCAGAAAAGCATTCAAGACCATTGGGCAATGGAGTCAGGAAAGGATTTGCTTGCTAATCAATAGGCAGGCTCTCAATTGGGCTAGTCATATAAAACATAGGATCTTAAGATGATTGTGTGAGATGGAAAGGTAGGAGAGGAGGGAATAACATAGATTCAAAGCACAAAGTTAAAGACCAGCTGGTCGCACAAGGATCCTAGTGGACAGGGCTAACTCTAATCCCTAGTGTTCCCAAATCTTCCAACTAAATCTATAACAAGAAACATCTAAGAACTGAATTCATTTAATTCACACATCAGAGAGTAGGAAATAACATCCACTACACTGGTTAAACCAATTGAAATCATTTATTAGATAATACATTCAGAAGAGAAACATCAATGGCAAGGAGAGTAGAAACATAGGGTACCTAACAAGGGTAAATCCTATGCCAATATTATGATGCAAGCCAGTAGAAATGAAATGAAATGAATGTAAACACAAAGATAGAAAAACATCACCGCTACTTAAGATCACGATCCAAAGAAATGTGCTCGTCATATTAAATAGCAATACCAATCAAGTACAACATTGCCAATAGCTGAATACTAAGTCTGAAAACATCTCCTTCAACCTATCATACAACTTTACACAAAGACTGTGTCTCAAAAGAAACTACTTGCAGTTCTCTGATAACTGATCAACAACCTTTACAATGAGTTTCTTCATGAATTTATAGCTCCATAGGAGCAGAGGGGGTAGGTGAAGAACTAAATGCAATATTAAATTTCTGAAAAGAAAGAGGGCCGAAGCCCATTCTGTATCAATTCTGTGCATTAATCTCTGGTGTTCTTTGGGTGAACGAATGATCTTCTTCAGACTACAGATTACTCTGAAATGACTCTGATGTATTATGACTGCAGTATTGTATGGTGCTATTGGAGAATAAACAGAAGATAAATGGATGATCAAGAAGTCTACCATACTGATGAAATAAATGCTTTGATAGTACTAGGGTTGTTTCAAGGTAGAAAATATCTCCAGAACACGACATTGATTGAACACTGCATGGGTGCTTTGTCCTTTATGGAGGAAAAAAATTCTGCTGCTGTAGAAAACCCTGATATGCATTGATTTCTGCTACTGTACCTTCTGCATGATCCACAGGATCACTGATTTGATGCTTTACCTCTAAATCGTTGTATTAAAGCTCAAACCTTCAATACTGAATGCTGGAATCCATTGATCATTAGCCGGTTTTTTTCCACTGCTCCATAAATGCCTCGATCTGAAAAATCTGGGCTTTAACATCGCTGGATAGGTTTCTTCGCGAAGGTTGGACTGTCCCCGGGTAATATTTACGACGACGCTACCTTTCTGGGTTTTTTCTATTGTGGTACTAGCTTCCAGATTTAATTTTGTCTGCACAGCACGCCATTGAAGTAGTACTTCTGAGATGTGGCGGTTTTCTGCCTTTCTGAAGCCCTGTAAAAACATGAAACCTGTTATGAAGACCATGGATGGGGGTGGATGATGTGGATGATAGTGGGACTGCGGAGAAAGGGCGGAAGATGCTGTGGGATGGTGGAGAACAGAGACGGCGCAAGGTTGGCAGAATGCGGAACAATTATATGTGAAAACCTTATAAAAATCGACCTTTGAATGAATTTACGTAATGGGATGGCAGAGGTACGGTGGATACACGTGGAGGTGACGTGGCGGGACCGGGCGATGACGAAAGAGTCAACAGCAAGGAGAACAGATCTGGACCATCAGATCCGGGAGGAGATCGATGGTTGAACACGCGGCGGGGGACGACAAACGGTGGGCCAGGGGTACAGAGACTATGGGTTAAACCCCACGCGACTTCGTGGAATGGCGACCGTTGGATGAGCTAGGGCAGATCTGATGGCTATTATGCATATCACTCTGCATCCACGGATTGAATTTAACGCGCGATGAGAAGGTGGTTTTGCCATCGTACATGGGCCATGCGTCACTTGTTGTATGGAATCGTTGGCCGATCGGGAAATACCACCGTCTGCCCAAAGGCGGTGCGATAAAAACCGGCTGGTTTCTGAACATTTAAAGCCACAGGCGCGGGGACCGTTGATTGGTGTGTTAATCAGACGGCTTAGATTGGATCGGGGGGGGGGGGATGCAATGCGATGGTGCGTGGAGTGCGATGAGTGCTCGACCGTTGGATCGGAATAGCAGATCGACGGTGCAGATCGCGCCTCGGGTCTTATAGAACGAAATCGATCGCATTGGAGTTTTTTTTTGTAACAAAGGGAATGCGCCCGCCCGACAGTGCGATTGCGATGAGCGCTCAAGACTTAAGCGCTTGGTCTTAACGCTAAGGGCATATGGGGAAGTGGTTAAGGGGGCTAAGCCGAAAGGGGCTGGGCCTTAATGTAAGTCAGAAAGTGGGTTTTTTGGCCCATTTTAATGCATTTTGAAGCCAAAGAAGGGTAACGATAGGGAGATAAAATGGGAAAATGGTCAAACAAAGGGGACTTATAGGATTTAAAGGGAATTTCGGGTATGATTTAGAGGGTAAAGGGTAGCCTTGAGGGAGGAAAGGGAAAGGGGTAAAATGAGGATTTTTGTAGAGGTAAAAGGGCAGAATAAAGCCTTTTGGAGCATAATTCTTTATCATCAAGGCTTATTTACTCAGAACAGTAGAGGGAAATAGTCACAAGGGAGGGAACAGGAAAAGGCTGCAAGGATGATGTGTTTTCAAGGGAAATGCATTCCTTGCAGGCTTACAAAACAAACTAGCCCCTTGCTTGCTTTGTCAAGGAAATTATAAGGGGCTAACATGCCCAACAACATGTGGATAGAATTAGTGATGCCTTTGAATACATAGAAATAGAAGATGGGACCATAAGAATGAGGATGTTTGTCCAAAGCCTAGGCGGAGAACCCAAGAAATGGTTTAAAAGCTTAGCTCCTAACAGTATACATGATCTCCCAACCCTCTACCAAAATTTTATAAACAGGTGGGAAATCAGGAAAAACCCCATCCAAATCCTTTCTGAATATAACAATCTTAAAAGGGATAATGGGGAAAGTGTTCGGGACTACTGCACTAGGTTCAACAGTGTTTATAGCGCCCTCCCTCCTCACTTCAAACCTCCACTTGGCTCAGCCTTAACAAATTTTCCTGAAGGTTTCGACCCAGATATGACATACCAAATAAGAGACAAAGACCTCGCCACTTTAGAAGAAATGCAATAAGTGGCTATGAGTGCGGAAGCCAACCTAGCTGAAAAGAGAGCTAGGATGAGATTAGAAAAGAAAGTCACATACCGAGATGAGGTCACCCCTTCAGTCTCTTCCTCAGATCCTAGAATAGATAGCCTGGTTAGATCCATGGAGAAAATGTGGGAAAAGATAAGTGAAAAGGCACCTCTTAGGGACAACCAGCCAAACCCTCAAAACAGGAACCAGAACCAAAACTTTAGAAGAGATCTGCCTCAAAAAAACCAAAGGAAAATGACCAACAGATCAGACCACTTGTCAATGAAAACTATGTTGATGAGGAAGAAAGAGATACAGAACCAATTGATGAGAATCACTTAAACTTGATAGGTTCTTATATCGAAAGTGAGGTTTTTCTCACAGAAGAAGAACAAGTTGTTTTTTCCCCCAATCAAAATGAAACAAACTATGAGGACCCCGAAGATCCTGAGATAGGTTTTTAGAATGCCATAATAGAAGCTCATAGGAAATATGTTTCATAGGAGTAAGAAAAACCAGGACAAATCTAAGAAAGGTAGCTCAGACACTGCTATTACTAAAACCCTTGATACCATTCTTAAAAGAGCAGTGGATAATAACAAAATCGTGGCCAAGAAAACTGACCAAAACAAAGATAAATCTATTTAAGCAAGCCTTGGCCCAAAGTATTCTGGTACCTCTACTAAGATTCCTGAGACAGCTGTGTTGAACAAAATCCTAAATCAAAGTCAACAAATTAAGAATATAAAGAAAATCATGGTTGAAAAAACTGAAACAAATCTATCTAAAACACAAGCGCCATTCTGTTTTGAAGGGGAAATTGCCAAAATAAAAATAACCATACCCCTCACTGAGTTAGTAACTATAGATAGGTACAGATCTCAAATCTTCAAAGTTTTTAACATAGGAAATGAGGCTGATAATTTAAATCTGATTGATGACAAACCCGAGCTTTTGTTCGGTCCCAAAATAGAAGGTGAATACCAAGAAGGAACTGTTTCCCCTTTCTACATATGTTTGAACATCCATGACAAGATATTACATAATGCCATGTTAGATTCTAGTGCCTCCCATAACCTCATGCCTAAAGCAGTCATGGAGAGTCTGGGTCTAGAGGTAACTAAACCTTACAAAGAGTTGTACTCTTTCGATTCAAGTCGGGTCAAATGCTTAGGCCTAATAAAGAACCTGTGTTTTGCTTGAACACAAATACCGGCTAAAAAACTAGTCATGGACGTAGTAGTGGCCGATATTCCTCCCAAGTATGGAATGATATTATCAATATCATGGGCCACCAAAATACAAGGTAGCCTTCAAATGGAGATGTCATTTGCCACCATCCCGGTTTTTAACCAAATTAGGAGGTTTTACCGAGAAACTCACATGAAATATATGGTGAGCAACCTAGATAGGCCAAACAACACTCCTATTTATTCCATTCATTCCAATTTAGATTCTTTTATCTTATACAATGAAAGTGATGATATAAATGAGCAGATAAAAGAAAATGAAGAAGATTTCAAACCATCAAAACAACATTTCCCATCCCTAGATAATGAAACTGATGACCAAAGCTCCAAGAAACCTGAAAAACAACTTAGTAGCATGTATGAAAAAGAAAATCTTTGGAGTGTAAGCTTTGATGGTTCTTGTGGTAAAAATGGTTCGGGGGTTGGCATCTAGATACACAATACTAATGAAGGTCATTCTTTCAGATTAGAATTCTAATGTACCAATAACATTGCAGAATATGAGGCCCTTCTCCTTGGTCTACACATACTTTAAGACTTAGGCGCTAATAAAATATTAGCCCAAGGAGATTCAGAACTTGTAATTAGAAAAATCAAAGGTGAATACTCGGCAAAAAACCCAAGACTGAGAGAGTATAGGAATGTAGCATTAGACATCCTCAAAACCTTCAAAAAATATGAACTCACTTATATTCCTAGGATTCGAAATAGCCTACCCAATGAGCTTTCCTTTGTCGCAAGAAATGGCCAAATACCATGTTTAAACAAGCAATACAGTATTCAATTCAAACATTGCCCTACAGTACCAAACAATATTGACCATTGGAAAATATTCAAAGATGACGATCAAATTGATGATTTTTTACAATCTAGGAATGAATTTGAAGTAACCAAAACAGACTTAGAAAATGAAGAAAGGAATCTTGGCAAAAATGAAGATCAAGAGCTAGATTACCTTCTTTAACAGATGTAAACTTAATAAATCATCCATATGAAACTGAGATAGGTGAGGACATAGACCAAAGAGAGCTTGAATTCTTACACTGTGAAAATGACAACATACCTAGAGGGCTTGCGCCATTAGAGGAACTGTTCGATTTTAACGATGTGGCCAAAAAGCCAAAAATGGAATCTACTAAGGTTGACATAGAAGAATATAACATAGGAAGCACGGAAGAACCAAGAATGATAAAACTGTCCAAAACTCTCCCTCCTCACATAAAAAAGAAATACATCAATTTTTTTAAAGAGTTTAAAGATGTGCTCGCATGGGGATACCAAGATTTTAAATCATACGACACAAGAATCATTCAACATAAGATTCCCCTCAAAGAAAAACAGAAGCCTTTCAAATAGAAGTTGAGAAGAATAAACCCAGTCTTACTACCTTTGGTTGAGAAGGAAATTAAAAAGATGTATGATGCTGGGATAATAGTGTCCCTCGGGTACTCTGAGTGGGTTTCAAATCTAGTATCAATTAGGAAAAAAACTGGTGAGATCAGACTTTGTATCGATTTTCGAAATCTGAATAGAGCCTATTTGAAGGACAACTATTCGTTTCCCAAAATGGACCACATACTTCAAAAGGTGGTGGGTGCTAAAAGAATCTCATTACTTGATGGCTTTTCCGGTTACAACCAAGTGCTGGTTTTCCCCACTGATCAACACAAAACTGCTTTCACCACACCTTGGGGCACTTTCATGTATGTTAAAATGCCTTTTGGATTGATGAATGCTGATGCCACATTCCAAAGAGCCATGGACATAGCCTTCTTGGAAGACATAGGTTATTTCATAGTCATATATCTTGACGACCTCACAGTATATTCCAAATCAGATGAAGAGCACCTGGTTCACTTGAGAAAGGTTTTCAACAAATGTAGAAAATATGGTTTATCTCCGAACCCCAAGAAAACACTTTTCGGTCTCGAAGAGGGAAAACTCCTAGGTCACATCATTTCAGAAGATGGAATAAAAAAGACCCCCAGAGAATTGAAGGCATATTGCAAATAATTCACCCCAGAAACATAAAAGAATTGCAATCCTTTATCAGAAAAATTAATTTCTTAAGAAGATTCATCCAAAATGTTGCTAAAATTTTGAGAAATATCACAAACATGTTAAAAAAGGAGGTCGGGGTTAAATGGACTACAGAAGCCAAAAAATATTTTGAATTGGTTAAAAAATCCCTAATTGAAACACCAATACTGATAAGTCCTGATTTCACCAAAGATTTTTACATTTTCTCATTTGCATCGAAACATATGATAGCTGTATTGTTATTACAAAAGAATGCAGTAGGGCAAGAACATCCCATAGCATTTTTTAGCAAATCCCTAATAGATGCTCCCTTAAAATATATATCATGGAAAAACAGGCATTTGCATTAGTAAAAGCAATAAAATATTTCCGAGTTTATATCTTGCATTCTCATATCATTTCTTTTGTTCCTCATACCGTCGTCAAAGATATATTAAATCAAGATCCCAATGATAAAAGGGGAAAATGGATCGCTATCATCTTAGAATATGAATTAGAAATCCAACCCACCAAACTGGTTAAGGGACAAGGACTTGCAAGACTAATGGCTGAAACCAACCTCCAAGCATTAGATATAAATTTTGTTGACACCTTAGAAGAACATGAAGAATGTACAACCCCTCATGTTGAAGAAGTGTTTTTGAATTCACCTTGGTATGCAGATATTCTTTATGTATTATTTTATCTAAATACTCCTCCAACTTTATCGAAAAGAAAAGCAAGATTACTCAAACAAAGATCTCTAAAGTTTTGCATTTTAGATGGAATTTTGTATTGGAAAAATCCCACTAGTATGTTTCTTAAATGTTTGCCTGAGTATGATGCAGAAAAAATTATGCACGAAATGCACGAAGGAGAATGTGGAGGTCATCTCTACTGGAAAACCACAGCCAAAAAAATCCTTAGAGCTAGTTATTATTAGCCTACCTTATTTCTTGACACTCACAAACTGGTCATGACATGCCAGAAGTGCCAAATTTTTGATGGCAAGAAAAATCTTTTACCTTTGTCCTTACATCCCATCATAGTTGAAGGACCTTTCCAGCAATGGGGCTTAGATTTTATTGGGGAGATCCACCCTTCTTCATCCGCTAAACACAAATGGATCCTTACATCCACTTATTACTTTACCAAATGGATAGAATCCATACCCTCTAGGAATGCCACCAATTCAGTAATCATTAAATTCCTAGAAACCAACATTCTATCTAGATTCGGCTATCCTAGGAAGATCATCACGGATAACGCTGCTACCTTTTCCTCCAAAAGAATGGTTGACTTCTGTTACAAATATCACATTTCATTAGGACATTCCACAACTTATTACCCTCAAGGTAATGGTTTAGTCACATCCTCTAAAAAAATCCTAGTCAACATCATTAAGAAACTTCTGGAACAAAATCAAAAGGCATGGCATGGAAAACTAGTGCATGCACTATGGGCTGATAGACTAAGCACCAAAAAATCAATCGGTATGTCTCCCTACCAACTAGTGTATGGCATGGATTCCATTTTCCCAACATCTTTAGGGGTTCCAGTAATGAAGCTATTACAAGAAGTTCAAATAGAAGAAAATGACATGCAAAGGAGGGTAAATCATACTATCCATTTATAGCAAACAAGAGAAGAAGTTTACCAAAGGGCTCAGTTAGCGCAAGATAAGATAAAAAAGATTTTTGACAGAAGGACCAAAGAAAATTGTTTTCAGATTGGGGATAAAGTGTTAAAATGGGATTCCAGAAGAGAAGATAAAGGTAAGCATGGCAAGTTTGAAAACTTATGGAAGGGGCCTTTCATCATCAGTTTAGTTAGCGGAAACAATGCTTTTTTCCTGCAGAAACTTGATGGGACTGAAACTTTTGGAGGTCCTGTGAATGGCAGGACACTAAAACGTTATTTTTTTCAAGATCTCTAGTTTTAAACACTTTCAATCATTGTATATATCATTGTTTGAAGAAATAAATCAAAAAATAGAAAATTGAAAAAAAATAGAAAAGTAGAAAAAGAGGGTGGTTTGGAAAACAACAAAAAAGCCCCATGTTCAAAAAATAGTCATTCTGAAAGTGCACAAGTCTAAATGCCGCTATTAGTTCTCAAATATGTCTTGTTCAGTTATCTAGCCTAATCATAACTAAACATGTTTTAAATTTATTGCTGATAAGTTAGTGAAAGAAGAGATAGTCAAATTGTGTAAGCTTGACTTGTCAAAGAAAGTAGATTAAGAAAAGATACTGGTTCCACATGCTCAAAACATAACGAAAGAGGAAAACGGGGATGAAAAACAAATTGTGTATCCTAGCCGTGATTTTTCTAAATCTTATTTTCATGCAAAATAATATTTGTGTGTAGCTTGTCTTTTATGCCACAAGTACATGAAAAATCAGATTGTCTAATCC
Organism: Pinus albicaulis; assembly: GCA_034641835.2. Taxonomy (NCBI): domain Eukaryota; kingdom Viridiplantae; phylum Streptophyta; class Pinopsida; order Pinales; family Pinaceae; genus Pinus; species Pinus albicaulis. Next base: position 123,137,405 of record CM076578.1, read on the forward strand.
TTATTTGGTCATTTTTCAATTTCATGTTCTAGTTTAGTGAATCAAATCCTGTCAAACAACTTAATCTTGACAGTCGATCTAGCATAGGTAGAGAATCAAAGGAGTTCATCAGTTTAATTTGAACTCCCGGAAGATATAAGTGTTGAATTAGATAGTGTCGTTTTTAAAAAATATTATGCCAAAGGGATGCTAATCTAAATGCACCCGAAAGAATAAAAAATGTTAGGGAATGTAGCTGGGTAGGTAGATATGACTTTGATGCTAATCATGCTGTCAATTTTCAGAAAAAGCATCAAGAAAGAAAGAAATTTGCGCCAATGGATAAGGCACTGGTTTTCAAAAGCCAAAAATCTGAAATTCTGGACACCTCCTGAAAAGGAGTTGCCCTCCCCAAATTGAGCCACTGTTAGTCATCAGTATTTTTCACTTGTTGATGATAACTAGTTTCTTAAGATAATTTTTCTAGAAGCTGGTCTCCAAACTGTCAAATCTATCATCTAGAAAACACCCCAAAACAATTTTTGTCCTCCTACCCTTTCCTGTCAGCCTATGATGAGAAAAAACCCATTTGTCAAGTCCTATCTGGTTTCAGCAAAATAACCCTGTCCGTAGTTGCCATAGCTGAAGATTATCTGCTTTCATTCACCCTTATTCCTCAAGCCATTCATTGTCCAAATATTGAGAAAAGTGTTTGAAACCCTATCCCTGGTTATCTATGATTTAAAGATCTAATCATACCAAAGAAAACACTCAGAATATGTCAAGATCACCCCTAAGTTAGATAGTGGTGCTTTAGGGAATCCTTTCCTTGGCAAAAAAAACCTGAGCCAAAAGCCTTTTTTCAATACCAGATAGCCTTGAATTAACACCTAATCTACAAAAACAAATCTTGATCCATCCATAGGTCATGCCACCAAGAGGTCATTCTATCTCAGTCCAGAAGAAGTTCAACAAAGATCCAAAACAAAAGAAGATAAGTATGTTCACTGTCCAAAAGAACAGGATTAGGTCAGGAAAAATCTCCATAAGACCCCAAGGAAGCTCTTCGGAGTTCAAAGTCATATGTTTGTTACATATTTGTAGGGGTGTGATTGCAACATTGATCAATGTGTAAAATAGAAAAAGAACAAGGTCAAAATGGTCCTTCATGATGAGTTAATTTGCCATCAGTAAAACAAATGAAATACAATAAGTGAAGGGCTACTAATGGGTGTAGTTCGTGTTGTGTAACCAGCTTCAAAAATAGAAGAAGAGATATATCAACACCTTGGAAATAAGCCACTTCGAGGGGGAAACCTCAAATACATTACATAAATGAACAATTCTTGGATGATACAATTTACAAAACCTCCTTTCTATATATAGGAGTCCATGGGGCCATAATGTAATCCTAGTGGGCCACAATGTAATCCTTGCCGACCTAACAATAATAATTTAAGGGCACAATAATAACAAAATGGGGGTTACAAGGGTACAATAATAACAATAAGGGGGTTACACTAACAACAATAAGGGACTATACTAGTAATATATGGACCTAACATGCCCCTCTCCTTCAAAAAAGTGTTGTCCTCAACGCTTGAGTAGCTCTGGGTGCTTCTGTATAAAATTCTCATCCTCCCATGTAGAATCTTCAGTGGGTAAGTTCTTCCACTTGATGAGATACTCTGAAATTGATCGATTCCGTAGTTGTCGAGTTCTTGTTTCCATGACCGCTTTAGGTTCCAATATGATTTTTCATTCCTCATCAAGTTCTGGAAATATTGTTTGAACTGGAAGATTTTCACCTATAACCTTCTTTAAGCATGAAACATGGAAAACTGGATGTACTCGCGAAGAAGCAGGAAGCTCCAATTTGTATGCCGTAGTACCAATATTTTGCAACACCTTGTAAGGACCATAGTACTTTGGCGATAATTTATTATCCTTCTTAGCTTGCTTGAGGGACATTTGTTTATATGGTTGTAGCCGTAAAAATACCCAATCTCCTACATCAAAACTTCTCTCGCTGCGATGTTGATCTGCCTGTTGTTTCATTCGATTTTGTGCCAAATTAAAGTTATCCTTTAAGAGTTGGAGAACTTCTTGCTGATGCTCGATGTGATCTTCCACTGCTTGAACCTTCGAATTTTCCCTTAAAGATGATGTGATCGATGGTGGATGATATCCATAAAGTGCCATAAATGGGGTCATTTTTGCTGCAGTATGGAAGGAGGTGTTATACCACCATTCATCGAGAGGTAACCACTTGACCCATTGTGTTTGTTTATCAGATACAAAACAACGAAGATATCCTTCCAAACATTTATTTACTATCTCAGTTTGACCATCAGATTGAGGACGATAAGATGAGCTATGAGCTAATTGAGTACCCAAACAAGAAAATAACTCCGTCCAAAAATTTCCCGTAAAAATGGGATCTCTGTCGCTCACAATAACCCTTGGGCTTCCATGTAGCTTTTGAATTCTATCCACAAATGTAGTAGCAACTGTACTTGCTTTAAATGGATGAGATAATGCACAAAAGTGTACATACTTGGTAAGTCTATCAACTACCACCATGATGACACTCTTTCCTTCAAACTTAGGTAAACCTGTGATAAAATCCATTGAAATCTCCTCCCAACGTTGACTTGGAATGGATAAAGGTTGTAGAAGTCCCGGGATCTTAATTGTTTCCACTTTATTCTGCTGGCAAACCAAACATTCCGCCACAAACTTTTGAATATCAGATTTAAGGCCATCCCAAAAAAATTCTTTCTTCACCCTGTGGTAAGTTTTAAAAAATCCCGAGTGTCCTCCTAAAGGAGAAGTGTGCAATTCCAGAAGAATATTTTGTTTTAGTTGGGAATTCTTACAAAGATATAAGCGATCTTTGTACCATAAGGAATCATTTTTCCAACTAAATGTATCAGATGTACTAGGATCCTGCTGCAACTTTTGAATGAGTGTCCATACATCTTTGTCCTTCTTCCATTCATCTCTTGCTTCGGTTATCCAATCTGGTTGGATAATAGAAATGGCACAAAGCAATGCTTCCACCTCTTCATTCTTTCTTGAGAGTGCATCCGCAACAACATTAAGCTTTCCTTTTTTGTAGATTATTTCAAAGTCATAACCCAACATCTTTGTGACCCATTTTGCTGCTCTTTTGATGATAGTCTTTGTTCCAAAAAGTGTTTAAGACTATCATGATCAGTTTTTACCTTGAAGTGTCTTCCCATTAGGTAAGTTCGCCATTTCTTTAGTGCATGCAGTATTGCTAACATTTCCTTCTCATAAATAGGTTTCTGTAAATACTTTCCTTTGGTTGGACGACTTTCAAAAGCAATGGGTCTTCCTTCCTGCATTAAAACTGCACCAATGCCATTTCCTGAGGCATCACATTCCACAATAAAGGTTTTTGTGAAGTCTGGCGTAGCTAAGACCGGTGCTAGGCACATTGCCTCTTTAAGACGTTCAAAGGCCTTATTTGCTTCAGGAGTCCATGAAAATGCATCTTTCTTCAATAATGTTGTTAGAGGTGCTGCTATTCTCCCATAATTCTTAAAAAACTTGCGATAATACCCCGTTAACCCAAGAAATCCTCGCAACTGCTTTATGGTTGTGGGGACTTTCCATTCCTTAATGGCTTTAATTTTGTTAGGGTCTACTTTAACACCCTCGTGAGATACAATATGACCCAGATATTCCACCTCTTGTACTCCAAATAAAAATTTGGATGTTTTTGCATATAATTGTTTCTCCTGCAATAGTTTGAGCACCCTGTCAACATGTTCAACATGATCCTTCCAAGACCTGCTGTAGATTAGTATATCATCAAAAAATACTAGCACAAATTTTCTAAGGAAGGGTTTGAAAATGGAATTCATCAACCCTTGAAATGTAGAAGGTGCATTGGTAAGGCCAAACGGCATGACCAAAAATTCATAATGACCCTCATGAGTTCGAAATGCTGTTTTTGGAATATCTTCAGTCTTCATTCTAATTTGATGATATCCTGAACGAATATCCAACTTAGTAAAATAAATTGCTCCATGTAATTCATCCAATAATTCATCAATCACAGGAATGGGAAATTTATCTTTAATGGTGAGCTTATTGAGCTCTCTATAATCCGGACACATTCGCCATGATCCATCCTTCTTGTGTACCAATACTACAGGAGCAGAGAAAGAACTTTGACTAGGTTGAATTATACCCGCCTCTAACATTTCTGCAATCATACGTTCAATTTCGCTCTTTTGGAAGTAAGGATATTTATAAGGCCCGATGTTTGGAGGAACACTTCCTGGAATCAAATGAATAGCATGATCATGATCACGAATAGGTGGGAGTCCTTTGGGAGTTTCAAACACCTTGGAATGATTGTCCAAGACTTGTTGGAGATCTATAGAAATAGATGATTTTGATGTTGGAACTTCTAGTGAGCATAATTGTGCAATTACGCCTCGTTGTTCTTTCTTTAGAAGCTTTGTCATGCCATTAGAGCTTATTATCCTTCCTGGCTTCCCTTCAATACCCCGTAGTTCGACTTCCTTTCCTTCTGAAAAGAATTTCAAGAAAAGTTCTTTAAAATTAAAAGCTACCGTCCCCAAAGATTGTAACCATTGTACTCCTAGTACAACATCAGCACCTCCCATAGGAATGGAAAGCATTGGACTAGTCAATACATATTCCCCCATGGTTAGTTTGATATTATGGCATTTTCCAGAGCAATTTATAGTTCCTCCATTTGCAACCATCACTTGACATTCTGGTGTTGGGTATAGGAAACAATTCAATTCCTTGGCTACCTTACAATGAATAAAATTATGGGTACTACCTGAATCAATCAACACTATTACCTTTTTCTTCTTGATATGTCCTTCTATCTTGAGAGATTGAGGAGTGGTAATTCCTGCCAATGCATTACACGATATGGTCGGACTCATTTCTTCCTCTTCTTGGGTTGGTTCCTGGTGTATATCCTCTTCTTGTTCATTTTCTTATTCCTCTTCACAATCTATGTAAAATAATTTCTTCTCAGCACACTTATGACCTTTAGTGTATTTTCTATCACAACTGTAGCAAAGCCCTTTTGCTCTTTTTTCTTCCAATTGTTGTGGTGTCAACCTTGTAGGTTGTGGAAATCTAGGCATAGAAACACTTCCTTCTTTATAGAAGTGAGTGGTAGGCTTCCTTGTCGCCATAATTTTACATTCAATTTTTCTTGCCAACCTGAATGCCTTCTCCAATGAATCATGTTCCAAAACACGAACTTCATGTTGGATGTTATCCTTTAAAGTGCCTATGAAGAGATCAATCCTGTGTTCCTCTAGAATATCAGTTACCCTTATATTCAATTTTTGGAAGTCCTCAATATGCTCCCCCACTAAACCCTTTTGTTTGAGATTTATCAATTGGCTAAAGAAGGTGTTGCTCTTTGTATCCTCATAATGTGCTATCATTTCCTCCGTAAAAATTGACCAAGTGACAATTCTTTTACGGGAGCAAAGCCATCGATACCATACAAATGTATTTTGTTCTAAATGTAAAGTTGCAATGCGTACCTTTTGTGTGTTTTGCACATTATGGAGATCAAAATATTGCTCCATCCGTAGTATCCATGTTACAGGATCCTTTCCATCAAACTTCCTCATATCCATTTTTGGAATATGGTGGTTCTTCCCTCCAACATTAGAGTTTATGAAATCACGATTAACATTTTTTTTTTTCTCATCATGAGTTTCCTCTACTATCTTTTCACCATTAGGAAACATTTCTTGTATCAAATTTGTCAAACCTTCCATGTCTACTTTTAGATCATTCTTCATGTTTTCCATTTTTTCATCGATCTTAGCTTCCATGTCATCCATCTTAGATTCCATGCCAGCTTCCATGCCATCTATCTTAGATTCCACGCCTTTCTTAAAACCATCCATATTATTCTTCAAACCATCCATCTTCGCTTCCATGCCTTTCTTCAAAACTTCCATTTCATTTTTTGTTTCTCTTTGCGAGAGCGAAATTTGGTGCACTTGCTCTTGTAATTTTGATAGATCATGTTGCAATTCTTCATCTTCATGAGTCATAGTAAAGCCTTCTGAAGGCTTAATGGGTGTTGAATTATTTTTACAGGGCATCTTTTAGAACCCAATACTGATATCTATTCTAAAATATGCCCTTGGAATCAATTCAAATTGATTCTTCAAACAAGACTTATGTAATTCGGAAAAAAAATACACACCTTTTTCTTGCTTTTGAGGAGCTCGATATTGAAATTAGATTATCTTTGTGATTGTAGCACTCCAATATCTGAATTTTAGTATTAACATAGCCCTCTAAATTATCTTTCGAATGCCACAGGTCTGACCTGATTTGGATTCTCCAAGACAAAGTTGTGTCCAATCTCCCACAATGACCCACCATGGACTCGTTCAAGAGAGCGAACTTGTACGACTTGCCACGTGTCACCGTTTCTCGTCCTTCGCCTCTAAAATTGATAGCCAAGAAACTAAAGTCTATGTAATTGTGACCACTTTTACGACACTCCAATCCAATGCCCAGAGAGAGAGTTATCGAATCCTTTCCCACGATCATCTCTTTGAGATGAAATTCGGGACCTTGGGTTTCACTACCTTCCAGCGTATCATATCTCCAAAAATATTGCGAACCAAGCTTTGAAATTTTGCAACGAGTTTCCTCAAGATTTACCTTCTCACCATACAAATTTCAGATTCTGAACCTCCGTAGAAAATTTTTTATAGCGCAAATTCCACGATGACTTGTTTAGGAGCTTGAAAAAAGGCCTAACTTCCACAGATGATATCTCCGAAAATGTTGCGAACCAAGCTCTGAAATTTTTAGACAATCTTCCTCAGGATTTCAGCTTCGCACCCTAAAAATTTCAGCTTCTGAAACTTCGTAGAAAAATAGTTATAGCGAAAATTCCACGATGACCTGTTTGGAGCAGCGAAACCCTAGAATCCAAAGCTCTGATACCAAATGTTGTGTAACCAGCTCCAAAAATAGAAGAATAGAGATATCAATGCCTTATAAATAAGCCACTTCGAGGGGGAAACATCCAATACATTACATAAATGAACAATTCTTGGATGATACAATTTACAAAACCTCCTTTCTATATATAGGAGTCCATGGGGCCATAATGTAATCCTAGTGGGCCACAATGTAATCCTAGCCGACCTAACAATAATAATTTAAGAGCACAATAATAACAAAATGGGGTTACACTAATTAAAATAAGGGACTATACCAAATAATATAGGAACCTATCAGCTCGAAAGCCAAAGTTTCCTAAAAAACAGAGAGCAGCCTCCAGGTCAAATAAAGGAAAAAAGCTAATGTTATGCTGATCAACAGTATTCTCAGCATCTCCTCCAAAAGGAAATTTCAACTTGCCTCTGCAAGCACATTCAAGGGAAGTCAGTCAACTAGGTCTCAGCAAGAAAATACTCTACATACACAAGTCATGTGATTTCTAGTCTAAGGGTTCACAAGGATCTTTTACAAAGAATTCATATCTCAGAACACATCTCATAGAGAAAATTATTGCCTATTTTACATGATACCAAGAAAAGACACGTGTTTCCAGAAAGGTGATACTGTTTTGAAATAGATAAAATATCATTATGCACAGTGCTAACCTCCTTCATTAAGAGGAGATGATTAGAAGCATAGTAAGGACCTCCTCCTTTAAAGAGAAGATGGTTAGAAGCACAATGTAACCTCCTTCATTAAAAGTAGATGTTTAAAGGCATAGTGAGAACCTCCTTCATTTAAAAAAGAAGAGGTTTAAGTTGTCAAAGTGTTTTCAGAAATTGTGAGTCACCTCCTTTCAAGAGATGGGCAAAAGATACATCAGTAGTGTTTTCAAATGATGTGTGAGAATTTTTCTTATAAAAAATACAAAGGGGAAAATCAGTGGTGTGTACAGACAATTTTAGGGGCGAATTTTAGCCCAAAGGCGAATTTTAAGGGGGGATTTTCAATTTTAATAGGGCGAATTTTTTACATAAAACCCATTTTCTATAGTTTAATAAACTTAGCCCAATAAATATTTTAAAAATAATTAATTATTAAGTATTAGCCCACCAAAAAAAAGGGCGCATAACAATGGAGAAATGAAATTCGCCCCGATTTTTTTCTTATCCAGCAAATTTCCATGGCATTCGCTTGGATTTACAGGGTCCAAATGAGGAGTTACAGTGATTCGCCCCAATTTTTTCAATGGTTAGGAGAGGTGGCTGACCGCTGGACACCGATCTTCTTGCTGGCTGAGCCGGGCCGACCCTCTCTAGTCTTGTTAGGGCCCTTCCATAGTTGGTATATAGCAGAGATATACAGTTAGAAAAATATGGTATTGGTTCACTGTTGTGGGAGATAACACTCGCCAGAGCGGACGCGCTCGACCTCAAGCGCACGCCGCATGTATAAGATCGCTCACACAGAAAGAGCATAGTAAAGACATAGATTACACTAATCACATGCCTGATCCTTTTGATATTTTGGAGTCGCCAAATTTTTCTTTGCAGCTGGAGTTTGGCCTTCCATATCCTCCATTTCCTCGTCACTATCTTCCTCTCGTTTAGAAATCTTTGGGCAATGGTAATGTCAGGTAAGAAAACATGTTGTCACGTATTTAAAACAATCTGCGATTTCAATTTTATTTTCCAATCACGAGAAATTTACCTTAGCAACTTGAAGTTTATATTTAGGTTCATCATCACTCTCCTCTGAGCTTTCCTCTTCGCTGCTACTCTCTTGCTTCACAACTTTGGCGGGTTTTTGGCCCTTTGCCACCTACAACATTTTTTAGGGTCTCAAAATTGACATCTACTCAAGCTCTTGTCTCAATGTTTCTCTTTCTTCAAAAGTTTTGCTGGTTGCCTAGTATTTGCTTAAAGACTTTGTTCAATGGCTAAAGTTTAAACATGTCGTAGGACAACTTCAATTCTCTTTCGATGTATAGAACATATACTTTTACCTTAGCAGTCTGTTGCTTAACCTTTGGTTTAGCATCACTCTCATCCGAGCTTTCATCTTCATCACTGCTACTCTCCTCCTTCACAACTTTTGCTGGCTGTGGGGTTTTAATTACCTAGATAAAGGGTTTTGGACTTTGGTTAATGCAAAAATATAAACTCTTGTAGAATTCAAAAATTGTTTGTCATTCAGTATATGGAATATATTAAATAACACACCATTTTCAATAAATATTCTGATCCCCTGAACTACAAGTTTCAAACCTAAACTCAGCATGGAAGAAAAACTAAAAATCATTTTGCTGGTTGCTTAATATTTGCTTGCAGGCTTTATTCAATGGCTAAAGTTTAAACCCGTCCTAAGCCAACTTAAAGCATTCAAAACCATATGTTGTATCAAAAAATTTCAATTCTCTTTCCATATTATAGAACAAATACTTTTACCTTAGCAATCTGCTGCTTATTAACCTTCGGATTAGCATCACTCTCATCTGAACTTTCATCTTCATCACTGCTACTATCCTCCTTTACAACTTTTGCTGGTTGTTGGGCCTTAGTTACCTAGATAAAGGGTTTTCATCCTTGGTTAATAAAGATGAGGATACAATATCACCTCTTGTAGGAAACAAAATTTGTGTCATTCAGTACACTGAATATCAATAAACACACTTCAATACATATTCTGTTCCCCCAAAATGCAAGTTCCAAGCACTGGGCAAAAAAAAAGAAGCTTCAAAATTTATGAACAAATAAAGAATAAGCATCATGAAATCCAGCTGTATAAAATAAATTCACTTTCCAAAATAGTTAAAATTTGTAAAACACCAATATCATTAATACACCAATATCACCTCTTGTAGGATACGAAATAGTAATACACCAATATCACCTCTTGTAGGATACAAAATTTGTGTCATTCAGTACACTGAATATCAATAAACACACTTCAATACATATTCTGTTCCCCCAAAATGCAAGTTCCAAGCACTGGGCAAAAAGAAAAAGCTTCAAAATTTATGAACAAATAAAGAATAAGCATCATGAAATCCAGCTATATAAAATAATTTCACTTTCCAAAATAGTTAAATAGATTTAGAACAACAACAACTCTGTATCCTTGAATCTACCTAAAATCCTCATAAATAACTCTGTATCCTGAATCTACCTAAATTTTATTTTTTTAGGTGTGCATTGTCACAGACACCTGATGTCCTATGCATCTCTCGTTCGCCTATCTACACTACACCTAACATCCCCAATCTCCAAGATAGGTTGCGAAAATGAAATGATAGTCCCGGTATAACTGACACTCGATATTGTTATGAACCAAATCCTTAAAATATCATTAGCAACCAGAAGTACACACCAAGTGCAGTGAGTAACTCAAATATTCCCACCAACCTGGGGCCATATCCTCAAAAAACAATTATCCAATTAAGAGCATTACATGCAATGAAACCTAGTAATATGGCTTTCTTATTTTCATGCTTTCTTCTTTCCATTAATGATTGTCCACCATCCAACTCAATCCTTTTCAATGCTAATCCTTGATGGTTGATTGCTGCATAATTTTTTTTCCTGTGATTCCATGTGTTGTTGTTGTGACTTCTCCATTTGTAGTTGTGGTCTTTGATAATATCCTGTTGAATAATGGTTTTGTGATCCTCTATTCCATGAATATTGTTGATTATTCTATCTTCTTCCTTCATAATGTCGATGTTGATCTGTTTCTCTTCCTTGCAATCTTTCCTGATAATGAGGGCGTCAATATGGTTTCACATTTGATGGTTTTCCTTCACTCTGCACAACATTTCACTTGTATTCTTTTCACATAAAATGGCATCACCTATCCTTTTTGTTTGGTCTTATATTCAACAAGGTGCGTGCTTCTGGTTTCCTATTTTCAGGTTTTTCATTATACTTTCTGAAATATAGCAATTTTGGAATTTTCGCAATAAATCTTTATCTGTGAAGCTTCAGACAACAAAAATATGGGGACACTGGGGAGATATACCAAGGTACATTTCAAATTTTCAGGTTCTGGTTTATTGTGATATTTTAAGGATTTTGGTTCATAACAGATATGGTCCTTAAGGTCTATTATCTATTGAGTGATAACCTCCCTAATGCTAGACACATCTTATTGGAAGACAAAAGAACGTAGCAAGGGACACTGCTAAATGTCAATGTAGACAATTATATCTTCCTTGGATTTCATAATATAAGGAGCATCTGTAAAGATAGAAGTGCCCATCTGTCTCAAACTCATATAATTTGCACCACCGACAAATTATATGAAATTTATATTCCCTAGAGTATCCCAGGTACCTTGGCAATAACCAAGGATGACCGCATTTGGAAATCCATGGTCAAACTTATGCAAAATCTAAAGTCAACATAAGAGCAAGGGGCATAGTTCCAGTCACAGGTGGAGTTAAAGCTAAAGAAACAAAGTCCAATACCAACAAGTCCCGAGTAAAAGCATGTAGAGGATGAACGTAGATAGTATTGATAATTTCCATCAACCTAAAGGGGAAGGATTGATCTGCAATTACAATGTAGCCATATGGGCCATGATGACAAAACTATTAGGGAGATAACCAACCTGCGATACACGTACTTTATCATATCTATACATGTATTTCTTAGGTTAGTACTGATAGGTCAACCTTTAGATGATGTTACTTATAAAATATCTGTGCTATTACTTATGCCGAGTGTAATGAGAATGAGACAAGCAAGTGATTAGGTAAACAAGCATGGTTAGAAAGAGTCATGTGTAACTACTGTGTTCTAATTCCATAGCTTGTCATAAGCTTAGATAAGGTACAAAGGTGACAAGCTAATCAATATACAACATGATATCCCGGGGTTCTAGCTCTTAGTCATTCCTATTATATAAATACCTTTTTTCTTATTGGTATATAGAGTACCGTTCTTTCCATAACCATTACATATGGATAGACTGTAATCACTGTATACGCATATCCTAATGTAACAAGCTCTGTTTCCTCATTACTTTGATTTCCATGGTTCTACTTATGGCACTGATTCAACCATTAGTAATGATTACACTCTACTCTATAGGGTAAGTACATATTGAATATAACTGCTTATTACCTGTATTCCCTAATCTTTAACAGGTATAAGGAGAATGACGTAATTCATACATGTTTACATACCTCATTGGTTTAGCTGTATAAAGCTGTTGAAAGTAATGGTGATCATTATGGTTACTAATGTGTATCATATTACTAGGGGCCTATAGCTTGAACTTGGTATCAGTAATCACAGTGTTCAGTGGAAGCTAATAGTACTAATTCCATGGATCTACTTAAGCTGTGTGATTGGTATTAAGTTGTAACCTATGATATTACTTACCTATGATATTACTTATAGCTAATAACTTACCTTGTAGCTTGATGATTTGAACCCAGCTTGAATGGTAATCATTAGACGTACACTAGTGAGAGCTTTCTGTACAAAGAGATGTATTACTCATAAGGTACCAATAGATATGGAAAGTACAGTAATCATGCTTAAGCTCACTCTGTTCAATATGGATAGTTATGGTAATAAGCCTAATCATTAGTGTAAAGGTGAAACTAAGCACATATGACAGAATACAGGTTCTATTCCAGTCATATCAGTGATTGTTACTCGTATTAACTATACATTCAGTGATTAACTATACAGGTTCTGGTCATTAACAAGTTAGTGATTGTTATTAACTATACATTCAAAGATTGTTTAATCAGATAAATGTTCCTCGGGGTCAGTCAACAAGTCAAGATATCGTGTTATTAACTATACATTCAGTGATTAACTATACAGGTTCTGGTCATTAACAAGTCAGTGATTGTTACTAAAAGCAGTAGAGGATGAACGTAGATATTATTGATAATTTCCATCAACCTAAAGGGGAAGGATTGATCTGCAATTACAATGTATCCATATAGGCATTGAGGCCATGATGACAAAATGAGTTATGGGAAGATTACATTTATGAAGGAAACAAGAATTATGAAGGAGAATGTTGGATGTTTCCAGATTTAGTAATAATGCGAACAAAGACATTCCCCGAATACATCAGATGACAGCTACTTGATATAAATTTAGAATATAAAACTCAATTCCTAAAGTGTTAGTTCATTTTAAAATTTCTTAAATATAAAGTGATATCACCTTAGAATATAGACCTTGGGTTTGAAATTTTATTTTATTAACTTTAAATTTATACTTTCAAGTAAAAAAAAAAAGAAGACAATTTCACTTACACCTAAAAATTTCTCCAAAGAGCATAATTTTGAAGCTCCATCTAAATAACAATTTTAAAATTTCTTCTAAATTTTTTTCATAATTCAGTACTCTAGACTTTTAGCAATGTTTAGTACTCTCGATTTTACTCTAGAATGCGGTTAATTTCAATAGTCATTTTTAAAATTTCTTCTAATTTTTTTTTCATAATCGTAGAGACCTATTGTGATAGACAGTTTTGTGGCTAAGATATTTGAGCTTGTGTCAGTGGGACATACATCTTATATTGGCAATAACCTTAAGAAATAGTGATTATGTTGACAAAACTTATGACAGTGACCCTCAAATGTGTTTTATGAGGCAGTAACCTTCAAAACTAGCAAATAAATGGTATGCCCTGACTTGACTTATGCATAGATAGTAACAATTGCCATTTTGTTACATGGATTTTGTGATTTTATTTATGACGTAAATATACCATACTGTTGTCCATGGTCTGAGACAAAAATCTAACACAATGCCCACACTCTATAGAGTGACCTTCCAACCTCCGAGAACTATGTCTGCAGTCTCCTTTTTCTACTGTCCTCTCTGTAGCCAACTGTGAATTCTACTCTCACTTTCATACTTTGCAAACATAGTCTCCTTTTTCTATTGTCCTCTCTATAGCCAACTGTGAAGTCTACTCTCACTTTCATACTTTGCAAACAGAGTCTCCTTTTTCTACTGTCCTCTCTGCAGCCAACTGTGAGAATGGATTAGATTTTTCATGGTTATTTCTGTGTTCAGTAGATAAAAGGTTTTGGAAAATTTTATTGGATGAATCGGTGATTTGAAGCATGTAAATTATTATTATTACTATCCAATTTTAAGATCACGACTAAGCCAGACACCAAATTGGTGTATGAGACTTATTTTTTTGTGGGACAAGAGACCCACATCTGCATAGCGATTTGACTGCTAAGTCTACAAAGGCGTACATACTCTGCCCCCCTCTGGTTTTGAACCTGTGACCTCATAGGAGGAAACACATGCTCTTATCCATTAGGCCCACTCAAGCTGTCAAAATAATAGTGTTAGGAAGAAGGATCACAGTTTGTCAAAATGGTCAACAATTGGTCTTCCTGATTTTCTATGAGGACCTCAATTCTCTGATTTATGTGCCAAATTCTTCTATGGATTTGATTGTACACTCATTTCCTACAATGTTGTCATAATTTACTTTGATACAGAATATCTTGGAATGACAGTAGCCCTATGAAATGAAAATTTAATCTACAAAATTGAGGTGTGTTTCATCTTCAGTTTATTTTGAAGTTGGAAATATTTTGTGCAGCATTCTAACCTCGCTTACAAGACTTCAAGGTGGACGGCATATACACCTAGTCCTAACTTAATTTCTTCCAGGAATTTAGTTGATACTTCAAAGGAACTTCAAGGTCCATTGCATCACTCTACAGTAGCAGGTCTGCATGAGGTCAGGCTAATAAGGCTCAAGTGTCAACTATAAATGGAAATGGAGGTGGCTTCTTGGGGTTTGGACCAGTTAAGCATACCTTGGAAAGGTGGTTCTATTGATATTTCCAAAGTCGATACGAGAATTCATTTTGATCCTGTTAAATTGTTGTTGCAGCCATGTATAATTCAAAGGATGATTTATTTAGTCAGCTACGTTCATATAGTCTTGCTCTCTCCAAGACTACGTGACAATCAACACATCCCAGGTCGATAATCAGAGAAAGGTTGCATACTTATGAAGATGCAGTTAAAATTAGTAACAATGCCTTTCTTGGATGATGATTAAGCAGATTACCTTCAATAGTACACATGCCTTTCTTGGATGATGATTAGGCATATTACCTTCAATAGTACAATGTGTGTAGGAGCTTTATATCAACAATTAAGGAGAAACAAATATCTTTCACTCAAGTATGTTCTAGGACAAACACGTGCAAGCTTGTAAGGTGTCTATTGCAAATGAGTTTCCACCATTGAAAAGAGTTCTTGGGTATCTGAGTTAGTCTGGAATACTGAAAATTTACAGGATTAAGGATAGGACAAACAATGCATCGAGGTTTTGCAACCTAAATGCAGGATTGAAAATCAAGGAAACAACAGTAATGTTATATGCACTAGTAACTTCGTTGAGGAAAGGCTTAAATTCCAGTTGTGGTTGCTCATTGAATGTGGTGTTACCTTGAGAGTTAACCTCTTGTTGCTAATTGCCTGTTATATGGTGGATTCTCTGTTCCAGAAAGAACAATGACAGGGCTCTTAGGTGTACAATGTGCCATACTCATTTACTAAAGTTTTATCTTATGAATATCTATTGTTATTAACTGTATATTATATAGGGCATGATAAAGACCTCTGAATTCGGTTAGTGCACCGAGAATTGAGGATGCGCTTAAATAAAGACATCATTGTAGAATATGAATAGTGTGCCTGCAATATGCTAACTGCAAGTATGAATGCATGGAGGATAGGTCATATGTGATAGCAGTTCTTGCAAGATCCGACTATAATTGAATGCACTGAGGACAGTGCACAAATAAGGGGGGAGGATGTAACACCCCCTATTCGACCCTTGTGTGTTGTAATCGCCATGTACATGTGGAGTGAGTTGGTGAGCCTAAAACTAATTGAGGTTGGCTAAAATCATGATGATGTGACCTATGACATTATGAGTGAGGGTAGTGGAGAAATTTGAGTGCAATCGATAATTGAGTGCGGATGAGCGCCAAATTTCAGAACAAGTAGGGCTTAAAACAACAAAAAAATTGGGAAAAGAAAGGCCAAACTTTACAAGGCCATATCTTTTCTCCTGTGAGTCAAAATTCAGTCCGTGAATAGTCAAAAGAAAGTAATTTCGAGCAAAACACAACTATCAAACCATAATTTTGAATTGAGGATGAAATTCTGCTTAAATTCTAGATAGAAGTTATAGATGACCAGAAGGGAAAAATGTGGCTTAATAGGCTGAGCTTGCTGAGATAGTGACTTTTAGCTCAAACATCAAAATTGGATGAGTGAGCAGTCAAAAGAAAGTTGTTTCCAAATAGAATACAACTACCAACCCATAATTTTGCTTGGGGGAAAAAATTCCACTAAATCCATAGAGAAAGCTATAAGAAAACATGAGTGAATTGTGCTTACCAATCTTAACTTCCAGAAGGCATGATTTTTAGCCCAAGTATTGGAATTTGATAAATGGATAGTGAATAGAAAGCTATTGATGGACAAAACACACTAGTGAACCTAGAATTTTAAGCTTGGTAGGAATTTTGAAGAAATATTTTCCCGGAAGCTACAAGGTTTAGAGGCTTAAAGTGACTGTTGATTAAGGGAAGATTAGTGAAATTTGGGACAAATCCCTTGAATTCTAATTCTGAGTCATATCCAAAGGAGATGATACTGATTTTTCCCTGGAGGACATTAACACTATACAGCAATAGATCAAAAAACTAAGTCAAAATGAGCTACAAGCAATTTCCAAAGCTTAAAAAAATGAAAACTTAAAAAACCCATTAAAGTAACAATGCTTTACCATGAAACAACAGTACTCAGAATCTCTACTCTGCAGAACTTGAATGGCAAGGAATACATTTCCTTTGATTGCAGATTAAACTTTTCCTCTATATTTGAAAGGAACGACAAGTTAAAGTGAAATGCAATTTTGCCAGTATGAATTCCTATGTTTCCAAGAATAATCGAACTAAGATACTTTCGAAGAAGTTGAGAAGTGATAGCATAGTCTATTGGGGGTAGCTTGAAGAAATACTCAGACATCTGATTCTTCTCTTTAAAAAGTATGTTAGGATTACAAGGTGAATCTTATTTTTAAAACTAGGAAACTCTTACTTTTATTCTGTTTCTTTTTATAGAGTCCCCTCATTTAAAAATAAGTTTGGATCTTGAACACTATCTTCATAGACTAGTTAAATTTTCTGCATGTTCTTATTTCTCAAACTAGCTCGTAAATATCTCAAATCTTGCAACTATACTTATCAGAGTCATAAGCCTATAACTTGACCGTTCACAACCCTGACTTATTCTTAGTACATTATTAAGGTCATTCTTTGATTCCTTTTAAGTAAATGCATTTGCCTTGGCCCTGCTCTGAACTCTAGCTTGTTCTTTTGTCATGAAGAAAAAATCAATCCTACTCTGAGACTAAAAATGCTATCTGAGACTGAAAAAAAGCTAGTTTTCTGCATACTTAACTTTAATGGAGTAAGAAGGGCCACATGTGATGTCAGATGCAAGTGGACAAGTGGGTGAGTTGGAACTGAGTAGAATGATTCAGATATCCCAATAATTAAGGCAAAACATTATAGCAAGGAAAACTCATAACTTAGAAAATTTGAATCTGGGTCTTTCTTTAAAATCTAGATATTTGAATATTTGGATTTTAAAGAAAGGTCCAGATTTTGGATATCATTATGATAGTACAAATAACACAGTATGCATATTTCATATTTCAAGAGTGCGTGACAGTTGAAATGTTGGTGTTAAGTGGATAGAGCAAAAATTGGGATCTGGATGTTGAGTGGTAGGTAAAACATTATGGATTCCAGGTGGTAGGATATGTTTGGGCCACATGAAATGGATTTTCAAGCCGCTCAAAATGCAAATGACAGAGATTCCTTACATTTGGAGGTAGATTCCTTTAGAAAATATCTTTCATAAAAGTAAATATCAATGAAAGCCTCCTCATGATTTCATCCTGACTTGAAACACACTTTTGATACTACCATAGAGAAGTTAATAGCTTACATTGAGGAATTCATTTAATATTATACTTTGGAAATTGTTCCTTGCATGGAGAGATTGTCTTATCTTGATACAAGCCTCCTTTTTCTTATTAAAAAATAGAATGTAGTTAATTCTCATAAGTGAACCTGGTTCATAGATGTTTTTCTAAGCTTGATTCTGATTATGGAAATTCGTTGGAAAAATAAGCTATAATTTCTTTGGACATGTTCCTCAGAGAAATATTAAATTACGAAGAAAAGGAAGTAGACCTTACAAATGAAAAGTAAATGTGATGAATTCAAATAAAACCTCAAAATGAAGAATAAATTAGGGAATTGAAGGACCTTTTATGTAAATTTTATGAGAATTTTAAATAAATGAGAATGGATAACAGAAAAAGAAGAACTAATATTGAGCAGACAGAAAGCAAATTGTTGTCAGTTAGAGAAAATCTGATATTTAAGACATCTGATATTTTTGTTTCTTGTATCATGATGATTGTTTTATTTTCCTTTTTAATTCGATCTTTGAGATGTCTCTTCTTAATCTAGTTCCTTGACATTTTGTAAATGGCATGTATACGCTGGCAATGATGGCAGTTATACAATTGTCGTTCATATTCTTCATTTCTCAAAAGTAAAAAGCATTTGTTTGATGCACTTAGTTTCTTTTTTGCATTCATAACATTAAAGGAACTGAAAAGAAAAACTTGCATTTGCATGTAGGATTGTGTTTTTTTTGCAAAAAAGGAACATTAGGAAATCTGCATTTAGTTTTGTGCTCAATGTTTTCTTTTGTTCATTGATTTGCTTGCTCACAAAATTATTTGCTCTCTTCCCTTTGTAGCTAGGTCTTTCATTGAAAAACTAAAAGTGAAAAATTTGCTTATCATTCTTATTTTGCATTTAGGAATTTCTACATACATCATCGCGGTACCATTGAAAGGAAAATTGTTAAGCAAGATCAACATAAAATTAATCTCAATTTATCTAAAAATGCATTGGAACCATAACGATAACATTTAGAAGGTCTAGGCTAGAGACGTGTTCCGATGTCGTAAAACATAGCAGCTTTTGTTAACTTGTCTGTGATACATTCCGAGTGTGATATCTCACCCCACGTACGTAAGTATATCGTAGCACGTCTCAGAAGGGCGAAAGTTAAAGACGAGCAAAGTTAGCATAGGTAAAGCTTTTTCATCATATAAGCGATTATTAACTATTATCGCCAAAGTGTTTAATTTCTATAAAACACGCATCTTCTAAATATTTGGGAGGAAAATTTAGGTGCTATTCATCCATAGGAACTAAGTCGGTTGTTTTGAATTGTAGATATTAATCGAAACACAAGATTCGAGATTTGCCATCTGCATTGGTTTACTTCGTGAGGTGATTTTCATTCATGATCGTAACTTGGTTGTTTAGCATTACCCTCTTTTTATTATTTATTTTTGTTAAAATTAATTAGAAATTGTGGAAGAATATATCCAATAATACCTCTGCTCATGTGATTAAGCTTTAAAACCACCTTTACCACTGTGAAGTTACTTCTAGTATAAATAAGGACAAATCGCTCACAAAACAGTAATGTTGTGGATGATATTACTTGATGCTTGTTAGGTCCCTATATTACTAGTATAGTCCCTTATTGTTGTTAGTGTAACCCCCTTATTGTTATTATTGTACCCTTGTAACCCCCATTTTGCTATTATTGTGCCCTTAAATTATTATTGTTAGGTTGGCTAGGATTACATTGTGGCCCACTAGGATTACATTATGGCCCCATAGACTCCTATATATAGAAAGGAGGTTTTGTAAATTGTATCATCTAAGAATTGTTCATTTATGTAATGTATTGGAGGTTGCCCCCTCGAAGTGGCTCATTTCTAAGGCGTTGATATCTCTTTTCTTCTCTTTTTGGAGTTGGTTACACAACATTTGGTATCGGAGCTTTGGATTCTAGGGTTTCGCTGCTCCAAACAGGTCATCGTGGCATTTTCGCTATAACTTTTTTTCTACGAAGCTTCAGAAGCTGAAATTTTTAGGGTGTGAAGCTGAAATCTTGAGGAAGGTTTTCTAAAAATTTCAGATCTTGGTTCGCAATATTTGAGGAGATATCATCTGTGGAAGTTAGGTATTTTTTCAGGCTCATAAACAGGTCATCGTGGAATTTGCGCTATAAATTTTTTTGTACAAAGGTTCAGAGTCTGAAATTCATATGGTGCGAAGCTGAAATCCTGAGGAAATTCGTCAAAAAATTTCAGAGCTTGGTTCGCAATATTTTTGGAGATATGATCTGTGGAAGGTAGTGCTTTTTCAGGCTCCTGAATTGCATCTCAAAGAGGTGATCGTGGGAAAACTTCAATAACTCTCTCTCTGGGCATTGGATTGAAGTTCCGTAAAAATTGGTTGCAAGTACACAGACTGAAGTTTCTAGGCTATCAATTTCAGAGACAAAGGACAAAACAGTGACACGTGGAAAGTCGTACAAGTTCGCTCTACTAAACCAGTCCAGAATTAGGTCATTGTGGGAGATTGGACACAACTTTGTCTTGGAGAATCCAAATCAGGTCAGACCTGTGGCATTTGAAAGAAGCTTCAGAGATCTACTACAGGGATGAATTTCAGATATCGAAGATTTTCAACTACAGAGATAATTCAATTTCAATATCGAGCTCCTAAAAGCTAGTAAAAGGTGTGTATTTTTTCCGAATTGCATAAGTCTTGTTTGAAGAATCAAGTTGAATTGATTCCAAGGGCATCTTTTAGAATAGATATCAATATTGGATTCTAAAATGGCCCCTAAAAATAATTCAACACCCATCAAGCCTTCAGAAGGCTCTACCATGACTCATGAAGATGAAGAATTGCAACATGATCTATCAAAATTACAAGAACAAGTGCAACAAATTTCACTCTCGCAAAGAGCAGGAAAAAATGAAATGGAAGTTTTGAAGAAAGGTGTGGAAGTGAAGATGGATGGTTTGAAGAAAGGCATGGAAGCTAAGATGGATGGTGTGCAAGCTAAGATGGAAGCTAAGATGGATGGCATGGAAGTGGGCATGGAAGCTAAGATGGATGACAGGAAAGACAACATGGAAAACATGAAGAATGATCTAAAAGCATACATGGAAGGCTTGATGACAAGTTTAAAACCAGAAATGATTCCTAATGGTGGAAATATAGGAGAAGAACCTCCTGATAAGAACAAAATAAATGTTAATCATGATTTCATAAACTCGAATGTTGGCAGGAAGAACCACCATATTCCAAAAATGGATATGAGGAAGTTTGATGGAAAGGATCCTGTAACATGGATACTACAGATGGAGCAATATTTTGATCTCCATAACGTGCAAAACACACAAAAAGGTACGCATTGCAACTTTACATTTAGAACAAAATACATTTGTATGGTATCGATGGCTTTGTTCCCGTAAAAAAATTGTCACTTGGTCAATTTTTTCGGAGGAAATGATAGCACATTATGAGGATACAAAGAGCAACACCTTCTTTACCGAATTGATAAATCTCAAACAAAAGGGTTTAGTGGGGCAGCACATTGAGGACTTCCAAAAATTGAGTATAAGGGTAACCGATATTTCAGAGGACCACAGGATTGATCTCTTCTTAGGCAGTTTAAAGGATAACATTCAACATGAAGTTCGTGTTCTGGAACCTGATTCATTAGAGAAGGCATTCAAGTTGGCAAGAAAAGTTGAATGTAAAATTATGGCAACAAGGAAGTCTACTACTCAATTCTATAAAGAAGGAAGTGTGGCTACATCTAGATTTCCACAACCTACAAGGTTGACACCACAACAATTGGAAGAAAAAAAGAGCAAAAGGGCTTTGCTACAGTTGTGATAGAAAATACACTAAAGGTCATAAGTGTGCTGAGAAGAAATTATTTTACATAGATTGTGAAGAGGAAGAAGAAAATGAACAAGAAGAGGATATACACCAGGAACCAGCCCTGGAAGAGGAAGAAATGAATCCGACCATATCGTGTAATGTACTGGCAGGAATTACCACTCCTCAAACTCTCAAGATAGAAGGACATATCAAGAAGAAAAAGGTAATAGTGTTGATTGATTCAGGTAGCACCCATAATTTTATTCATTGTAAGGTAGCCAAGGAATTAAATTGTTTCCTATACCCAGCATTAGAATGTCAAGTGATGGTTGCAAATGGAGGAACTATAAATTTCTCTGGAAAATGCCATAATATCAAGCTAACCATGGGGGAATATGTATTGACTAGTCCAATGCTTTCCATTCCTATGGGAGGTGTTGATGTTGTACTAGGAGTACAATGGTTACAATCTTTGGGGACGGTAGCTTTTAATTTTCAAGAACTTTTCTTGAAATTTTTTCAGAAGGAAAGGAAGTCGAATTACGGGGTATTGCGGGGAAGCCAGGAAGGTTAATAAGCTCTAATGTCATGACAAAGCTTCTAAAGAAAGAACAACGAGGCGTAATTGCACAATTATGCTCACTAGAAGTTCCAACATCAAAATCATCTATTTCTGCATATCTCTAACAAGTCTTGGACAATCATTCCAAGGTGTTTGAAACTCCCAAAGGACTCCCACCTATTCGTGATCATGATCATGCTATTCATTTGATTCCAGGAAGTGTTCCTCCAAACATCCGGCCTTATAGATATCCTTACTTCCAAAAGAGCAAAATTGAACGCATGATTGCAGAAATGTTAGAGGCGGGTATAATTCAACCTAGTCAAAGTTCTTTCTCTGCTCCTGTAGTATTGGTACACAAGAAGGATGGATCATGGCGAATGTGTCCCGATTATAGGGAGCTCAATAAGCTCACCATTAAAGACAAATTTCCCATTCCTGTGATTGATGAATTATTGGATGAATTACATGGAGCAATTTATTTTACCAAGTTGGATCTTCGTTCAGGATATCATCAAATTAGAATGAAGACCGAAGATATTCCAAAAATATCATTTCGAACTCATGAGGGTCATTATGAATTTTTGGTCATGCCTTTTGGCCTTACCAATGCACCTTCTACATTTCAAGGGTTGATGAATTCCATTTTCAAACCCTTCCTTAGGAAATTTGTGCTAGTATTTTTTGATGATATACTAATCTATAGCAAGTCTTGGAAGGATCATGTTGAGCATGTTGACAGGGTGCTCAAACTATTGCAAGAGAAACAATTATATGCAAAAGCATCCAAATGTTTCTTTGGAGTACAAGAGGTGGAATATCCGGGTCATATTATATCCCACGAGGGTGTTAAAGTAGACCCTAACAAAATTAAAGCCATTAAGGAATGGAAAGTCCCTAAGACAATAAAGCAGTTGCGAGGATTTCTCGGGTTAACAGGCTATTATCGTAAGTTTGTTAAGAATTATGGAAGAATAGCAACACCTCTAACAACATTATTGAAGAAAGATGCATTTTCATGGACTCCTGAAGCAACTAAGGCCTTTGAACATCTTAAAGAGGCAATGTGCCTAGCACCGGTCTTAGCTACGCTAGACTTCACAAAAACCTTTATTGTGGAATGTGATGCCTCAGGAAATGGAATTGGTGTTGTTTTAATGCAGGAAGGAAGACCCATTGCTTTTGAAAGTCGTCCAATCAAAGGAAAGTATTTACAAAAACCTATTTATGAGAAGGAAATGTTAGCAATACTGCATGCACGAAAGAAATGGCGAACTTACCTAATGGGAAGACACTTCAAGGTAAAAACTGATCATGATAGTCTTAAACACTTTTTGGAACAAAGAATATCTTCAGAAGAGCAGCGAAAATGGGTCACAAAGATGTTGGGTTATGACTTTGAAATAATCTACAAAAAATGAAAGCTTAATGTTGTTGCAGATGCACTCTCAAGAAAGAATGAAGAGGTGGAAGCATTGCTTGTGCCATTTCTATTATCCAACCAGATTGGATAACTGAAGCAAGAGATGAATGGAAGAAGGACAAAGATGTATGGACACTCATTCAAAAGTTGCAGCAAGATCCTAGTACATCCGATACATTTAGTTGGAAAAATGATTCCTTATGGTACAAAGATCGCTTATATCTTTGTAAGAATTCCCAACTAAAACAAAAGATTCTTTTGGAATTGCACACTTCTCCTTTAGGAGGACACTCAAGATTTTAAAAAACTTACCACAGGGTGAAGAAAGAATTTTTTTGGGATGGCCTTAAATCTGATATTCAAAAGTTTGTGGCGGAATGTTTGGTTTGCCAACAGAATAAAGTGGAAACAATTAAGACCTCGGGACTTCTACAACCTTTATCCATTCCAAGTCAGCGTTGGGAGGAGATTTCAATGGATTTTATCACAGGTTTACCGAAGTCCGAAGGCAAGAATGTCATCATGGTGGTAGTTGATAGACTTACCAAGTATGCACACTTTTGTGCATTATCTCATCCATTTAAAGCTAGTACAATTGCTACTACATTTGTGGACAGAATTCAAAAGCTACATGGAAGCCCAAGGGTTATTGTGAGCGACAGAGATCCCATTTTTACGGGAAATTTTTGGACGTAGTTATTTTCTTGTTTGGGTACTCAATTAGCTCATAGCTCATCTTATCATCCTCAATCTGATGGTCAAACAGAGATAGTAAATAAATGTTTGGAAGGATATCTTCGTTGTTTTGTATCTGATAAACAAACACAATGGGTCAAGTGGTTACCTCTCGCCGAATGGTGGTATAACACTTCCTTCCATACTGCAGCAAAAATGACCCCATTTATGGCACTTTATGGATATCATCCACCATCGATCACATCATCTTTAAGGGAAAATTTTAAGGTTCAAGCAGTGGAAGATCACATCGAGCATCAGCAAGAAGTTCTCCAACTCTTAAAGGATAACCTGAATTTGGCACAAAATCGAATGAAACAACAGGCAGATCAACATCGTAGCGAGAGAAGTTTTGATGTAGGAGATTGGGTATTTTTACCGCTACAACCATACAAACAAATGTCCCTCAAGCAAGCAAAGAAGGATAATAAATTATCGCCAAAGTACTATGGTCCTTACAAGGTGTTGCAAAAGATTGGTACTATGGCATACAAATTGGAGCTTCCCGCTTCTTCGCGAGTACATCCAGTTTTCCATGTTTCATGCTTAAAGAAGGTTATAGGTGAAAATCTTCCAGTTCAAACAATATTTCCAGAACTTGATGAGGAAGGAAAAATCATATTGGAACCTGAAGCGGTCACGGAAACAAGAACTCTATAGCTACGAAATCGATCAATTTTAGAGTATCTCATCAAGTGGAAGAACTTACCCACCGAAGATTCTACATGGGAGGATGAGAATTTTATACAGAAGCACCCAGAGCTACTCAAGCGTTGAGGACAACACTTTTTTGAAGGAGAGGGGCATGTTAGGTCCCTATATTACTAGTATAGTCCCTTATTGTTGTTAGTGTAACCCCCTTATTGTTATTATTGTACCCTTGTAACCCCCATTTTGTTATTATTGTACCCTTAAATTATTATTGTTAGGTCGGCTAGGATTACATTGGGCCCACTAGGATTACATTATGGCCCCATGGACTCCTATATATAGAAAGGAGGTTTTGTAAATTGTATCATCCAAGAATTGTTCATTTATGTAATGTATTGGAGGTTGCCCCTCGAAGTGGCTCATTTCTAAGGCATTGATATCTCTTTTCTTCTCTCTTTTTTGAGCCGGTTACACAACAGAATGTCCAACACAGTCATGAGAGATATTATCCATCCGAAGATGTCCTCCATCTACTATCTTCTCCTGAGATAAGGGAAGAACCTCCTCAAATTGATGAAGAATCTTGCACTCCATGATGTGTGGGAGTGCATCTCTACTCAAATCTCTCCTGGAGATCTCCTCCTCATGCATGTCTTTCCAAAAGAAAAGAGGCCTTGGATCTGCTGCAAGTAGAAGTCCCTCTTTGAGCCGTGGCATGCTCATTGAGAGAGTGTCATCTAGAGAGGAGAAAGAGTTTCTTATCTCCAAATGTCTACTTCTCACTGCTTCCTTCATGGCTTCCTGAATGAAGCTGCTCTCTGAATGCTCACATGAGGAATGATTCCTCCTTTCCTCATCATTGCTCAGCGCAGTGCTATTTTTTTTCTCTAGATCAACTACATGAAATGATATAGATCCATCCAAAGTGTTTGCTGAAATGACAAGCGATGGATTTTTAGTCATACCTTGGTGAAATTTGGAAGCTCCTTGCAAGGCTGCAAGAGTTTCCTCATAATTTTTGGCCTCCCAAACTGTTGAAGATGAAGGTTGCTCCTCCATGATCTCAACAACGCTGGTATATGCCTCATTAGCTGGTGGTGAGGGCTCCTCCCTCTTCTGGCCAAATCTTCCGATCAATCTTTGAGAAAACTCAACAAGAGTAGAAACCCTTGTATGGCTCCAATGTCTAAACCACCAAGTCCTTGCTTCACCTTCTAGGTGCAACGCTGCAACTTCTATAACCTCTCTGTCTTCTACAGGATGTAGCAAGAAGAAAGCCTCTAGCTTCTTCACCCAAACCTCTGCTGCACATGTGAGTGATCCAACAAATGTTGACAATAGAAATCTATTGCCTCTCATCATCTCGAAGTTGTGGGGTCTTATTTCTTCTTTCTGCTGAATAAATTGTGGCAAAGCTAGAGTTCTAGGGTTTTCTCTGTATTTAGCAAGATACTCACTTAGAATTTCGAATTCCAAGTGTTCTTCATGCTTCTGGTCTTCTTCTTGGTGAGAGTAGGAAGTGCATGGTCCTTCCTCTTCCCTTTCTTCAATCTTCTTGACCTACTTGGAGAGGTCTCCTCTGGATCTAAAAATAGATGAGAGTAAACTCATCTTTTTCATCATCTTGATCTTCTTTGGCTAAGACTCACAGGCTGAGCCAGAGATCATGCTCTGATATCGAACTCACAGGCTGTGCCAAGTTTGATGCTGTGATACCACTGTAATGTTCCCAAATCATGAAAATGCTACAACAATGAGAATATCTCAAGATATTCTAAAGTTGGAGCTCCAGCAATAAGCAAACACAATAATGGTGCAACAGCAACACTCAACTCAAAGAAATGTGAAAGAAATCCATAGCCTTCTCATTAAATAATAGTAGCAACAATAGAATACAAGATCTTAAGGAAAATGATACTCAAGAAAAATAATGCTCAGCCTCAAGAGACAAGTACATGAGTCATAACAAAACCACTGCTACATATGCATGCTCAAGCTATGATAGCGCAGTCCATGAAGGGAAACTGTTGCATAATAGTGTCAATACACAAATATGTCAATATGTGGCTCAAATACAATAGGGGGAGCAAGATCTCAACCCCTAGAAACAATAATGCACAATCCCTAGAAGGATTGGCTGCAAAACATACAAAATGGCAATTCTACAGAAATGTCGGAGTTGCTGGGTAGCTGCAGCAACTCAGAAATAGAACTGGATGGAGATGGCTGTAGATGATGCCCAAACTGAATGTGCCTCCTCCAATGGATCTTTAGGATAAAGGCCTGATCCCTTCACCAAAGATCTCACCCTCCAACAATTTGCAAGAGCCCCACTGCAAATGATTCTCTCCAAATAACGCAGTTACTGGATGGAACTGCGCTGTAGGGCTAGCGAATGAGTTGGCCTTGATGCCAAAGTCTGCAATATGCTCTGGAATGCCTCCAATCTGATATCTCAAAGGAAAGAGGGACTCCTCTAAAAATAGCTGATGAAGGTGGTGTAGTGAACCCTCACTGCAACACCCAGCAACACAACATTACTCTGCTGTAGAAATAACGTTGTTTTGATGGAGGATGCTTGGCCTCAAGCCTGGATGTGAGGAAAATCAGAGAAATCCCTCAAGAGGCCTCTCATGAAGGAGTAGGAATCCTAAACAGGAAATTCCCCCGACAATTCTTGCTAAGCAGCAAAGAATGCACAATTGTTTGAATGGAAAATTGAGATGAATAATACAAGCATGTGAAACCATAGTTTCCTTGCCCTCCTTTTAAACAAGTGAAAGCTCTCTCTCCATGGCTCCCATCCATTAGGGTTTCCTCCACCAAATATCCTCTTCCTCATTCACACTGCACTGTCTTCCAAAGTGAGCCACTCCTCCTATGGCAGCACTGTTGACTTGGTCAAACCTAACTTTGTCTTCATGCATTTGCCCCTTTTCACACTTGAGGGTGCAAAATCAAGTTCTTATGTCTATCCCTTTCCACATGTGAGGGATTTTATTCATGTTTTCAATAAACATGGGCCTCCTTACCCATTTATTTAGCTGCTAGGCGATAAAAGCAAAACTTTAATGTTCCATTTAGCTATGAGCTAAAATGGGAACATTACAAAATGTGTGCTTCTAATTTCATTTATTACTTTAGTTGAAGATAACATTTCATCAAAAAATCATGTACAATGAGAACACAGTAGATACAAAATTTATTCTATGGTACTGATGTTTTATTTGCTTTGGTTATACAGGTCATCTGGCTAGATAGTGGCCACTATTGCTCAACCGAAGAAAACTTGTTCGAGTTTCTTGCTTTTATGGAGAAAAATGACATTAACAATATTGCCTATGTTGAGCTATATATTGTATAAATTATTTATAGTCTACTTTAGTTTATATTTTAGCGTTCATCGACTTTCATGTCTTACGCTTTGCATTGTATCTTTTTTTTCTTTTCAGGAAGTGAACTTAGTATTGATGGTAAGAAGCAAGAATTGAAGAAAGAGGAGAACAAGAACACTAGAGTGAAAAAATGCAAATGAGAGAGAGAGAAGAGAACTGGTCTAGTGGTACATGTAAAGCCAATATTCCGCATAAGACACGCACATAGATAATGATGGTCAAGTCTTCAGAGTTGGTGAATTAACGTGCAATGCCTTGGTAACACAATGATAATGTTTTGAAGCAATGAAACAATATTTCATGTATAATTTTTACTCCAACCAATATTAAGTTGGAAACTCACATTGTAATACTTCACATTTTATATAATATAATTTATGTGGTTTGAATTATTTATAGTTGCACTTGATATTACTTAGTATTCTAATTAAGATATGTAACTTTGTGTTTTCATATTAGATGAACACGTACATTGTATGAGTTTTTTAATTTAGTTGTAAAGTCATACTAATTAATTTATTTTGATTAATAATGAACACATAAAATCAATCTAAAACTATTAAATCAGTAGTTTATGTTTATTAATGATGAGCCCAAATAAAATGAATATACGACTAAATTAGCTGCTTATGACGGTTGTTAATGAAAGTAAATGAAATGAATATAAACTACTAAAGTAGTCATTTATATAATGAATGTGAAACTACCAAAACAAGATAAATGACTATTGCAAATGATAAATTTGTGATTACAAATAATGACTAAATTTTGCATATATATGACTGTTAGTAGCTAATTTACAGTATCTTATAACATGACTAGAATTTATTCATTCTTCTTTGGTCATTAATTGGTTTCAAACGATGATTAAAATTTGCATATATATGACTATTAGTGGCTAATTTACAGTGTCTTATAACACTACCAACATTTTGGTCATATTTATTTGGTCATTAATTGGTTTCAAACAATGATTAAAATTTGCATATATATGACTATTAGTAGCTAATTTACAGTATCTTATAACATGACTAACATTTTGGTCATTAATTGGTTTTCTCGGCGATAATTTAGTAATATATTTTGTTGTATATTTGGTCATTAATTGTGACGATTAATGATTAAATCAATGATTAAATCAATGACCAAATCAATGACTAAATTAATTATCAAATCAATAACTAAATCAATTACCAAATCAATGACCAAATACACTACTAGACAACAAAATTGAGACAACCAATAAATGACTAAGCTAAAAAGACTAAAAGTTGGTCGTGTTATAAGATACTGTAAATTAGCTACTATTGGTCACCGACTGAAAAATAGTCGTTTATATGCAAATTTTAGTCATTTTTTTAGTAACTAATTAGCCATTTTGTACTAGTGACTTGACTCTTTGGTTAGAATAATGCACTCATTGACATTTAATTTAAACCTTGGTTAATATATATATTTCGACCTTAGTTATAGAATAATTTTCCATTAATCCTTGCCATGGGGGAGGGAACGTGGTAGCCTCTGGCTGCTCCATGTGTCCCTTCTCCATTGGCTCAAATCCACCATTATAAAAAAATAATGCACACATATAATTCAAATTTCAACCTTAGAATAGGAAGAAAAATCTCAATTTCCCAAGCAACATTGGCGAATCTGACTGTGAAACTTGTCACAGTGTCATTGGATGAGAAATGGAGAATATTCCTTGGATATTCCTGAGGTGCTGACTGGACTACCAAGTCATCAGACTGTCATTGTTCTGCCCATTTTTTACCTGTTTGATAAAATATACAACATACGATAACTTACTCATACGAACTTGGATTTTGATGAAACGAGTTGCGTTGGAATCCTGGTGATGAGCTCTATCTGGTTGCTCTAGTTTGGAGAATTTATGAGCACTTTAATTTTTGAGCTAAATACTAAGCCTCTGATCACTTCCCTTCTTTGACAAGGGGTAGGAAAGATCGCAAAGAAAGAAACTCCAACTTCTTGAAATCTCCAAGCTTATTTAATTTAGTGGGAGTGTATTTTGATCATTCTTGATCATGATTTGTTTTTGTATCAATTTGTGTAGAAGATGTAATCTATATTTTGGCTGTTAGTACGTGTTGTAAATTTCATATGCTTATAATGGTTTAGATATCAAATAAATTAGACTTTCTAATCCATTGGAAATTATAAGGAGTCATTTTTGTGGCTCAGAATATAATTTTTTTTGTTCTAATTGCTACATCCACAATGTAGATTTTTATAAATCTAATATTATTGTATTAATGCTAAACAATCACGTGAAATGGCTCTTAGGTTAGTGAAGATATGCTTGATCAGACATTTGATGGGCTTATGGGCCTTGCCACACTCTCTAAATCTCGGGGTGGATAAAAAATGGAGACTCCTAATTGAAGGACTACTTTTTGTGTCCTTCTGTGGGAGGGGTTTTTTATCTTTCTTCTTTGAAAAGAAAGAAAATAGAGATCTAATTTTCCAAAGTGTGACATATTTTACATTTTATGTGGGTTCAAGATTTGTATATAAGTTCATGGAGTTCATATTTCAACCCAAAAAATGATTTTTCATCAAATGTTATTGTTTGGGTTTAAATTATCATATTTCCCCTTCATCATTGAAATGATGACACCTTTAGGAACATTTTAATCACTATGGACTGCTATATCAATTGGGTAGAACCACAAGAAGGTATACAACCTTGTGACAGGATTGTGTAGAAGTGGATCTTGGTAAGGGACTCTTGATGGCAATAGATCTCCAACTAGATAACTAGACTTATTATCAAGAAGTGGATTATGATCAACAACCATTTAAATGTAAAAATATCATGAAAAATAAATCTAGAAAAATAATGAGGAAGGAGAACAATGACAACAACCAAAAAGAAGAAAGGGTGACTCCCAACAAAATACAACTACAAATACACAAGAAGGAAATTGATTGGGACCTAACATACCCCCCTCTCCAAAGAAAGCAGTAACTATCAAAGGTGAAGAATTCGCCTATAGAAAGAACAAAGGTTCAGGGGAACAAATTTGATGCCCCAAATGAGGGAGATGAAGGGGAAATCCTTGATCCACTGCACCAAGAGATCTAGGTGGTTAACTCCCAATGTGCGAATTTTGAAAGTCAAAATGAAATGCCTCCCCTCGAAGATATTTTGACTCAATAAATTTAGTCATGGTGGAAGTGGTTGCATCAAAAGAGGAATAGGTATTACATTCCCCTAGAAACACTATAAGGAACTAGCATGGTTCCTCAGTTTATGGATCTGCAAATAAACAATCAGAGGGTGAAAGGGTAATCCATGAAAAACTACATAAAAAAGTAGGTTGTTTCATTAATAGAGATCTTAGAAGTGCACATACAAATAAGGATTAATAGCTAGGATCCCAAAGGTCATTGGAAGTGGTCTTTCATACAAACCCTAAACAAACCCAAGACAACAACTTCGAGGCAAAACAAGGAGAGAAAGAAGGAAGGTGATATTGCACCTGCAAAAAATGTTGAAGGTGATAATGCTTCCTCCTCCCCATCCTTTTAAGAAGTGTTAAAGAAAAACTCACATTCCTCCCCTCCTTTGACAATGTAGGAAAGTTTGCAAAGAAAGAAACACCAACTCCCAAATTCTCCAAGCTTCTTCAATTAACTGGGATTGTCTTTTGATAATTCTTGATCATGCTTTGTTTTTTGTATCAATTTGTGTAGAAGATGCAATCCCACATTTTGTCAAAGTGTTGTAAATTGCATATACTTATAATGGTTTAGATATCAAAGAAATTGGACTTTTTGATCCATTAGACATTACAACGTGTCATGTTTGTGGTTCAGAATAATTTTTTTTTTTTTTTTTTTAATTGCTACCTATGCAATGTAAATTTTTATAAATATAATATTATTATTAACATTAAAAAAATTCAATATTCCAAGGAAAATAAATCCTTAATTGAAAATAAATCTATAATCTTTGTTAAAAAAGAAAAATTGTAGCGATAAAAAATTCGAAAGGAATGGCTATCAACTTGAATACAATCTCTCTTTCACTCCAGAGATTAATGATATGATATTACAAGTCTCACGCTCCATTTTTGTTGAAAAACCATACAAATTGGATCACTTCAAAATGAATTTAATTTTGTCTAGCATGGCCCTTTCAACAACAGATGAGTTCAAAGTGTTGCAGCTATATGCTCCTCTTTGATCATAATGGAATCGATGATCTGCTAGATGATTCACTCATGCAAATGCATGCATTAGTACATTGTGAGCAACATGAGTATTAAGAACGGGCTTCATGTTAGTAGCCTGTGTCATCATACTTGTGTAATAATCAAAGCTTATCAGTCTATCTTCGCAAGAAAACTCGATATATTGCCAATTAACAAGATTCTTACAAATATTGTATTATTATATTTTATATTTTTTATCCTAGAAATTAGAGATCAGATCTGGTTTTTAATACCAATGGAACCAGTAATCTAAACCTCATAATGACTAGAAAACTTAGACAAAAGTAACCATCTAATTATATTATTTTTAAGACAAAAAAAACTATTTGGTTTATACATCTAATTCTATCTATATATAAAAGATTGAAAGCTCATCATGAAATTTGCCAAAAGCATAGGAAAACTAGCAATTTAACCTGTATTTGAGCGAGAACTTTTTAAATCTCTGCACTATTAAGACTTTGGATAAATCAAATTCAATAATTTATTTCTTTAATATAAAACAACAGAATAAATACAAAAAATTATTATCAAATTTTAATTAATACAAATTTATAAATCTATTACTATAATCCTGGTCAATCCTAGCCTTTGGCAAGGATTAATAAATAAATAAAAAACTATTTACAAAAATATTACATTTTTGCACTATATAATCAATAAAATTTATCACTATATTGAGCCATTTTTTTTTCTTTATAACTATAATAATAATAAAAATATAAAATTAAAATTAATTTTATATATAATAGATATAAAAAATCTAATATACAAAAATTATCTTAATAAATAATGTTGGAAATACTCAATGGGTGAATCAATATTTCTTTCAATGGTTAGATTATGCTAGTTAAGATTTTATCATAGCTTAAACCAAAAGACAAGAAGTAGAACAAGAAACTAATTTTATTATTGAAGATAATAAGGACTCCAAGCCTTTTTTACAAAAATTCAAGTTCCAACCTGTACAACAAAATCTCTGACTTCTTCAAGGCTATAACTTTGAATGAGGATTCTAATCCTCAACCACAAATCTAGGCACCAACCTAGTATCAATGAGAACACCAATCCTCTTAGGCTCCAACCTAAACAAACACTTTGACTATACTTCAAAGATACTGATTAGAAACCCTAAAATGTCTCCAAGAACTACTTCTAAATGGCATCAAAATATTGCTCCAAAATCTCTTCTAAGGGCTACTCCAAGTATTCTTCAAAATCTATTAAAAATCACTTCAAAGAGCTGGTCCATGTACTTTTCAAGATCTGCTCCTAGACTGCTTCAAAAGGGGCTTTAATGCTACTCCAATATGGCCTCAAGAGGAAACTACAAAATGTCTCCAAGGTCTGCTTTAGAAAGTCTCCAAAGTCTGCTTCAAGAGGTCTCCAAGATCTGCTTCAAGAAGTCTACAAAGTTTTCTCCAATGTATTTCAATATGTTTCTCCAATTCTCTTCAAAGGTTTCTCCATAATTTCTTCAATGGTTGCTCCAAAGTGCTTCAAGATTGCTTCAATAAGACTATTCCAAAGTCTTTTCCAAGTGGTGCTCTAAAATAATTCAAGAGATTTCTTTAAAATGTCTCCAAATTTTGCTGCAGAATGTCACCAAAGTTCGCACTAGAATGTATCCAAAGAAATCCTAAAATCTGAGGCAATGGTAAGTCAAAACAAAGGTCAAGGAGAGCTCAAAATATTTCCTTAAAAGTGGTTGAATTGCAAGGATGGAACAATCCTTTTCCATAGGGTCGAATGCCCACATGAGTGTTGAGAATATTGAAGGGAACAATAACGCAGAGAAAATGTGTTTCCCCACAACACAGAGATTTCAAAAAATATGCAGAAATTAAACAACCATTCACACAGGCAGCGTAATACAAAGGAGAGGAACGGA
The DNA here is from genome assembly GCA_034641835.2 of Pinus albicaulis. NCBI lineage: Eukaryota > Viridiplantae > Streptophyta > Pinopsida > Pinales > Pinaceae > Pinus > Pinus albicaulis. Next base: position 123,172,156 of record CM076578.1, read on the forward strand.
ATTCGTTTTTCTATTCAAATCCCTCTCTGTCTTAAAACAAATGAAGTTACATTAGTTATACAAGGATGGCCGAAGCCTGTAAAACCTAATTCTAATCAATGTGATTAATTGCTGAAAATACGTTCAACAACTTCTCGTCCTTGGGTTGTCAAAAGACCCATATCTTCATTAAATCGCCACGCAGGTTGTATTTCTGCTTATACACTAAAACACGCAAAAACGCGTTCAAAACATAAAAGGGCGGACTTCAAACTTTTTGTGTTTCGACTCTAAGTCCTCATCACATCCGACTCCTTATTGCGGATCGCAGATCGATGATCTTAAACTTTAACTGGCGTGAACACGGGTAAACTTAAAAGGTTGCGGGCGTGATGAGCGAATGCACGACCGCGTTGCAAATCAAATAGCATATGTTGCGATGGTTAATGGGAAAACATAAAAGGTTGTGACTGCGTTGTGCGGTAGCATGATCACATCACTCGTCAAATAACTTAACTTGCGGATGACGGAAGGTAAATGGTAAACATTGCGAAGTGTGCTCTGCGGTGCAGCTAACTGTTGGTAAGTGAAGTAAGGGAAATACAAAGGAACAAGGCACAAAACAAGGTTTTGGCTCATGCGGTAAGGTTAAGGTAGGTCCCGCCAGATATCGCATCGGCGATAAAATAACATATGGTGAATGGATTTAAAGTTAAAACAAAAAACTTGCGATTGCGCGCTGTGGGAAAAAGGTAAGTCAAATTGGTAGGTAAGGAAATAAACGTAGAGGATGGTCGGGTACTCATTTTGTTGTGGTTGCGTGAAAAAACGCCTTCGGGCTCTTGGATCCTTGCTTGTCCTTCTCTGCACAAAATTGATGAAGTTTGGGCTGTTGCCGCTTCTCATTCATGGCAGTGGTTGGGAGTATAATTCCAACACTCCCCCTTAATCAAAACTGTCACCATCAATCATTCCCAGACACTGTCTAAGATAAACAAAACTCTTTTGTCCCAATGGATTTGTGAGGATATCAGCAAATTGTTCCTCTGTCCTGCAATGTTGCAAAACAATCTCACCATTGTTAACCAATTCTCTAATAAAATTATATTTTTCATCTATGTGCTTTGTTCTCTTGTGGAAAACAATTTTTTTTTTATAATGCTATTGCTGAGCTATTATCACAATAAATTGTGGTTCCTTGGTCTTGCTCATGACACAAATCTCTCAGCATCCTTCTCATCCATACTTCTTGGCATGCTGCTACTGTTGCTACCACGTATTATTCTTCTTCTATTGATAATGTAAATATTGGTTGCTTCTTGGAAGCCCATGAAATGGATCCCGATCCCAAATGAAACACATACCCAGATGTGTTTTTTCTATCATCTACACTTCTAGCCCAATCACTGCCAGTGTAACCAATCAACTTAAAATTATCAGTTCAGGAGTATAGAACACCATACTCCTTTGTTCCATTCACATACCTTAAAATCCTCTTGGTTTCTTGCCAATGTGTCTCCTTTGGTGTTTCCATGAATCTGGAAATTAAACTTGCAGCATGCACAATATCAAGCCTAGTTGCATTCAAATACATGAGGCTTCCAACTATGCTCTTATACAATGTTGAATCGACATTCTTGTTGCAATCTTCTTTAATTAACTTCAACCCCATGACATTTGGAGTTACTGCTGCTTTGCAGTTCTGCATGTTAAATCTCTTTAAGACTTCTGCAACATATTTTGTTTCGGAAATAAAAATTCCTTTTTCATTTTTCTTTACTTCAATTCCCAAAAAATATCTCAATAAGCCCAAGTCAGTCATTTCAAATTCACTCTTCATGACTGCTTTAAAATCGGCAATGAGAGAAACTTCATTGCATGTGAAAATTAAATCATCTACATATAAAACAACAATAAGTATCTTACCGTCATTTTCTTTAATGTATAGTGTGGTTTCACCGTCACATTTTTCGAACCCATTATCCATCAGGTAAGCATCAATCCTGTTGTACCATGCTCTTGGTTCTTGCTTCAGCCCATAAAGAGCTTTCTTCAATTTGCACACTTTGTGCTCTTGGCCTTCAATCTCATAGCCTGGAGGTTGTTCAACATATACCTCCTCTTTCAACACTTCATTCAAAAATGCTGATTTCACATCCATTTGGTAGACTTTCTATTTCTGTTGTGCTGCAATGGACAACACTGTCCTCATTGTTTCCATCCTTGTAACATGCACTGCAAAGGTTTCTTCATAATCTCTTCCTTGCTGCTGCTTGTAGCCTTTCACAACAAGTCTTGATTTATGTCTTTCTATTTTGTCTCCAGCAGTTCTCTTGGTCTTATAGACCCATTTCACTCCAATGACTTGTTTACCTTGTGGGAGGTCCACTAACTCCCATGTATCATTCTTTTCTATCGCACCAATCTCTTCATTCATTGCTTCAATCCATTTTTATTCTTTTACTACATCTTAAAAATGAATTGGATCATCAACATGACAAAACAAAGAAAATAAAGAATTCAAACCATTATTATTATCAACTTCTTTCTCATAAATTTCACTCAAATTTCTGAATCTTGGTCTTCTTGGCGTGCTTGGAGTTTCACTAGAACTCGAGGGAGTTGCTGATCCCTGTGGTGTGCTTGGAGAAGAACTTCCTTGATTTCTCTAAGTTGTTTTATTGCTTGCTTGTGGTGTGCTCTGTTGAGCATGTATAACTGGAGGAGGAGCCACCGTGGAGGAATTATTTGCTGCTGTGCATTCCTCTTGCTCTTCGTGAGACATACATGTCTTCACATTCATTGTTTTCTCTAAGCTTCCATCCCAAGATTATTCTTCAATGAACTGCACATATCTGCTGATTATTACCTTCTTGGTTGATGGATTATATAGTTTTTATGCCTTGGATTCATCACTGTATCCAAAAAATATACACTTCTCCCCCTTGTTGTCCAACTTCTTTCTTAATTGATCCGAGACATGTGCATATGCCACACATCTGAATAATTTCATGTGAGTGACAAACTTCTTTATTCCACACCATGCTTCTTCTAGAACTCTGTTCATAACAGCTTTGGTTGGGCATCTATTCAAAATATACGCTGCATAATTGATAGCTTTAGCCCAATACTCATTTGGAAAATGCTTTGCCTTCAGCATACTTTTGACCATGTCCATGATGGTCCTATTCTTTCTTTATGCAACACCGTTTTTCTATGGTGTGTACCTTGTAGTAAACTGCTTGTGTATGCCATTCTCCCTACAAAAACGTAGGAAATATTTGGAGATGTATTCTCCACCTCTGTCAATTCTTAGCACTTTGATGTAGTGCCCACTCTGCTTCTCAACAAGAGCTTTGAAGTGGTAGAACTGTTCAAACACTTCACTCTTCTGTTTCAAGAAATACACCCATGTATTTCTGGTGTAATTATCTATGAATGTCAAAACATAGTGACTTCCAACCAATGATGGTGTTTGCATTGGTCCACACAAATCTGAGTGGACAATCTCTAAGGGTGCCTTTGCCCTTATGCTCTTCCCTGCTAGAAAGCATTCTCTGTGTTGTTTTCCCAAGATGCAGCCTTCACATAGCCTGTCTGGTTTCTCAATGAGTGGTAATCCTTTTACCATTCCTTTTCTGTGCAAGAGGTTCAAACCTCCAAAATTGAGATGTCCAAATCTCAAATGCCATAACCAGTTTTTGTCTTTCACTTCTTCTTGAAAGACCTCTTGTGTGACTGCTACTACCACACCTCCTTCCTTCAAGTATGTTCTGAGCTTGAGGGGAAACATCCTATTCTTTTTCATATGCACTTCTGCAATGACCTTTTTACTTCGAGGTATGTCCACGATAATACACACATTATTCTTAAAAAATACATTGTAGCCCTTGTTCACGAGTTGTCCAATGCTAAGAAGGTTACATTTTAGGCTAGGTACATAATATACATCTGACACACACTTATTTTCTCCCTTCCTTGTCAATATACTGACTCTTTCTTTTCCCATGACAGAGACTTTGCTTTCAGTCCCCTTTGTCACTTCAGACTTCACATTTTCATCCAGATTGGCAAACATTGCTATGTTTCCAGTCATGTGGTTGCTACATCCTGAATCTAAAAACCACACATCTTCATGTTTTTATTGTGCTACATTACATGTTAGAAGCACATTACTCTGGTTCTAATTTTCTTTTGCAAAATTATCATTTTGCCTATTATTCATGTCATTTTGTTTCTTTCTACATTCTTTGGCATAATGCCCATAATTTTTACAATAATGACATTGGACTTGGGATTTTTCATACCTTTGTCCTTGTGCTTGGTGTTGGCTTAAACCTTCACTTTGATTCTGATTTCTACCCCTTCCGCTTGTGCTTGCATGGCTGTTTCTTCCACCTCTATGTGGGCTTCTTCCTCTTCCTCGATAGTTTGATCTTCCTTGACCTCTACCTCGACCAAAAGACATCTGTGTCTTGAATGCATGCTCCAATGAGGATTTTTTTGTTCTGTTTAGTCTATGTTAATGAGACATCAAGGATGCAAAAATATCATCCACTAAAAATTGTGAGATTTCCTTTGTCTCTTATATTTCCACTACTATGGCATCAAATCTTGAAGGTAGATTTCTCAAGATTTTCTCAACTATTCTTCTTTCTTCAAGTGTCTCTCCATGAGACCTTATCTAGGTAACCAACCCAATCACATGTGTGAAGAATGAGTCTATGTTATCAAACTCTTTCATACAAAGAGTTTCAAAATCTCTCCTCAGCATTTGTAATTTTGTTGTCTTCACCTTCTCCATGCCTTGATAGGCTATCTTGAGAATACCCCATGCCTCCTTGGACTTTGTTGCTTCTGCAATCCTTGGGAAAATACTCTCATGTACTGCTTGGTAGAGATAGAAGAGGGCTTTGGAGTCCTTCCTATTATCTCTCAACACGTCTCTTTCTGCTGCTGTCAAAGCACCAAGCACTGTTGCATCTGCTGGTTCTTGGAAACCTTGTTCCACTAGCTCCCATATATCTTGTGAAGAAAATAGGGCCCTCATTGTAATGTCCCAATAATCATAATTCTTCTCATTAAACTGTGGTAGTTGGGGATTTTCCAGGCTTGTGCCTGTTGCTGCCATTTTGACTGTACGAACAAACAATATTCTTCACTATGTAAAACAAAATCTTTCTTGCTGTTAAAGAAGTCTGCTTCTTCGAACAAATCTTATAGCTTCTATAGAAAAGAGAGCGAGCTCATGCTTCTTTGAATGAGAGCCTAGACCTACTTTGATACCATGTTGAGAATATTGAACAGAACAATAACACAGAGAGAATGTGTTTCCCCACAACACAAAGATTTCAAATAATGCAGAAATTAAATAGTCATACACACAGGCAACGTAATACACAGGAGAGGAATGAAATTCGTTTTTCTATTCAAATATCTCTCTCTGTTAAAACAAATGAAGTTACATTAGTTATACAAGAATGGCCAAAGAATGTAAAATCTAATTCTAATCAATGTGATTCATTGTTGAACAGACTGTTGAGCCCCAAAGATGTCATTTCCTTTCACCAAATTTCATTTCATTCCACTTGTCCTTTATTATTTATAGGCTTAAAAGATCAATAGGATTGATTAAAGTCACTTTAAAAATGTATGCAATGACTGACTTACTATACTTTTGTGGTTTTGTTGTCATAGTGATTTTTGACTAGACTTAGCTACAGAATGTAGCCATTTTGTAGCTAGTCGCCTATTCCGCAGCCATCTTTATGTTCACACAGGTTACAAGTGTCACTTAAAAGAAAAATGCATATGGTTGAATTCTAGAACTCACCTACATCATTCCTTTCCTTCTATGAAGTCTGAGCAAAAATCTGCAAGTGGTTATGCACGTGGAGGAAGCCAAAACTAAGAAGTAGACTTCTACAAGGACAAGGACTCTACAGATGTATTCAACAAAGTACGAGTCCTTAACAGGAGTTCTAATTCAATTTTGATTTAAAAAGATACCTATGCCTATTTTCACTCAATGATAGTTATGTATTTTGCTTATAAGAATAACTCGGTGAACCGAGAGACAGTTAGCTAGTTGATGTTTTGTTGTTAAGTTGTCCAAGACTGTGATACTCTGTTTCTTAAGCGTTTTCCTTTAATGAAAGAATTACAACTTTCATGCATGATCTGAAGCAATCTTGAGGAGATTCGTGTGCCAATTCGATGGTAGAGGGCCACTACTGTCCGAAAGTCTTTGTGCATATTTTCTAGATAAGTGACTTTAGCTCTGTTTTGTTCTTAATTTAGGTAGTTTTTCTGAGCTTCATGTTTTATGATTCACTTACATCAAATGTTACAGTCAATCTTGTTCTTATGAACTGTTCCAATACATCACTAACACGTGAATGAGATAGAGCTGTAATACTTCGGAAGTTAATTGCATTCTAGTTTAGTTCTATTCATTGTATTTCAAGTTTTATTAATTGCATTCTAGTCTTGTTAAATTAGACTTAAAAGACCTTGATTATTTTACAAGCTGCTCTTGTTCTTAGTCTCTTCTAACACATTATTATCATATGGACAAGAATTAGTGATATCATTTTGAGGTCTTGACTGTTCTGCAATTTCTCATAATTTCACAAACAACCTTTTTCTAAAGATATTCCAAGAGATCTCTAACCCTTGAATGAGGCTTAACAGTAACATTTTGAGTTGCAGAATGGGTTAATTCTAGTGTCATAAGTTATTTTAGCATAGGGTTCCTTATTATGTTGCAGATAATATTTTCTCAAAATGTTCCAACAAATTTCTAACCATGGATGAGATTTTCTCTGTGATATTGTAAGTTGTTGTTTATTAAAGAGAACCTCATTGCATCAAACTTATCCTTTTCTCAAGTTGTTCCAACATACCTCTAATGAAATGAATTGGACTGAGTGTAATGTTATGAGTTACTTTTCTTGTTAAGCTTTGCAATTTGTGAATTAGCATTTTCTGTCCTTAGGTGCCATACATAGTTGGTAGTAGATTTTGTTATGTTTTCGTGTGACCAATAACTTCTCTTTGCCAAAAATTTAGTTCTTTTCCTCTTAGCATAAAAATACAAAACCAAAAACACTAGAAAAACACTAAACACAATGAAGTAGGAAGAAGATACCTAGGCACATATAGTGCACTTTACTTCAACAATTTACTAGCCCTGGTTGACAATTTATGACATCAATTTAGGAACACTAAGTTGACTAGACATTTTGGCGCCGTTGCCGGGGAAGTGTAACTAGGTAGCCTTGTTTCTTACCTCCCAAAAACAATGATATGCCTAGAGAAAGATACTCAAGGGGTATATTCATAAGAAGCAGAAGCCTGACTCCTAGAACAACACTTGTTCCACCAAGACCAAGAGGCAACACACCTCCAACTCAAACCCACATCCCATACTTTAATGATCATAGAATTCCAGAAGACTTAAGATCAGATATTCCATTAGAAAGACCTTCCACTTCATCCATTGAACCTGTCCTAGAAGAAGATTCAAGGACCCCTGCTAGAACCATCAACTTTTCCACTTCCACAAGAGAGTCAACCATGGCAGAAGAAGGGGGAGGAGAAGTCTTTAATGGAGAACATACACTATTTGGAGGGGGTAGAGGTAGAGGTAGAGGAGAAGGAGGTAGAGGTGAAGAAGGAGGCTGAGGAAGAGGTAGAAGGGAAATGGGAAGCTCTTTTGGGTTTCCTATAGTAGATGAAGAAACCAATGCAACTATAAAAAACATTTCACCCTCTGTCCTTCCAAACTTTTATGGACTCAAAAGTGAAGATCCTGAAACCTTCCTATTTGAATTTGAAGTTGTATAAATTTGAATAATAGCTGAATTATTCACCGATATTATCCTGATTACACAATATTTAAGCTTCATGCATAATACATAACCTCTTCTACAATTGATCATCAATTTGCAGAATTAGAAGCAGTCGCATGCGCACATTAAAACATAATCAAGCACACATATAACACAGTATGTAATGAGAAAGCATACAACTGAAAACCCCGAACTATCTGTATATTATAATGATAGAGAACATGTAACAATACATAGCACAAAGCTCCTCACAGCTCTCAGCACTATCTCACATGCTACACACAAACTAGCTCAGATATGAACAAGTCACAAGTTCAAATCTCCTCCACAAGTATGCCTGCCTCTACTACGCAATCCAAGATGAATAATGATGAGATCCAAGTTTGAATCCCACTTTCTTGTACTGCGCAATCCTCATTGGAAATCTCAATTAATGTGTGTGCAAATCTCATGCATAGCTATAGTCACAACTAATAGTAGACTCGCCCTTTCACCCACCTCTAACACTGGTCTCCACTGAACTGTCCATGCATTGCAGTTAACTAATGTATTCTTTAGTTTATTTATGAGTTAATAATTAGTGAATTAATTATTAATTAATTCACACCACTGATCACTAGTGTATTTATCATTTAGACTAAATACAACTAGTTCAACTAAGTTAAACCGAACACAACTCCACCAACTGTCTCATCAACTCCACCAAACTCTGCCACATGAGTTCTAACTGAAGTCAACCATGCAATAGCTCAACTAACCCCTAGGAATAGCATAATTCCTTCTGTTAGCTGCATGTGCCACATCCAAACATCAAACTGAAGTGCTCCAAGAGGATAAGATAATGTTTATAGTCTAAATATTATTAAGGGTTAATAATATTTGACTGTTCTATTTTTAGCTCGAAAGTCTAAAAATAGAAACCGCCCAATGTCTAAAAATAGAGGTCCATCTATTTTTACCAACTCGACCAATCATCCATAAATAACATCCTGCAACTCATAGACCATGATCCATATGTATAAAAATAGACATAGTCTAAAAATAGACTTTGCGCCAAAAATAGCCTGCGGGCCCACTTAGTGAAGGCGACTTATTTTCACTAAGCTCCATCATCTTGTTGCATTTTCAACACTCCCTCTCAACAATATATGGATTATCTGCAACCCCTATCCTGCCTCTGTGGTATTCGAATTTTCTCCTGGTGAGCGCCTTCGTCAAGATATCAGCATCCTGATCCTCCGTGGGAATATATGAAAGCAACATGATTCTCCGCTGCACACAATCTCTGATATGATGGTACCTGATGTCGATGTGTTTGGATCTATCATGAAATACTGGATTAGCCGAGAGTTTAATGCAACTCTGGTTATCACAATAAATCACGGTAGGCTCCAAGTGTGACCCGAACAACCCGACCAGGATCTTCCTCATCCATATGGCCTCGCATGTAGCCAAGCTTTCTGCCATATACTCAGCCTCTGCTGAACTGAGTGCCACGAATCTCTGCTTCCTGCTGTACCAAGAAACTGTTGTCGACCCGATACTGAAGATCCCTCCAGATGTGCTCTTTCTGTCCGTTGGGCTCCCTGCCCAATCTGCATCCGTGAAGCCACAAAGCTTCACCTCATCCTCCTGTCTGTACCACAAGCCATATCTCGATGTGCCTCTAAGATAACGCAATACATGCTTGCCTGCCTTCCAGAAGAGCTTGGTAGGCTTAACCATAGCTTGCGAAAGCTGGTTAACAGCATAGCATATATCGGGTCGTGTATTGACCAGATACATAAGCGACCCCACCAACTGTCGATAGACAGTGGCGTCCACTACCTCCGCCGAAGTAGCATCCTCCTTCCTCCAACCACCGGGAAGAGGAGTATCAACAGGCTTGCAGCCATGCATGTTGAACTTCTCCAGTATCTCCCGGGCATACTTACCCTGAGAAACAAATATTCCATCACTGCGCTGCCAAATTTCCAATCCCAGGAAATAATGAAGGAGGCCCAAGTCCTTCATCTCAAACTCTCTAGCAAGATCCTCCTTGCATGAAAGTATCAACAACTCATCACCCATCAAAATCAAATCATCTACATAAAGTACAATTATCAGCAACTTACCCGCCACCACAATCTGGTATAGGTTAGGATCCGCCTCACTCTTGGAGAATCCAAGTCTGGTGAAATAACTGTCTATCTGTGTGTACCAAGCACGAGGTGCTTGTTTCAACCCATACAACACTCTCTTGAGCTTGCACACATGCGACTCGCTGCTGAAGATCTCGAAACCTTCGGGCTGCTCTATGTACACCTCCTCAATGACTCTATTGAGGAACGTAGTCTTCACATCCATCTGATGAATGTGCCACCCCATCTGCGCTGAGAGAGCTAGAATCGTCCGTATGGAAGAATACCTTGCGACAGGTGCAAAGGTCTCCTCATAATCGATCCCATCTATCTGTGAGAAGCCTCGGGCAACAAATATTTCCTTGTACTTCTCCACACTCCCGTCAGCCGTCTGCTTCACTTTGTAGATCCATCTCGAACCCACCACTGATTTCCCCTCCGGCCTTGGGACAATCTCCCATGCACTGTTTCTAACAATCGAATCATACTCTTCCACCATGGCATCTACCCATGCGGGATCCTCCATAGCTTCCTCAAGGATGTCTTTCTGCTTCCATTTTCTCCCACAGAGCCATGTATCGGAGTGTCTTGGAATTAGGTGGTGTCTCTATCTGCCTTTGTCGCATGGGTGGTCTCAACCTTCTCTGCATCTTGAGCCAGTCGCTTAGCTTCTGTAGTGCGCTTCCGCCCTCTGATGGTTGGTGCTGCATGAGTGGTCTCTTCCTCTCCATGAACCTCCTCTTGTGGGTGATCCACATCCTGAGGCTCATCTTTAGGAACAAGGAGCTCCTCATCTGCATGCAAGTGTAGCTCCCTCTCAAGCGACAACTTCATGGCTTTCTCCTCATGAAATTTGATATCCCGTCGCACTATAGTCATCTGACTGTCTGGAAAATACACACAATAATTGTGGGGTGTTTTTGTGTACCCCACAAATATCCCAACCTTTGTGGTCAGCTCCAACTTCTTCTTGGCATCCTTCATCACATGAATGTAAACAGGTGAGCCAAAAATATTCAAATGAGAAATAACCTGCTCAGACTCTTACCCGAGAAAAACGCCTCCTCGGGTGTACTCATACCAAGTATACTTATGAGGACTACTTGATTACGCATATCTTTATGTGTGCCTCATGATGAATAGGTGAGCCACGATCTGTAACATATCCCATCGAGCACCATGATCAAATCGTTCTTACGCTTTCAGTAGCCCACAACACTGCTTTGTGGGTTATGAGGTGCTATGAGCTCTCTTGAGATTCAGCCACCAGCGGCTGTAAGTCAGCGAGATTTGCAGGGATGAATTCACCACCATTGTCGCTCCTAAGAACCTTCACATGCTTTCCCGATTCCTTCTCAACCAGCGCCTTGAATTCACAGAACTTTGAATATGTCTCGCTCTTCTTCTGCATGAAGAAGATCCAGCACTTCCGAGAGAAATCATCAACAAAGATCACATAGTACTTGTGCTTTGCTGTCGAAGCTACAGAGAAAGGACCACACACGTCTGTGTGAATTATCTCAAGGATCATCGTGGCGCGACTATCCTTCTCGTGAAAGGTGGCTTTCACAAATTTTCCCAAAGTACACCCCTTGCATTGATCTGACTGCGCAAGAGTGCCTTTAGGAAGCCCAGTAGAAATCTGCTGCAGTATCTTCAAAGCTCCATGGTGAAGGTGGCCCAATCTCCGGTGCCACAGCTCGCCATCATCTCGGCTCACCACTCCTTCCGCCTTGCATGCCATTGCTGCGCAGCCATCTACTTGCAACTGATAAAGGTTCTTGATTCGAACCCCTATCTTTCGGGTTTCTCCAGTTGTCTTATTGCGCAGGAAAGCCTTTCCCTCGCTGAAGACAACATCGTACCCCTTGTCTTCTAACATCGCCATAGAGATCAGATTCTTCTTCAATCCTGGAACATGCATCACTTCCTCGATTTCCGAAGGGGTTTGCAGAGACTCCTCTCCAAAGGAGAGTAGTAAGTCACAGTTCATGTGTATCACCATCCTTCTTCCCATCTCGATGTACCTCCAAAGAATCTTTCTCATCGAGATTTGAAAGACAAATCTAAGTCTCTGTCATGTGAAAAAGAAAAGATGCTACTATCCAAATAGAACCATACGATCCCATCACACTTGAGATGAAGCATGCGATCATGAAATCAATCAAAGCGGGAGGCTAAGGCCTCCGCTATGACGAATCAGCTGGCCTTCTTATTTCTTCTTGCGGACAATTTGTGGCATAATATGCATGCTTAGTGGCATGATGAAAGCACTTCACCTTGGACATGTCACACTTCTTGCCTTTTGCACAGTTGAAGCTTTCTTTCCTTCTTTTCTTTGGTAGCCAAAGCGTAATTTTCTTCATCAGATGCCTTTGATGAAGATCCGTCCCTGGTACTCCGCCTTATCTCCTCTTGCACAAGATCCGACCAAAGTCGCTCCCATCCTGGAAATTTCTCCCGACCATTGACAGAGTCCTGATAGGAATGCCAACTCTTCGAAAGACCAAGGAGAGCCAAGTCCACCAAGTCCTCTTCATCTACAGTCACCCCCACACTTCCCAGTTCATCCCTGCATTGGGTGAACTTCTTGAGGTACTTGGGTATACTGTCACCTTTCTCCATCTTTATGTTTTTGAGTTTATCCTTGAGTGCCAACTTCCTCTGGTCACTCTTGCTTTGGAATAAATCTGTCAACGCTTTCCACATCAAGTATGGAGAAGTTTTTCCTTGCAGGCTGGATACTATGTGATCCTTCACACCCTCCAACAGAATCCTTCGACATTTTTCTGTCTTCTTTTGCCAAGCCTCAACTTGAGCAGCATCAGTAGGCTTTGGGACTTCAGCATCTATGAACTCCTTCAGCCCATTGTCATCTAACACTGCCTCCATCCTATCCTTCCATGCAACATAATTCGAGCTGCCCTCAAGGGCATACTCCAATCGCAATCCGTTGAAAGACATTTTGACTTCGACACCAAGAAAACACTGCTGCAAATTCGAATTCCACCAGCTCAAAACTCAACTGCTTTTGATCTGTGAGAAAAAATTATTTCTAGCACAGAGATCGACTGTAGGGGCATTAACTGGATATATCACCTTTCAAAGAAAGGATGGATCCAGAGGCTACCTGGCCCGCTTACAAACTCTGTCTATCGAAATAAATTGTAATCACTGTAATAGATCTGATGATCAATTTCCCTCTGATACCATGTATAAATTTGAATAATAGCTGAATTATTCACCGAGATTATCCTGATTACACACTATTTAAGCTTAATTCATAATACATAGCCTCTTCTACAATTGATCATCAATTTTCAGAATTAGAAGCAGTCGCATGCGCACATTAAAACATAATCAAGCACACATATAACACAGTATGTAATGGGAAAGCATACAACTGAAAACCCCCAACTATCTATATATTATAATGATAGAGAACATGTAACAATACATAGCACAAATCTCCTCATAGCTCTCAAAACTATCTCACATGCTACACACAAACTAGCTCAGATATGAACAAGTCACAAGTTCAAATCTCCTCCACAAGTCTGCCTGCCTCTACTGCGCAATCCAAGATGAATAATGATGAGATCCAAGTTCGAATCCCACTTGATTGTACTGCGTAATCCTCATTGGAAATCTCAATCAATGTGTGTGCAAATCTCATGCACAGCTATAGTCACAACTGATAGTAGACTCACCCTTTCACCCACCTCTAACACTGGTCTCCACTGAACTTTCCATGCATTGCAGTTAACTGATGTATTCTTTAGTTGATTTATGAGTTAATAATTAGTGAATTAATTAATAATTAATTCACACTACTCATCACTAGTGTATTTGTCAGTTAGACTAAATACAACTAGTTCAACTAAGTTAAACCGAACACAACTCCACCAACTGTCTCATCAACTCCACCAAACTCTGCCACATGAGTTCTAATTGAAGTCAACCATGCAATAGCTCAACTAACCCTTAGGAAAAGCGTATTTCCTTCTGTCAGCTACATGTGCCACATCCAAGCATCAAACTGAAGTGCTTCAAGAGGATAAGATAATGTTTATAGTCTAAATATTATTAAGGGTTAATAATGATAAGTATTCTATTTTAAGTGGAAGTCTATAATAGATTCCGTAATGTCTAAATAGAGGTCATATTTTTACCAACTGACAATCTCATCATAAATAGCATCCTGCAACTCATAGACCATGATCCATATGTCTAAAAATAGACATAGTCTAAAAATGAACTTTGCGCCAAAAATAATTTCTTGGCGCCCCACTTAGTGAAGGCGACTTCTTTTCACTAAGCTCCATCATCTTGTTGCATTTTCAACAGAATTCCTATGTAGAACCTATGATTACTTACAAGATGCCCAAAAACTTAAACTATTCCCTTCAACATTGAAAGGAGCAGCATTAAAATGGTTTATGAGTTTGATCAACAGTTCTATTAGGACATGGGAAGACATGAAACATGCATTTCTAGAGAGGTATTTGGATTACTGTATGCCAGTCAACCATAAGGAGGAAGTGTTTAAAATTCTACAAAAAGAGGATGAAAATCTGGAAGATTTGTTGGAGAGGTTTAACTATAACATCAAGAGGGAAAAAATGGAAAACTTAGACCAAGATACTTTGAAAGCTCTCTTGTTGAAGACAATTAGGGATGAATGGTTAGATATCCTTAATATGATGGGAAAAGGGGATATATCTCAGCTCACATTACCTGAAATTGCTGAATTATGTATCAACCTTTCAAGAGGGAAATCTAAAACTGTAAAAGGACCAAGAGACCTTGCTCTTGCAAGGGCAAGTAAGTCTGCTTCTGGGACAGTAAGTAGGGAAGAAATAGGACATATACTTGATGAATTCAAATCTAACATTTTAGGGAGTCTTAGTGAGCAAATAGACACCCTCAAGTTACAAAACAAGAAAAAAGTTGAATCTGATGCCTTAGCAATCTTTTGTCCCAAATGTAGAAAGAATCATGCCTTGAGAGAGTGCCCTTTGGATGCAAAAGTAGTAGAGACTTGTGTAATTTGTTCAGAAAAACATGAGACCAAGAGTTTTCCTTCACTTCCTGGTCTTAAAACTGTCTTTCAAGAAGAAACCCCTACAAATTCCACAGAATTTCTCAATTTTGTCTCTAGAAGGCCTTGGCAAGGGCCTCAAACACAAGGATTCCATGATCAACTGTATAATCAACCCCCACCAAATTGGAATTCTTGGCAGCAACCTTGGCCCCAATTTCAAAATCAATCTCAAATCTGGGCATAAGGAGCACAAAATCCCTATGGAAGATACTCTCAGTACCATCAATATCAACCATCCTATCCACCATATCCACATTTTCCTCAACAAAATCTTCAACAAAATCCTCAAAATCCACAACTTCAAAATCCACCACTTCCATTACTATTTCCTTAGAAAACAAATCAGTTACCTACCCAACCCATACCAAACCCAAATAATAAAAATCCTTAGAACACATACATGATAGAAGGCCAACAATTTCCAACCTATTTGATTACTCCTTTAGACCTTAATGATGTTCAACTTAGGTCTGGAAGAATACTTGAAAAGAAGAAACATTATGTTATCATACAAGAACAAAATAACTCTGAGGACCATTCTCTACGGGTAAATAAAAGTCTTGAAGAAGACACATCTTTTCAAGACCCGAATATTGAAAAATCAAAACAAAAAGAACCAATAATTTCAACTCCTATATTAGAGCAACCATCAACATCTACCTCTACACCTCCCTTTCCAGAAAGATTACAAATTGATATGGGTGTAGAAAAACAAATTATGGTGCCTAATTATGATTTCCTAGATGAGCTAAGAAATTTTTGTATCAAGATCCCATTATTACAAGCTATCAAGGAAATTCCAATTCTAGCAAAAACAATAAAGGAGTTGAGCATGAAAAAAATAGGAAAAAGAATCAAAGAGACAAAGAAAATTCAACTGGCAGGAAAAATAACAGATACCATGATGGGTAAGATTGCCATTCCAAAGTATCTAGACCTAGGAAATCCAGTTGTTAAAATACACATCAATGGAACTGAGATCCAAAACACACTTATTGATTTAGGAGCAACAATCAATATCATGAGTAGACAAATCATGGATAAACTAAAGCTTCCTAATCTTCTTTTTACACCCACATTATTACAATTAGCAGACAGATCTATGATCAAACCTGATGGGGTAATAGAAGACATTCCAGTGTCCCTAGATTCTTGGGAGTATCTTGTGGATTTTATGATCCTAACTCCTAAGAATAATCTAGGAGGGCATCCTATTATATTAGGAAGACCTTGGTTAGCTACAACTGATGCTTTCATTAGCTGTAGATCCGGTGATATGTACATCTCTGATGGTATTTCAACCAAGAAATTTATCTTGTATCCTCCAGCAAAAAAAATTACAGAATTAGATGATACTCAATGGATTGAGGATGAAGAAGACATACAACCTCTCTTCACAATTTCAGAAATTAGTGAAGATAGCCAGATTTTGAATACCTTAGAAAATTTTGAATCCTCTTCGAAATACAAACATGAACAATTTCAAGAAGAATCCAACATTGAGTTTTTATCATCAAGACAGATGTCTCTTTACTCCATGGATAAATTTGGCAGCTCTACAATTGAGATATTTCCAGGTAAAAATTTAAACATAAACAAGAACCTAGAGAAATCTCAACAAGAAAAGATAGTCAAGATATTACAGAGACATTCTTCTGCATATGCATGGGAGTACACTGATATGAAAGGGATAAGCCCTAAGACTTGCACTCATCACATCTACATAGAGGAAAATTGTAAACCAATCAGACAACCTCAGAGACGGATGAATCCAAATATTAGGGAGATTGTTAAAGAAGAATTGCAGAAATTGTTAAATGTGAACTTTATCTATCCCATTTCAGATAGTCAGTGGGTTTCTCCTTTGGTAATTGTGCCAAAGAAAAATGGTAAATTGAGGGTATGTATTGACTACCGGGAATTAAACAAAGCTACTCTTAAAGATCATTTTCCCCTACCTTTCATAGATCAGGTGTTAGATACATTAGCTGGCAAAAAGCACTTCTCATTTTAGATGGGTTTAGTGGTTATAATCAAATTCAAGTAGCACTTGAAGATCAAGACAAAACCACATTTACCTATCCTTGGGGTACCTATGCTTACCAAGTATTGCCATTTGGACTATGCAATGCACCTACAACATTTCAAAGGGCAGTACTAGGAATATTTTTAGATCTAATACATGATTGTGTAGAGGTATATATGGATGATTTCACAGTCTATGGAAACACATTTGAAGAAGCCTTAGCAAACTTGGAAAAAGTTTTAAAGAGATGTAAAGAAGCAAATATTTCACTAAGTCATGAGAAGTGTTTTATGATGTTTACTGAATGAATTGTTTTGGGGCATCACATTTCAGGGGATGGGATTAGAGTTGATGAGTCAAAAGTTGAAGTCATCTCTAACTTATCTGTTCCAAGTTGTCAAAAATATGTTAGGATTTTTCTAGGATTTACAAGATATTATCGAAGGTTTACAGAAAACTTCACCAAGATAGCATCTCCACTTTTCAAATTACTTACCAAGGACTGTGAGTTCAAATGGAATCCTGATTTCCAGTTAGCCTTTAAGACCCTGAAAACAAAAATCTCTGAAGCACCTATTTTAAGGGGACCTAACTGGAAATTACCTTTTCATATTTCAACAGATTCCTCAGATACAACTTTAGGAGCAGTATTGGGACAAAAAGACCTGATTCCTTATGCCATCTACTATACAAGTAAAAATTTGACTCCTTCAGAGTTAAATTATACTGTAACTAAAAAAGAGTTCTTAGCTGTTGTTCATGCCATAAATAAATTCAGACACTATATAACAGAACATGAAACTTTTGTTCACACGGATCACTCTGCAATTAAATATCTAATGAACAAATCAATTACTAATGGCAGAGTCATAAGATGGTTATTGCTTTTACAAGAATTCAACATTACCATTCTAGATAGGCTTGGGAAACAAAATACAGTAGCTGATTTCCTATCTAGACTCCAAAACATTAAGGACAATACTCCAGTTTAAGATCAATTCCCTGATGAATATCTTTTTGCAGTTTCTACTCAAACTCCTTGGTTTTCTGACATTGCTAATTATTTAGTTTCAGGGAAATTTCCTTCAATAATGAATGCAAGAGACAAAATAAATATCATTTATGACAGTGCAAAATATTCATGGGTTGCTAATGAGTTATACAAAAAAGGTCCAGATTTTATCATTAGGAGATGTGTTCGAGAAGATGAAATGCCTGAGATTCTCAAGGCATGTCATGATGAACCTTGTGGCGGACACTTCGCTGATAAAAGGATAGCTTATAAGATCCTTCATTTAGGATACTATTGGCCATCCCTTT
Source organism: Pinus albicaulis (assembly GCA_034641835.2). Taxonomy (NCBI): domain Eukaryota; kingdom Viridiplantae; phylum Streptophyta; class Pinopsida; order Pinales; family Pinaceae; genus Pinus; species Pinus albicaulis. The sequence continues at coordinate 123,190,558 of CM076578.1, forward strand.
TTAAAGATGCTAAAGAGTATGTCAAAAGGTGTGACAGTTGCCAAAGGGTAGGGAAACCTTCTCCTTCAGGTGAGATGCCATTGCAGCCTCAGGTACATATTGAACCTTTTGAGAAATGGGCTTTAGATTTTGTAGGACCTATTAGTCCTCCATCAAGACAAAAAAAATATATATATTAGTTTGCAATGATTATGTTACCAAATGGGTAGAGGCCAAGCCATTACTTTTTGCTACTAAAGCATCTGTAGTTAATTTTCTTTTTGAGGATATTTTTACTCGTTTTGGTGTCCCAAGAGAAATTGTTACAGATCAAGGAGCTGAATTCACATCAAAGCTAGTGGAACAAATGGTGGAGAGGTACAAAATCAGACACAGAAAATATACTCCCTATCATCCACAAGCAAATGGTCAAGTGGAATCTACTAATAAGGTCATTGAAGGGATCCTAACAAAGACTATTCATTTACATAGAAGAGATTGGGCAGACAAGCTTCCTGAAGCCTTGTGGGCCTATAGAACTACATGGAGAATCACAACAGGTCATACTCCTTATGAACTTGTTTATGGAAAACAAGTCTTGTTTCCCATAGAGTTTCAGATTCAAACTTTTAAAATGGCAGTCCAACTAGGACTTGATCTAACAGAAGCACAAAAGCATAGATTAGAGTAGATTAATGAATTGGATGAGATCAGACAGGATGCAGTCCATAGAAAAAATATAGTCCAACAACAAAGGACTAGATGGCATGATAAGTACATTAAGGAAAAGAAATTCAAAGAAGGTGAATGGGCCCTCTTGTTTGATTCAAAGTTCAAAGATTTTCAAGGTAAATTCCAAACACATTGGCTTGGGCCATATGAAATTGTGAAATTTTTTGACAATGGAGCAATAAAAATCAAGACAATAGATGAAGATGAGGTCACTTTTCTTGTAAATGGTCATAGATTGAAACTGTATCATAAGCCACTTTCAAGAGATTCCAAGAGAACAGTGATGTGAAGTTAATGAAGAAGAATCCTTCTTCTTCATCAACTTAATTGTATTTTCTAAAATCAGATGCATGAAAATAATAATAATAATAATAATAATAATAAAGTATAAACATGAAAACTAATCATTGATTAACATTTTTATACAGAAAAGATAAAGTGAAAATCAAAATCCTTCTGACACTTTAGCTTTTCAAAATTGTTCTCTTCCTGCAAGAAACTATCATAAAAACATAAGTGCAGCCCCACTTTACATATCACATTCCACTTATGATCCATTTCACTCCATGATATCTCACTTCATTCATATTTGATTCACTCCATTCATCCATACTTCATTCACTCCATTTCGTGGTCCATCTCATTATCATTTCATATTTTTAAAATTGAAATCTTCCTGCAATTGAGTATTACAAATCATAATTTGCAAGCCACTTTTCATATTTCATTCCACTTCACATTTATAATCCATTTCATTCCATCATATTTCACTTCACTCATGCTTCATTCCACCATATTTCATGATCCATTTTATTTCTTTTCATACTACATTCCATCCATGTTTCAAATTATTTCATTCCATGTCTCAAAGCTTTTATAGGTATATTCTGCAGCTAGATATTCTGCAGCCAGACATTCTGCAGCCATATATCCTGCAAGCAACTATCCAGCAACCACTTGTTCAACAACAAATTGATCCTGCACACCTATGTCAACAAGAAAAATCAAAGGGATTATGAAGACTGAAGGATCAATGTTTTTCAAAAGAAGACAAAAATCAAAAGAAAGGCTAAGGTAAAATTGTGAAATTATTATGATAACAGATTATGAAAGTTATAGTATGGTTAAGTCATATGTATGTTTCATAAAGTTATTTTGATTATTCGTATTGATCAAGCCTATCAAGTCTATCATAAAATCCTTGGACAAATCCCTTCCATTTTGCCATATCAAATCATCATTTATTAAAAATTAATGGTTAGTACTTGAAGTGACCTATTAGGTCACGCCACTAACCTGAAGTATTCAGTGATGATTTTGAAATTCTCACGAGATTTCTCCATGGTATTTTGCTCCATGACAGTTCTCAAACTCATTTATTCGTGTGATTTACCCTCACCATATTTCACTCATTCCATATCCACTTCATGACATTTTTCCGTAGCCAATTCCTGTCTGCAAAAACAGAGAAGTCATCTTTGGGGTGAAAACAACCTTCTACAGCCATTTTTACCTTGAATAGGAGAGCAGTTACGAAGCAGTAAATTGAAGATTGAGAAAAGAAGCCGTGGGACTCATTGTAAGGTCCGAACCAGTCAGAACCAAATACCTAGAGGGTTACTCACAGATTAGAGAAATGTTACAGCAGGTTGGATGGCTAGAGTTTTTGGAAAAGTTCAATGGATTCCATAAGGAGGTCACCAAGACATTTGTCCAGTCATTCAACGGGCCAGAAGTTGAAATAGGCGATGTCAAGTTCATTATCACAGAATCTTTCATTGCAGAAGTAGCAGAATTACCAAGGCAAGGTGAACGATGGTTCAAAAACAAGGAATTTCACAATGAAGCATGGAGGAAGATGCTCAAAACACCAGGTATGGATATCTCAGTTTTCAAGAAAGACATTCCTAGTTCAGCCTTAAAGAATAAATGGCGAAATATGTTGCTAATTCTGAAAAAGTTTATAACTTGTGAGGGAAGGTTTGACACCCTATCTGTTTATCATATTTGACTTATGATGCATTTCCTAGATGAAGAAATCAATTTACCCTTTTTCTTACTCCATAGCCTAAAGAGGATGGCTACTAATGTCCAAAAAAGGGTTCAATTCTTAGAAACCACCTTGTATCACCATGGCCTAGTTAAAATCCTAATTGAGCATCATTTGAAAAAGGTGGGAGACAGTTGGGATGAGTTCCTCTTGAGGAATCATTTTGAAGAACCTAAAGAAACTCCATCTGAAGGCAAACTTGCAAGAAGAAGCAGGAGAGGAAAAATTTCCAAATCTATTGAAATTAAAACTGGTAAATCCATACAAGAAGACAGTGAGGAGGTTATATCTGAAAAATTGGTTGAAATCAAGAAACAACTTTAAAAGGAAAAGATAATAAGAAAGTATGCTAAGGAGAGAGGTGAGGGACCATCTAAACTAAGAAGAAGCCACAGGCTTAGAGGCATATTGAAGAAAACAGGGGTTAAGCAAACGGGAATCATAGATATTGAAGATTAAGAGACACCAACTGACAGATCTCCTGAGTACTAGTACAACGATGATCTTGATAGAGGAACTCCAGAGGTAGACCCAACCCAACAAAAAATATATAATTATGTTGAGTCATTGGAAAAGAGAGCCTCAGAAAATAGAGGAAGAACTCCTAGCCCACAAGAATATTCAATTGAAGTGCTGAGGAGAGATAAATATGAATTGGAAGTACTTAATAGGCACATAAAAAATGAAAATGAAATTTTAAGGGAACAAGTCAAGTTGAAAAGTACTATGAATACAACTCTCTCTCTCTGCAAATGGAAAAATTGTACAAGGCTAGTGAGAAGCTAAAGAAGAAAAACAAAAAGTTGAGCAGGGCACTTATAAATCTGAGGTTCAAATTGGTCATAAGGAAACCCAGGATGCCATTGAACACTAAGCAAAGCAGAAAAAAGAAGTTATATGTCCTAGCAGAAGTTTCAGAATACATGGATTGATTGCATGAGGACATGCAAAAGCTTTGCAGTGGGGGTATGTTGAGCCCCAAATATGTCCTTTCCTTTCACCAAATTTCACTTCATTCCACTTGTCCTTTATCAGTTATAGGCTTAAAAGATCAATAGGATTGATTAAAGTCACTTTAATAATGTATGCAATGATTGACTTACTATACTTTTGTGGTTTTGTTGTCATAGTGATTTTTGACTAGACTTAGCTACAGAATGCAGCCATTCTATAGCTAGTCGCCTATTCTGCAACCATCTTTATGTTCACACAAGTTACAGGTGTCACTTAAAGGAAAAACACATATGGTTGAATTCCAGAACTCACATACATCATTCCTTTCCCTCTACGAAGTCTGAGCAAAAATCTGCAAGTGGTTATGCACGTGGAGAAAGCCAAAACTAAGAAGTAGACTTCTACAAGGACAAGGACTCTACAGATGTCTTCAGCAAAGTACGAGTCCTTAATAGGAGTTCTAATTCGATTTTGATTTAAAAAGACACCTATGCCTATTTTCACTCAATGATAGTTATGTATTTTGCTTATAAGAATAACTCGGTGAACCGAGAGACAGTTAGCTAGTTGATGTTTTGTTGTTAAGTTGTCCAAGATTGTGATACTCTGTTTCTTAAGCGTTTTCCTTTAATGAAAGAAGTACAACTTTCATGCATGATTTGAAGCAATCTTGAGGAGATTCATGTGCCAATCCGATGGTAGAGGGCCCCTATTGTTCGATAGGCTTTGTGCATATTTTCTAGATAAGTGACTTTAGCTCTGTTTCATTCTTAATTTAGGTAGTTTTTCTGAGCTTCATGTTTTATGATTCACTTACATCAAATGTTACAGTCAATCTTGTTCTTATGAACTGTTCCAATATATCACTAACACGTGAATGAGATAGAGCTGTAATACTTCGGAAGTTAATTGCATTCTAGTTCAGTTATGTTCATTGTATTTCAAGTTTTATTAATTGCATTCTAGTCCTGTTAAATTAGACTTAAAAGACCTTCATTATTTTACAAGATGATCTTTTTCTTAGTCTCTTCTAACACATTATTATCATATGGACAAGAATTAGTGATATCATTTTGAGGTCTTGACTGTTCTGCAATTTCTCATAATTTTACAAACAACCTTTTTCTAAAGATATTCCAAGAGATCTCTAACCCTTGAATGAGGCTTAACAGTAACATTTTGAGTTGCAAAATGGGTTAATTCTAGTGTCATAAGTTATTTTAGCATAGGGTTCCTTATTATGTTGCAGATGATCTTTTCTCAAAATGTTCCAACAAATTTCTAACCATGGATGAGATTTTCTCTGTGATATTGTAAGTTGTTGTTTATTAAAGAGAACCTCATTGCATTAAACTTATCCTTTTCTCAAGTTGTTCCAACATACCTCTAATGAAATGAATTGGACTGAGTGTAATGTTATGAGTTACTTTTCTTGTTAAGCTTTGCAATCTGTGAATTAGCATTTCCTGTCCTTAGGTGCCATACATAGTTTGGAGTAGATTGTGTTCTGTTTTCGTGTGACCAATAACTTCTCTTTGCCAAAAATTTAGTTCTTTTCCTCTTAGCATAAAAATAAAAAACCAAAAACACTAGAAAAACACTAAACACAATGAAGTAGGAAGAAGATACCTAGGCACATATAGTGCACTTCACTTCAATAGTTTACTAGCCCTGGTTGACAATTTATGATATCAATTTAGGAACACTAAGTTGAATAGACACAGACGTTCAACAACTTCTCGTCCTTGGGCTGTCAAAAGACCCATATCTTCATTAAATCGGCACGTAGGCCATATTTCTGCTTATATACTAAAACACAAAAAAACGTGTTCAAAACATAAAAGGGTGGACTTCAAACTTTATGTGTTTCATCTCTGAGTCCTCATCGCATTCGGCTCCTTATCGCAAATCGCACATCGATGATCTTAAAATTTAACTGGAGCGAACACGGGTAAAATTAAAAGGTTTTAGGCACAATGTACGATGGCATGATCGTGTTGCAAATCAAATAACATATGCTGTGGCGATTAATGGGAAAACATAAAAGGTTGCGACTGCGATGTGCGGTAGCACAAACACATTGCTCGTCAAATAACTTAACTTGCGGATGGCGGAAGGTAAATGGTAACCATTGCGAAGTGCACTTTGCAGTGCGGCTAACTGTTGGTAAGTGCGGTAAGGGAAATACAAAGGAATAAGGTGCAAAACAAGGTTTTGGCTCATGCAATAAGGTTAAGGTAGGTCCTGCCAGATATTGCATCAGTGGTAGATTAACATATGGTGAATGGCTTTAAAGTTAAAACGAAAACCTTGCGATTGCGCCCTATGGGAAAAAGGTAAGTCAAATTGGTAGGCAAGGAAATAAATGCAGAGGATGGTCAGGTACTCTATTTGCTGTGGTTGCATGAAAAAATGCCTTCGAGCTCTTGGATCCTTGCTTGTCCTTCTCTGCACAAAATTGATGAAGTGTGGGCTGCTATCGCTTCTCATTCATGGCGGTGGTTGGGAGTATAATTCCAACAACGAGGAGGAAAAATTTAAGTTTTAGGTCAATCCACGTGGTAGACATTATATGCCCAAGCTAGTCCACAAGGGGTCTAAATTACAAGCCCTAATTTTGTCCTCCCACAGGCTGAATTTGTGCTAATCACAGGTTGAATTCAGGCTAAGTCTAGGCCGAGTTCTGTACTGGTAAAGGAGGCCAATATTACTCCAACATGAGGCTGAACTTTTATGCAAAATAAGGAAGAAATTTTCTCCAGTAATAGCTCAATTTCTACTCCATAATCTAATCAAAATATTCTAATAACTTTTATCCCAGAATATAAACATAAACCAAAAAACTTGGTCCTTTAATTCACCTTAAGGTTAATGAGAAATGAACCTATTTCCTCTTCTACAGACCTGAGTTCTATCTACGTTGTCTTGACTAATTTTCAAGCCGAAATGGAGGAGAGAGGTCTCTTGTTATACCTGCCCACGACATGGTATATAGCGATCGATATCTCTCACACTAGCATTAATTTCAATTAAGACAGTGAGCCTAATATAAAGTTTTCCGGATTCATTTCTTATTGAATATTTTCTATGCTTATCAAATACTGACAACGAATCTAACTTTCCGCTCATATACTTTGGGGTATTATTGCAAGTAATATTGAGACGAACATCACTTTTTTATATAAAGTTAGGATATAGATCAAAATTAGAGGAGGGGGAGGTTGATTAATGCTAGCCTTAAGTTTAGCATTAATCCTTGAAATTTTATGTTAAATGTGAAATAATTGGAGCGTATAGCTTCTATGCATAGCTACATGTCGGCATATTGCTACTATATCCCTGCACCGTGTGGCATATTGATGCAGTCTCCCCTGCTCCGTGTGGCATTTTGCTGCCATATGCCCTCTTTGATTGTAGGCATGTGGTTGCTCATCAACATGATTGTCCTTAATTAAAAAGAGGCGGACAAACGAGATCTTATCAAATTAGACCTTATCCAGTGTAGCAATGCAATGGGATTGGACATGAAGACCCACCTGCGAAGATAAAATTAAGAGATTCAACTTGGATTTGCTTCCTTGTTGTATTTCATTCCTTTATTTATAGAGAGATCATTCCTTACTTTATAGAGAGATCAACTTGACGAGTTACTGACACTGTAACCTAACGAGTTACTGGCACTGTTACTTGCAGGCATCATTTACAACATTCGTTGTTGGCTGGATGCTTTGAGAAACTGGTTGGTTGAACCTAGGATGCTACAACATGTGGATACATAATATAACCTGACGATGATGCTTCGCTCGACAATAATTCCAAACTGGATACCTGGGATATGATTATCGATACTGGGATACTCCCCATCAATAACTGCCTGGGATATGATTTATTTATACTTAGATCTTGATTCTTTTGAACCAGATATTATTCACTTAACACAGATTGTTTGCTGCCTCGCTAGATTACAGACTGGTAGTGGAGAAGGGAGAGCAAGACAAATATGTGATAGTCGCTTCTCAATCTAGGTAGGCTCAAGAATCCTGTAGGGAAAACCCAAATAATAGATACATTATGAGCTATTAAATACATGTTTTATGAACCAACTCTCCCAATTCACTAGGTCGAAAAAGGCATCGATTAGTGTTCAAGCAAGCTGTGTTGGCAGATATTAATGCAAGCAGATAGTACAAACCATTTAAGAAAGCTGATAGTTAACCTACAAAACAATGAACTGAGTGGGATTTTCAAGCAGGTTTATGGGCTGCTACAAATCTTACACCTATCGAAATCGAGAACAATGGTATATCAGGTACCATTTAGCCGCAAATTTTAAGGGTGTCATAGTTGGCACATATACAGATTAAGAACAATAGAATGGCCCTTTCCCAAAAGAGTACAGATTAAGAACAACAAAATGGCCCTTTACCAAAGGATTTTGAATAGCTTTTCCATTTACATAGGATTTCTGCTGCCCATAATCAGTATCTGGGAAATTTCCCAGGAGATATACGAAATTGTCATGCTTTCAAGCTCATGGTCAACTTTTAGACTAAATTTGTATTGAAAGTATGACTATTCAACAACTGATTATAATTTCATTTGAATTGCTCAAGCTGGAATTTATGAACTTTAAAATATAGCCATTTTTTTCAGACTCACAGGATTGTTTCTTTGTAGTATGTAGTATTTTGAACTCTTTAATGGAAAGAGTGTCAAACCTTATATTTTAACTGAAAGTGTTGTCATTTCAGAATATCTAGAAATATAATGTGACCAAATTTTTTGTCGTATCCAATTTTCACTGGCTGTTTGATTTGTGTTTCACTTTAAGTGAAAGATTTTGGTTCGTTCTGTGGCACTTATTAAATCTACTGCATTGTTTCCAATTAATTTCAAGTGATGTTGCCATATGGTCTTATTTACTGCCCAGATTTTTTGGCGCAGTAATATAATTTCTCTACAAGTTTAATTTTTGTTTCAGGCATTGAAAGATTTTGGTTCGTTCTGTGGCATTTATTAATCTACTTCTTTGTTTCCAATGATTTAGGAGTGATCTTCAATTATTGATGTTGTCATATGGTTTTATTTACTGGATCTATGTTTTTATAAAGTAAATATAAAAATCGTTTAATGTGTAGATAAGATCCGAGTATACTTATATACTTATCTGTGTAAATATGGGTTGAGACCTCCCCAGGAGATTTCAGAGAACATTCCCTTTCATTAAAAAAACCATAGTGGTTAATATGTTTAAATATTTTGCATTATTTTCCTTTATTATAGGTTTGTGTCTCTTCTTGTTATTACAGATTTTGCATCTCTTTCAAATATAGTTTCCTTTGGCCTAAGTAAAGAAAATTCCTAAGGTTTGCATTTTTATTTTTATTTTTTTCTTAACTATATTCATGAATCAAGTTTCTATGCATAAATTTTTTCCCATTGATAAATCAATAGTTTATGCTAAGTGAAACATAAAAAAAACAATAATTTACAAAGATTCTTATAGGTAATACACTCTCCAATGGGGTTTTTGTCTCCAAAATAGATTTTATTTTTGAACTGGTGAGGAAATTCATTTACCTAGTAACATTGTTGAGAATTTTTCTTTTTAGCTAAATTTGAAACAACTCTATGTTTTCTCTGGGATTGATTCATTTGTGTATACTCTTTGTAGTTTGATGGGTTTCCTTTGTTTTTATCCACACTATAGAGTATTATTTCATCTCCGTTTTCTTTCTAACCTACAATTTTTCCACTGAAAGCATATTGAATGCAAGCTACAGTAGTGAGGTAGTTCCTCTAGCAATGAAGGTTTCAACAACTATAGTTCCTCTCCATCTAGCAACGAAGGTTTCAACAACTTTAGATTTTATGTTTGTTACAGAGTACAAATATTTTCTTCAAAATTTGGAAGTGCCCATAACGTATTGAGTTTAGTTTTTTTCCTTCATTTTTTACCCTTCTTTTTCTCAACTAAAACTATACCAAGTCCCCTTCTTTAAATTTATCATAGTCTTTGTTCTTTTCATTTATATTGTTGTGGGAAATTTTGCTATTGATGCTCCCTTTTCTTTAGTAAATTCATGCCATATCTATCACCTCAGACTTTTCATGGTGCCTGGGTTGTAGAAAAGGTTTGAGGCTAAGGCAAAGTATAACACTCTCTATAGGTTGGGATTATCCTCTTCAAACCTCTTGGCCAAACCCAACCAAAATCTTTGATATGCCCTACTAAGGCAACACTAGGCTAATGAAGCTTATGTTGGGGTCTATGCCTCCCTTTCTAGTGTAACCCTAGTTATTAACTATTCATGATTTTCTCATGGCATTATGCACACCTTTTTGGTGTGACCTGGTTATTCTATGTTTTCGGTTCTCTCACCTACTCTGCAACGATGAGCTCCATCTCTTGTTGTATTTATGTATGGTATATTTTAATGCTTCATATTTTTTATTTATTATGGGATATTACTATCAAAATATGCTGAGAGCTTAATCCAATTTTCTTTCCAAATACTTCCAAATACCTGCTCCGCAAATAGATTGGATATTATTGTCAAAAGATGCTCACAGCTTAAGCCAATTTTCTTTCCAAATACCTACTCCGCAAACAGGAATAAAATAAGTCCAAGGTCACATAAAAATTTCTGAAATATTCTATTAAATTCATCCCATAATATGTACAGAGATATTGTGAATTATGGTGGATATGTTCTGTAAATGCTCAAAGGTAAAGGTGTATTGGCATTCCTTTCCCCTGTTCAGTGACAACAGGAAATCATAAGATGATGATGGTAAAGAATGTCAGCGGCTAGAGGGGTCCTCTTTTTTCTGGTCATAAGAAGTGGATTTCAGAGCTCTCATCCCTCGGCTATGTCATTGTCAATTTGTGCAAGGTATTTAATTCAGCAATGTCATTGTCAGTTTTTGCAAGGTATTTAATTTATTCTAATTGGTCATCAACTTAGCTGAATTTGGATGAAGAAAAATCATTTTTGGAAGAAGTGAAACAAATAAAGAATTTTTCCAAATGACCCAGCAATCCATCATATCCGGGAGGGATTCCATATGCATGCAGACGTTTATACTAGTCCAATCATGCAATAGAGTTGACTTGTTTATAAAAAGGGGGAAACTTGTTCTTAAAAGGAGCCGACTTGATTGAGGATGAGATATCTAGTTTTCTCACTTAGAAAATTAATTTCTCCTCGATGAAGAAAAGTTAGGAGGCATACAAATACTCGTTAGAAAGATATTAAAAAGAAATTAAATAGATATTTAAGCCTATGTTAATCTCTTCTTTAGCTGGACCTCCCTTTGATATCAATAACAATTAATTCAACAATCACCCATTACTTTGACATCAATGGAAATATCTCAAAAATCTCCCCCTTTATCACTGATGGAAACACAACTGTAATAACTCCCCTTGCAATAATGCTTCTCCTATTATCATATTTCTTTTTTATCTTTCTCCCCCTTTCACATCAATAGCAAAGGATAAATCCCCCTGCCTTTTCTGTCACTAAGGCTTGCTCCCCCTGCTTCAATTTTGTGTCTTTTTCCTATCATCTAGATTCATGCTAAGGTCATCAATCAATTGAGGGCATTTCTTTCTGTCACTAAGGCTTGCTCCCCTTGCTTCAATTTTGTGTATTTTTCTTATCGTCTAGATTCATGCTAAGGTCATAAAAAAATTGAGGGCCTTTCTTATTGATGGATCAATTTTGGAGTGAATCACCTAACCACTTAACATTCAACCAAGGGTGGTTTCCATGCAGGTCTTTTTACTACAATCAACATATCATAGTCTCATTCAAAATGTTCAGATATTGATTCCTCTATGATCTTGATTTCACACCGTCAACATTCTTCCTTTTCATCGTTCCAATCTATCTAAATACCTTTGGTGTTAGATATTTCTTACTAGGAGAAGATTTCACTTCTTCATGACAAAATAACTCAGTTTTGCACTCATCAACAGATCAACAAGGAAGAAAAAATGAACCAAGGGAGGGCACTGGAAATTCTGAGCTTTATATCCTCAAAAACCTGATTTAAAAACCTCTTTCTTCGAGAATCTAGAGATAAATATGGAAAGACTCATATTCATGAGTTGTAAAAATAGATGAAGAGTTAACAATTGAGAGCTTTAAATCTCTTGGACAACTAATTGAGAAATCCATGAAATAGGGCCATACAATTTTTTTGTTAAGATTGATAGTTGAAGAAAGATATTATGACATCGTTGTTACAATATCCTTACCTCCATATTTGGCTAGCACATAATTTATCATACTCCTCACCTTCTTCATTAATCGTGTGTAGACACAAGAAATGCAATAGTTTATTAAAAAAAACTTGGTTTCAGTTTACACTTTTTTTTTCTTCAGAATTCCCATGATCAAGAATATTGTGACATTCCCCTTCCAATTTCTCATCAGCATTTGTTGAATTCCATATAAAATAGAGGATTTCTTGGTCATTGTTGTGCTTGATAAAAAAGACTCAGAGGAATAATTTAAGGTTATTCATGATGATACTCAATATTATGATGGGTATGCTACTCCATAGTAAAATTTCACTGATGGGGCTTCCTGCCTAGAATTCGATGTAGCATACTGTGCAAATTTATAGAACATTGATTATGGTGGTTTTTGTTGTTTATTTGCTTGTAGCAAGACTCGATCATCTGCAATGTTCAGGGTGCTTTGGTGATTTGTGAGGAATGGAAACTTTTTCTCATTATTTTAAGATAGAAAATCAAGAAGATAGTTTGACGTATGAAGATCCACATCATGATGATGATACTATTATTTGTAGAATAAGTTCCGAGCTAAGAATGCAATGAAATTAGTACTACAGAAATGAAGGAACCATACAACAATAGTCTTGATATGTACTTGAATTTGGAGTTTTATTTTGAATAGAACAAAGGTGGGCCATATTATTTGTATTTTGAAAGGGTCCTATCTATGACAATTATGATAACAAAGAATATTGTGATACTTATAATCATTGCAATCTTAATATGATCAAATTGGTATCTAGGAAGAAATGTATGATAAACTTGTTCTAGGAGATTATGCCCACATTTTGTAAACGGGAGCATTATTGGTTATATATACCTAGAGTTTCGAGAGGACATAGAAATTTGAGGATGTAAGAATTTTCTGCAATTGAACTTGAGATCACATTTTGAGAATTTGAAGCAAGTCCCATCTATAACAGCCATGGATATTTATTGACTGAGAATGTATGAATTTTGATGTTCTCCACAAGAATCACAGTGAGCTATACCACTTCATCTGCATAGTGACACCTTTAGAAGGTTCTCACACCATATCATTGTCATCTTTATCATCTTCCAATAGTTCTTCAGCAATTGAAATTTCCCTATTACAACTTTGTTCTCTTATAGTTTCTATGGATACATGCCCTATAGTAATGACCTCTTCACTATCTTCCCTTCTATTCCTTTGATTGTAACAACCATGCATGCTTACTCTAGAGGAATAATACCCATATTCATAATTGTATTATCGAATAAATTTTTCCTCATGTCTTGTGTAATAATATCTACCAATAAATTGTGGCCCCATTGTTTGTTAAAACCATCTCGTAGTTCTAAATAATTCAAAATGGTGGCATTTCTAATTGGCAGATTGAGAACATACATGAAGCATCTCTTCATTTATGACATGAAGCATATTTTCCTTTATGAAATATACCTTACCTCTATCTATAAGTATATGAACATCATTTTGGAACATTTGATCCAGGTGGATATTGGTGGCCACCCATGTATTTTACTTGGAACTCCAGCTGGTTTCATCAATTTCCTCGATTATAGCACAATTTACTATTTTAGTAGTTTTTTGGGTCTTGAACTTCCAGAACTATTTTCACCCCCTAAACAACGCTTTTTTGAGGTCCACAACAAGTCCATAGCCATAGTAAGGGTATGTCACAAATATTGTAGTGTTCAGAGAGAAATCTCTAACAAGGTATCATATGCACCAAACAAAGATCATATGACCAAGTTACAACCTCGGGAAGTTGGTTGTCAACCTAACCCCAACGGGGCCACAAACTCTTGGTGTTCCATCTCTTACGGTTAGGGTTTTGGTTGTTTAGAGTTTCCCTTTATTTTTCAATAATAAAAAGGCCCTTTAGCCTCATTGTAACATAGTTCAGAAGGCATGTAGCCGCCACATCTCTTCTCAGAGATAAGCTACCATCAGTTGAGCTAGTTTATTTCCATTCTGCATGTAACAATTTTCAGTGCTTTGTTAATACTGAATTGAAGTTATGTTTTCACTATATCTATGTGTTTCTGTTCATATATCTATTTCATTTCATTCATTCATAAATATATATCAGTGGTATTAGAGTGTTCTGCTCTTTCTCTGTTTTTCTTTACATGTCCCCAATGAGGTCGGGGTATAAGGAGTTAGGGCTTGAACTAGTTGACCCTTTACAAGACCAGCCTCAAAAACCTTGATGGTGTCCCATGGCGGAAGAAAAGAAAGACGAGGGAGCAGAAGATCCTTTCAAAATATAGCTCGAATAATCCCTCGAGGGACAAAGGAACGCAATGATGGAAAAATTTTCCCAGATCCTTCAGCGGATGCCCATCAACAAAGTATCTTCATCCAACAATCACTTAGGAGGCGCCGCCCCCTTCAATGAACAAGTAAACTTGGATATCCATACATTCGAAGGTCATATAGATGAAAATATCGTAGCTAAATGGTTAAATCTGTTGGAAGGGTATTTTTCGGCTCATGATTTTTCCAATAGGGAAAATGTTACTTTTGCACTCCTTAAAGCCACCTCCCACATTAAGGATTGGTTGGAAACCTACTGCAAGTAGAGGGACAAGAGGGAACCCTCACTATTTTCAGCTGCACCTTCTTGTAACTCTTTCTGAGACGTTGTCAAGAAACAATATTACCCCATGGGGAGATATGAGGACATGTACATACAATGGACCACACTATGACAACAAAGGGACCAAGATGTGCATGAGCTAACAAATATTTTTCATACCCTTCACACAAAGTTGTGTATCAAGGATTCTGAGTGGCATATGGTACTTAAGTACTGTGATTTTCTACACAAATATATCTAGGATGATATGGAGTTCCTGGACATCTCCTTGCTTGGTTCAACATACTGATATGCTGCCAAAATTGAGCAGAAATTCAAGCAGAAGAAGTGAGACTTTGGATTTGTGAACCCAAAGAGAGAAAAATCACCCCTAAGCCACATAGCAAAGGGAAGAGTTAGGACGTTACCCCTAGGACAAATCCTCGAATCCGAAAGCCAAGAATACCGGGTTGGAAAATAAGGACACCAACAAGTGGTGTGAGTTCCATAATACTCCCACTCACAACATGAACGAATGTCGCGCAAAGTAGACACTGGTGGTTGAGCTAAAATAATCAGAGACAGATGCATGATCTGATTCTGAGCCAAAACCCAATAAGGGAACTGAACCCACTGTTACGGTAGCCACCACCAAGCTCCAAAAGGCAGAACCTGAGGATCCAAAGGAGGGGGAGCACCTCTTCCACTAGCAGATCTGGGTAAAGGTTTCGTCGGTGCAATTCATCATTGAAAGTGGGAGCCAGAAGAAGTTGATCTCAACTGAGGTTGTTAAGAAATTGAAGCTGCCAACAACGACGCACCCACAACCGCACACCATCAGGTGTTCCAACAACGGTGAGATCTCTGTGTCAAGTAGTAGTGTCACCTACCTTATAACATCAAGCACTTTGCAGATGAGGTATTGTGTGATGTTTACCCTCTCTAAGTTTGTGATGTTTTAATAGGTCAACGATACCTATTGAAACATCATGTTGTATATGAATCCAAACCTCATTATGTTATTATTACTTTAGATCATAAATTGTACAAGATACCAGAAGTAGTGACGCCTACCACCTTTTCTTTGATCTTTGTTAAAAAATGTAGTAAAAACATTTTCTAGATCGATAAATTTGTCTTCTTTATGATTCTCCCTCAGAGCAAGAGGAATATTGTGACCACATCCACAGCGTCCATACATGGCTCCTCCACATGGCAATAATAGATGGACCAGTTCATGGAGGATTAAAGGGACATCTCCACCTCACCCACAGGGGTACCCCTACACTATCAAGTCTATCACTCCATCAATATAACCCCGAGCACGCCACTACTCAATGAAATGATCAAAAGATGCTTTGTTATGGAGAATGATGAAATCAAGAGGCAGATTTAGGAGTTGTTGTAGAAAGGGCACATCAGGCCAAGTTCATCACCTTATGGATCCTGATCATGTTGGTACAGAAGGACAGAACCTGGAGGCTTTGTATTAACTATAGGGCGTTGAATAAGATCGTTGTCTAGAATAGGTATCTAATCCCACAGATTAATGACCTTATGGACTAGCTCAAGGGGGCCAAATATTTTAGCAAGATTGACTTGAAGTGTGGTTATCACCAGGTGCCAATTGAACCATTCGATGTGTGGAATACTGCCTTCAAATTCAAGGAGGGCCTTTTCAAATGGTCAATCATGCCTTTCAGGTTTCCTCAACAACCTTCACGAGGTTGATGGATGACATCTTGCAGTCCTTGACCAACTCGTTCATGGTAGTGTATTTGGACGACATCCCGATCTTCAGCCAGAGTTGGGAAGAGCACTTACACCATATTCGACAGGTCCTCCAAACCATATGACAACACAAATTGTGTTCCAATTTGGGGAAATGCACTTTTGGCATGACCCATGTTCAATATCTAGGGTACATCATTGATGAGCAGGGTGTGCATGTGGACCCAACCAAGATACAATTTATTAAGGATTGGCTAGCCCCAACCACTCTAACATAGCTCCACAAATTTTTGGGTCTTGTCAATTCCTATTATGGGTTTGTGTTGGGATTATCTCATATCACTTGGCCTTTGAGCCAAGTCACCAAGGGCGAAGAAAAAGCAAAGTTATTTTGGTCTGAATCCCAACAAAATGAGTTTGTCGAATTGAAGCATTGCCTCTGCTCTACACTAGTTCTCACATTACCATACCTGCAACAACCATTTGAAATTGAGATATATTCCTCTGAATATGCTATTGGTGCTTTCCTTACCCAACAAATGTTGAAAATGGAACCAAGAAAGATTCTAATTTAATTTTCACATGAATTAAATTAGAATAAAATTGTAATTCCACATCACATGACAACTTGTGTGAGTTAACTAACTTAGTTTTACTTTTCTAGTTCAGTTAATTTGAGTTGAAGGTCTAACTTGAGTCATGTAGAGTGGATCCTAATTTATAGGAGCCTTGGTTGAGTTTATTTTGAGTTGTAATTAATTAATTCAATTTAACTGAGTTAAATTCAATTAAACTAGTTCCAACTGTTGGAGGAACTAGTAGGAGGTCTAGCAGTGGAGAGAAACTTCAATGTTCAACCAGTTAACTGATAAATCAGCCATAAATAACTCATTCATGTGTGATCTATGAGTTACCCAGTTGATATTAGAGTTCAAGGGAAGTGTACTATCAGTTGTATAATTATCTGAATTGCATAGGTGGTGCATGTAGTTAGAAGAAGGCCTATGATGTATTATGTATTTATGTATGAGGAATTTTCCTAATTAATAGGGACTCATTCCCAAGGAAAAAATGCAGGGAAATAGGGACCTGGGCAAGCCAAAATTTTGTTAAGTATTGGCCTAGGCTTGTCAAGGTAGTAGTGGGACAAATAGAGATAGAGCAGAGGTTGCTCGGGCTTGAGAAAAGCATTGTAATCTTCTCATATTTTCTAACTAATGCAATATACATATAGCAGGGGGTTTTTAGATGTGGCTTTCCCAGGGAAATAATTGTGTAATGTGTTGATTAAATTATTTCTCTTGTATGCTTCATGATTTCGTGATCGTTTAATTGTTTTATCAGTTGGTAGAGTAGATTCAAGACTATTGTTTTACTAAATTACAATTATCATTTTGAATCTACAAGGAATTTCTACATGGTATCGGAGTTGAAATCACTATAGAAGAGAATAATACGAAGTTATATTTGCAGGAGGAACGAGTTTTGCAGATCTATTCTTTAGAGATAACAACAGGATCAGGATGGTGTTCGATGTTCTGTGGTTCGAGTATGCCCTTGAGGGTAGCTCAAATTACATTGCTTGGAAGGACCAAATGGAAGTAGTCATGGAAGATAATGGGTTGAAGGAATACATTGATAAGAATGTTTCGAAACTAGAAGTTGTTGATGCACATAATATAGTAGAATGGAAGAAGAATGTAGCGAAGACAAGAAGTATCTTACTGGAAGGAGTTCAAGATCATATTGTCTTGAACCTCCATGTGAAGGAGACTCCATATGCAATTTGGAAAGCCTTGACAGACTTGTTTCAGAACAAAAGTGACCACAGGAAGCTGGCACTGAAGGATGAGCTTCTGAAAATCAATATGGAAAAGGGTGACACAATACCATAGTACTTGAGCAAGTTCACTCAATGTTGGGATGAGCTTGGTAGAGTTGGTGTTACAATTTTTGAAGATGATTTGATCATCCTAGCACTTCTAGGCCTTCCCAAGAGCTGGCACAACTACCAGAATTTGGTAAATGGGAAGGAGAAGCTACCAGTGTGGGAGAATTTGTGGTCTGACTTGGTGCAAGAAGGGATAAGGTGGAACACCAGAGATGGAACCTCATTCAAGCGTGATGATGAGGAGAAATGTACCTTCATTAGAGAAATTTTGATGTCTAAAATGGGCCTCCTAAGAAAAATGTACAACCAAAATAAACTTTATAAGAACCATTAGGATTCAAGATGATGATGTCAACCACGTGGGACAATTTCCCATTTTTTGGGTAAAATTGTAAAAATATTAAAAAATAATAAAATAATAAAACTACTTTTTCAACTTATCTCCCTAAGGTTTTACTCAAATTTTGAGTGTTATTTCTTGTTGGATGCAAAATTTAATTCATCATCCAAGGAGTACCCATGTTGATGGATCCTGCTACACTAAAAATGAGAAATACATGAAAGTATGCAACATGGGTATTCCTTGGATGAGGAATCAAATTATGCATCCAACAAGTGTTTCTGCTCGAAATTTAAGTAAACCCATAGGGAGATAGGTTGAAAATACGAGTTGAAAAAATAGTTTTTTATTTTTTCCCTCTAAAATTTGATGATGTAATCAAATCTTATTTTATTATTTCCACTATTATTTTATAATTTCCTTAGGAGGTCCATTTTATACCTCAAAAATCCCCTAATGGGATGGAAAGGAAAAGAAAGGGAAAGGGAAGAAATCCAAATCCAAGGTATATTATGGTCAGGCAAGAAAGAATAAGGACTTGTTGAAGATTAAATGTTTTCACTGTCATGAGCTAGGACACTATGCTATGAAGTGCCCACACAAGAAGGTCGATAAGAAGCCCTCAGGAGGAGTGGCATGTGACGTCTTGCTTCATAATTCGAGTTGGATTTCACCGTCATTGCAGGCATGGTGACATCAATGATGGGTAGTGTGTGGTATCTTGATAGTGGAGCCTCATTCCATATGACGGGAAACAAATATTTTTTTAGTGACTTGGAGGAGAAGGACCTCTAGATGCACTTCGAGATGGGAGATGATGGAAGGTATAGCGCGATCGATATATGTACTATTAATTTTCAGAGGGAGTTTGGTTCTCCTCTCACATTAAAAGATGGCATGTATGTTCTAGGTCTGAATAAGAATTTAGTTTCGGTTTCTATGTTGGAAGACGGTGGCTAAGATGTCAAATTTAGCAAAGGAAAGGCTTTCATTCGACATATCACCACAGGACAAGTGAAGCAGATCGAGGTTCGGGTAAAGAACCTCTACAAATTGGATGTAGAAGACTATGTTTCCTTGAGCATGAAAGCATAGAAGGTGAAAAGTCGAGACATTAGTGAATTATAGCATAGGCAACTTGGCCATTTGCACCATGGAGCTTTGAAGATCATGCAGCAAATTTTTATAGGAATTTCCAAGGGTGCACTATAGAAGCATGATACATGCAAAGGGTGTACATTGGGAAGTATACCAAATCCACCTTTTGTGATAAGGACAGTTGAACGCAAGCGATCCTTGAAAGAGTTCACTCAGGTGTGTGTGGACCGTTCTTAACAGCCTCCACAGTTAAGCACAGGTATTATGTGATATTTGTAGATGCTTTTTCATGTAAGTGTTGGATATTATTCATGCATAAGAAAGAGTAAACATTATCAAAATTTGGTGAATTTAAAGCACTTGTTGAGAAAGACACAGGCAGGAAAGTGAAGGTTCTTTCGAGTGATAATGGTGGATAATATGTGTCGAATGATTTCAACAAATTTTGTGCATCAAAGAGAATTCAACAAGAGTTAATAGCACCCCATAACCCACAACAGAATGGCGTTGCAGAAAGAAAGAACAAAAATATTGTGGGAGCTACACGGGCAATGTTGCATGATCAGGGCCCACCGTTGAACTTGTGGGTTGAAGCATGAAACATAGTGATATATGTGTAGAACAGGAGTCCTCATCGGATTCTCGGGATGAGTACACCAGAAGAATATTTTTCAGGTAAGAAACAAGATGTGGCACACTTCTGGATATTTGGTTCATCAGTTTACCGTCATGTTTCCAAGGATGCAAGGAAAAATATAGAACCGACAACAAATTTGGGCACATTTTTGGGGTACATCGATGCACCTCACAACTATCGGGCGTACCTACCATCTCATAGGATGAAAATTTTTCGTAGAGATGTGAAGTTTGATGAAGAGAAGGCCATGAGATGTTCCCTTGAGAGGGAGCTTCAGTTGCATGCAGTTGAGGATGTTTTAGCTCCAAAGGAAGAACCTCAGGATGTTGTGGAGCAACCAAAAGTAGAGGAGTAGAGATTGGAAACACCCACTCATGCAGAGACATATATAGATGGAATGAAGTGCACCAGAGAAGTTGAAATATGGATGCATGATGCTAGAGAGAATGTGGGAGCACTCACATGATAGTGCAGGCACAAGAGGTCACCAGATTGGTACACTGGCTATATGGCTCTGATGAGCAAGCATGTAGATATTGATCCATACTCATTCTAGGAAGTAGTGCAACAACCAGTATGGGTTGATGCCATGGTACAAGAATATGATTCCATTTTCAGGAACAATGCTTGGGAAGTTGTCCCAAGGCTAGAAGACAAGTCAGTGGTAGGTTCCAGGTGGATCTACAAGGTGAAGCAAGAATCAAATGGGAGTGTCGAGAAACATAAGGCCAAATTTATTGTCAAAGGGTTCTCTTAGGTGGATGGAAATGATTATGAGGAGACCTTTTCTCTAGTAGCAAGGTACTCTTCAATCAGATCTATTCTAGCACTTTTAGCGCAAAAGGGATGGAAGATACATCAGATGGATGTGAAGACAACCTTCCTCAATGGAGTGATTGAGGAAGAGTTGTACATAGATCATTCGGAAGGATTTGAGACCTTCAACAGAGAGTGGCATGTGTGTAGCCTCAAGTGAGTGATGCATGGATTGAAATAAGCACCTCGTGATTGGTACACTAGGATTGATAACTATTTAACCAGGTTGGGCTTCATTAAAAGCGAAGAAGATGAAAATATTTACCATATTGTGGTTGAAGGTGAATTATTTATTATTATATGTCGACGATTTAATTCTAATAGGTGATGAGAACATGATAAAATTTTTCAAAGAGGATTTGAAAAGAGAATTCGAGATCAAATACATGAGGCTCATGCACTATTTCCTTGGTTTGGAAATTTGACAAGGAGATGGGGATATGTTTGTCTCTCAGGGCAAGTATGCCAATGAGATACTGAAGAAATTTCACGTGGATAACAACAAACCCATGGAGACTCCTCTAGCAGGGAGTTGGAGGAAGGAAGATGCTACTTCAGGTGAAGTGGTAGAGGCTACCATTTACAGGTAGCTTGTGGGTTCACTTATGTTCTTGGTGAACACATGATTGAACATATGTTTTGCAGTTAAAAAAATTATTCAAGCAATGGTTAATCCAACCAAAATTTATTGGAAGGAAGCTAAACATGTGTTGAGATACCTCATAGGCACCACTCAATTTGTTCTTTGGTACAGACGGACAAAGAGAGCGAAGCTTCAATGCTTCACAGATGAATATTGGGCATGGATTCCATCAGAGAGGAAGAACACATCAGGGGGAATCTTTAACATCAAGTCAACAATAGTTTCCTGGTATAGCATGAAGCAGAGATCAGTTGCACTCAGTTCAACAAAATAAGAGTTCATGGTTTCTAGTCAAGCCGCTTGTGAGGCTATCTAGATGAGAAAGATTCTTATTGGATTATTTGGTCAGTAGATGGATCCTATAGTGATTTACTGTGACAAGCATAGTTGTATCAAACTCTCTAAGGATCTAGTTTTTCATGATCAGTCCAACCATATCAACATATCATACGACCATCTATGAGATTGTGTGCATATGTGGATCATGTTGCTAGAGTACATTCCTACAGAGGAACACGATCCAGATATCTTGATTATCTTGACTAAGGCACTATCAAGAGGAGAATTATAGTTTCATAGAAGCAGGATTAGGGTATTTGATAATCCATTTCTTGCTGAGAGGGAGTGTTGAAAATGGTACCAAAAAAAATTCTAATTTAATTTTCCCTTGAATTCAATCAAAAGAAAATTGTAATTCTATATCACATGACAACTTGTACGAGTTAACTAAGTTAGTTTGACTTAGTTGGTTCAGTTAATTTGAGTTGAGGGTCCAACTTGAGTCACGTAGAGTGGATCCTACTTTATAGGATTTCTGGTTGAGTTTATATTGAGTTGTAATTAATTAATTCAGTTTAACTGCCTTTAAGTCAGTTAGACTAGTTCACATTAGGGGAATTTTGACGTCTAAAATGGGCCTCCTAAGAAAAATGTACAACAAAAATAAAATTTATAAGAACCAATAGGATTCAAGATGATGATGTCAACCATGGGGGGTGATTCACCAATTTTTAAGTAAAGGGGTAAAAATATTAAAAAATAATAAAATAATAAAACAATAAAACTACTTTTTCAACTCGTATTTTAAACTTATCTCCCAAATTTTTTACTCAAATTTCGAGTGGGATTACTTGTTGGATGCAAAATTTAATTCCTCATCCAAGGAATACCCATGTTGCATACTTTTGATGGACCCTGCTACAAAAAAAATGAGAAATACATGAAAAGCGTGATTGCAATCATGTTTTTCATGTATTTCTCATTTTTCATGTAGAAGGATCCATTGAAAGTATGCAACATGGGTACTCCTTGGATGAGGAATTAAATATTTCATACAACGAGTACTCTTGCTCAAAATTTGAGTAAAAACTTTGGGGGATAAGTTGAAAATACGAGTTAAAAAAGTAGTTTTTTCTTTTTTCCCTCTAAAATTTGATGATGTAATCAAATATTGTTTTATTATTTCCACTATTATTTTATAATTTCCTTAGGAGGCCCATTTTCGACATCAAAATTCCCCTAATGAACTATTGGAGGAACTAGTAAGAGGTCTAGCATTGGACAGCAACTTCAATGTTCAACCAGTTAAATGATAAATCAATCATAAATAACTCATGCATGTGTGATCTACGAGTTACCCAATTGAGATTGGAGTTCAAGGGTAGTGTACTATCAGTTGTATAAGTATCTTAATTGTACGTTTTGTTCATGTAGTCAAAAGACGGCCTATGATGTATTGTGTATTTGTGGATGTGGAATTTACCTAATTAATATGGGATAATTCCCATGGAAACAACACAAGGAAATAGGAACCTAGGAAAGCCAAAATTTGGTTAAGTATTGGCCTAGGCTTGTCTAGGAAGTAGTGAGATAGATAGAGATAGTGCAGAGGTTGCTTAGGTTTGAGCAAAGCATTGTAATCTTCTCATGTTTTTTGACTAATGTAATATATAGATAGCAGGGGTTTTGTGGCTTTCCCCAGGAAATAATTATGTAATGTGTTGTGTTATCTCTAAACTGGTACTGATGGGCTTCTCCACTAGAAAAATTAGAGTAACTCTTTCAAACCAACTTTTGACTGAGGATTAGCCTCTTCAGCCTGAGAGGGCTCTCTCAATTTATCTAATGATTTTCTCAATTGGGTCTTAAAAAATATGAATAACTCTGTGAGTGTCTTAGTGTATTTGATTGCAGGTGAAAAATGGGATAGATTTCACTACCATTGGGCTCATGGAGTCAGTAAGAATGAATTCAATGAAAAGTGTATCTACTTATGGAAAATGAGGCTTTTTATGTTTCAATGAAAGGATAACATTAACACAGAGATAATCAATAGCCCAATGATAGAAGGAAGTCAAAGCATGCATAAAATGAATTCTGAGTAATTTAACATCAAGATACTGGAAGCAAGATAAAAGGAAACACATAAAGTCATTGAAATATCTCAAGAATATCAGGTGAAGCAAAAACACAGTCAATGACTATTACTGATATAAAATATTTACAATAGTAGTAGTGTCAAAAGCATTATCCAAAAACCCTTTCTCATTCGATTTCCTGTCTATAAATAGACGTATTTTTCTTACATATGATCTGCCCAGCTAGCTGGATCATCGAACCATGACTTTGACACCTAATCATAACTAAAAACTACATTTCTGGAACAAAAAAAGACACCTAGTCTCTAAAGACTTACACTTCTAATAGGAATCTATTTTACATTTATTTCATCCACTTCTCTAGTAGTGGGACAATTACATGGATAAGGATGAGATGCTCGAGTGGAATTCTTCATCACTAAGACATGAATGTACCCCATGATTTAGGAAACAAAAGTCCTATTAGAAGTGTAAGTATTTAGAGACTAGATGTCTTTTTCTGTTCCAAAAATGTAGTTTTTAGTTATGATTAGATGTCAAAGTCATGGTTAAGTGATCTAGCCAGCTAGGCAGATCCTATGTAAGAAAAATAGGTCTATTTATAGACAGGAAATCGAATGAGAAAGGGTTGTTGGAGAATGATTTTGACAATACTACTATTGTAAATATTTTATATCAGTAATAGACAGTGACTGTGTTTCTGCTTCACTTGATATTCTTGAGATATTTCAATGAGTTTATGTGTTTCCTTTTATCTTGCTTCTAGTATCTTGATGTTAAATTACTCAGAATTCATGTTATGCATGCTCTAACTTCCTTTTAGCTTTGATCTATTGATTATGTCTATATGTTAATGTTTTCCTTATGATTGAAACAGAAAAAGCCTCAGTTTCCATAAGTAGATACACTTGTCATTGAATTCCTTCTTACTAACTCCATGAGTCCAATTGTAGTGAAAGCTATCCCATATTTCACTTGAAATCAAATACACTAAGACACTCATTGATTTAGTCATCTGTTTTAAGACCCAATTGAGAAAATCATTAGATAAATTGAGAGAGCCCTCTCAGGATGAAGAGGCTAATCCTCAGTCAAAATTTGGTTTGAAAGAGTTACTCTAAGTTGTCTGGCGAGGCAGCCCATCAGTACCAATTTAGAGATAACATGTTGACTGAATTCTTTCTCTTGTATGCTTCATGATTTCACGATCGTTTAATTGTTTCTGTAGGTGGTAGATTATATTCAAGTCTATTGTTTTAGTAATATACAATTAGTATTTTGAATCTACAAGGAATTTATACAACACGGGCATTCGATGGAATATCACAGTGAGACACTTTCAAACACAGTCTGAAATTATCCCACTTACGAAAAAGAGATGTATTCCATTTTTCAGGCCTATTGAAAATGGAAACATTACATTCTCGGGAAGGAAATGATCATCCACACAAATCATCGACCCTTGCAGTTTATACAAACATAAGGAAAGTTGCAGAACGATTTCCATAAGAAATGGTCCACATATCTGCAACAGTTCCTTTTTAACATTAATTATAATAAGGGAAGCACCAATAATGTTGCATACTTCCTCAGCTAACCACCGATTACTATACTCAACTCTTGTGGACATAAGACTTCGAGATGGTTAGCATCTTACAAGAGTAATCCAGAATTCATAACAACATACCTGATGCTCCTAGAAGGCAAGCACGTTCTATACTTTCACCTCTAGGACACATTGTTATTCCACCTATGACACCTCTTTGTTCATTCAAGCAAGCGTTTCAAGATGATTTGGGAGGCGCACTATAGTTGAGTCGCTAGACATTTTGGGGTATAAAAAATAGTGGCAGCGTTGCAAAAGTTTTTTTTATTGTCGAAACTTTGACACGATGTTGGGAAGTAAATCAGATCGTGCACTTCCTATGCCATTTCCAAACCCAGAATCAAGAAGAAATTCTTATATATCCTTTGCCTATTCCTAGCCAGCTTTGGGAATCCATCTCCATGGATTTCATGTCAGGCATTCCTTCTACCAAGCATGGAAATGATCGTGTTTACATGGTCGTTGACATATTCTCTAAGATGGCCATTTTGGCAGCTTGCAAGAAGAGTATCATAGCGGAAGCCACTGCCAAATTCTTCTTTGAATGAGTATTGGTACACTTTGGTATCCCACAGTCCATTATCTCAGATCGAAACAACAAGTTCCTAACTACATTTTGGTCAAGCCTCTGGTCATTTTTGGATACCAAGCTCACTAAGGCCACGAACTTCCACCCCTCAATTGATGGCCAAACAGAGGTTGTCAATAGGATGATCATGCACATCCTACACATGTACAACTAGAAGCATCCACACACATGGGATGAAATCCTCCTCGATTTCCAACATAACTACAAAAATTCTCTCCACAACTAAACTGGCCAGAATCTCTTTTATGTGGCGTTCGAATTCCAATCACTATGTCCCATTGATGTTTCCATACCACTTGCAGATACTTAGGTAGATTCAACTCATGTCTAGTCCAAAGTTGGCAAAGCTACCAACTTCATTGAATGCATTTTAGCACATCCTCCAACAGTTCCATGACATATTGTATAGAGCAAATGCTAAAGAAAAACAATGTCATGTTCAACATCAAGTGCCACACAAGTTCCAAGCTGGTGAAAAAGTTTTGTTACATTTGTAGAAGGAGTGCCTCTTTGGGGCCCATTGTAAGGTTCACTCACTCGGATATGGGCCTTACACCATCACTAAGGTTGTAGGAGATAATTCTTTCGATCTCATTGTGTTAGTGTGTTTGGCGCACGAATGCACCAAATCACACTTGCTTAAGAGGGGTGGTTTTTCCCTCTTAAGTTATTGGTCACAGGCAGAAAATAGATGGAGTCAAGCAAGTTAGTGGAACATGCTAAAACATAAACATACTAGATAGAGAAATAACATGCATATTCAAACATAAAAACTAAACTAAAACTAAAACAAATAAAACGAAAGCTCTAAATAGAGTCAAACAACTTCAATAATCCAAACGGTGGTGCTTACGTCCCCTCTTATTGAGTGCTGGTAGGAAATGATGATGAAACTTTAGCCCACTTGCCAAGGGGCCCTTGGAACTATGGAGCTCCAAGTCCCGATGCAAGTATGTCTTTACTTTTGAGCTGCCTCCGTGCAAAGTTTCCCTCTCTCTACTATGATGGACTGGAGTTGTTGGATGGCCAACAACTGAGTCCCCTCTATCTTTTCTCCGGATCACACACTGCTGGTATTGCTTGGGGCAATTCTGGCCAACATAACAATGTGTTCTCATATTGTTCATCGCTTGGTGGCGTTTTATAGGAGAATTAAAATCCTCCTTCCCTCTCTTGGTACATTGTGGATGGTGACCCACAAGAGGAGGGTGATTCCATTGTGTTCCACATATTGTAATATCCAAAAATAGGGAAAATCAACAATATTGGGAATATCTTATAATATCCCAAGATTGGAGATCCAGCAATACATGAACATAACATTGAAGTAGCAGTGTAAATAAACTCATAAACATGGGAGACCAAAATGGAGACATTAATCCTTGTATTATATCAACAAATACATACATAACAATGAGGCATTGGTCATATACAATGAAGGAATAAGCCTCCCATAAGAAATCACTCTATAAATGAACTGCTGTCACAATACAAGAATGCCGAAGACTGCTATAGCGCAGCTAAAAACACACTTCTATAGAAAAATGATGTGAAAAATATGTAGGGCTGTTATAAGCCTCAAAATATATTCTCAATACATATTTAAGCTCAATACAAACTCCTACAAGAACCCGGAGAAGGGGTTTCAGAAATACACTCTATACAAGATGGGATCTAAAGCCTAATGATTGAAGATACACTGCAAATTGAAGAAAAAGAGTGTGGAAGGCTGAAATGTAATAGATCTGAAATAGATCCCCTTAGAGATCTCCTCCCATGAAGGGATGAACCCCTCAATCACAAGGAAACACTGTAAAGGAACCACCTGAACTTCTGCTAAAGCTACCTTAAAAAATAACACATTCCCTAGCTAGAAAAATGCTGGGAATGATGGGAAATATATGGCCTAATGCCAAGGATCTGCAATATGCCCAAGAAATATCCAAACAGATCTCCCAAGGGAAGGAAACCTTCCTCCTATGAGAAAATAGCTCAGAAAGTGGTGTTCTAAGCCCTCCACTATTGCACCCTGCAACATAGCACAATAACCTGCAGAAACTGCGTTGATGAAGAAGCTGTAGCTTGGCCTGAAAACCTGAATGTGGAAATGAATACAATATTCTTCCAAGAGGCCTCTCAAGGAAAGAGGTGGGATTCCTTCTCAGGAACACCCGGTGCTAAACAACATAGCTACCCTGCTAAACAGCAAGAGGAAGCAATAGTCTAAGCAGACCAATCTCAAAATAATAATCTAAAACAGGAGCTCAAATGGCTGCCATCCTCTTTCTTAAATAGAATGTGATTTTTCTTGCCCTTGGCCCCACTCAATTAGGTCATTTCCTCCCTGAGATCCATCTCCCTCCAAAACTGCGTTATTCTCTAATTAATCTCCACTCCTCCTTATCATCGCTGTTGACTTGGTCAAAGTTAACTGAATAAACATGATCCAAACCCTGTTAACACTTGGAGGAGATTTTTTAGCTACTACAAAGGTCTCCTTTCACACTTGAAGTGTTTTTATTGCTGCTCAAAAGACTTATAGGCCTCCCCACCCATTTATTTACCCACCTAGTGACAAAACAACTATAATATTCCATTTAGCTTGGAGGCTAAAATTTTGGAATATTACACATTTATTCCATTGTGTGCTCCCTTAAGGTCCTAAGGAGGCTTGGGCAGCTTTCCTTAGGCAGCCTCAAGTGTGGGATCTGTTAGCGCTCAAATCTACCTTAGGCTGAAATAAGGTAAAACTCAAGGCTACATCAAACCACGCTCAGCCTCGTAGCTAGCCCTACGAGGACAGGAGAGGGCTCTCTCCGGGTCTATCTCGGCAAAGGATCTTTAAAGGGGCTGAGATGACTTATAACGAACAATGAATACTGATTTTAGGCTAGTAAAGAGATAGGAATGTTTGATTTTGATTTTTTGGGTTTTTGTTGGAGAAATGGGAAAAACAATTTTTGGGTCCAGGGATAAGGCCAGATCTTTGCAGAATTCGAGTTGGGGCGAGGTAGGCAGTAGTATTGATGCTTTTGATTGATTATATGGATGGATCAGAAAGACAAGGAGCTGAAAAGGGCAAGGATTAACATGGATCCTTTTCAAACAGGCGAAAACATACAAAACTAAATGAATTCAAAGGCAGAGCACTGTAAACAATGGATTCAACCTCATCTACTCATTCATTTTAGTTTCAGAAGCATAAGAAGGGATGGCATACATTAAACATGAAATAAATTACAATAAACTGAGAGAAAACATCATCAAGAACTGAAAGCCACAAGAATCCCAACAGGTGCTGCAAAATCTCTGATCTTTCCTTAGCCAAAATATGAAAAATATGTACAATAGTGTGCCAAAAGTTTCCCAAGAGTCCAACCTATCCAACCTCTGAAAATGATTGAGAAATTACATCATATAGAGCATCCTAACCCCTTCCCATGCCTCTAGGGGTCGAATTCCTCCTTCTAGGAGCAGTTCCAACTAATTCTAAACAAGGAGCTAGAATTTAGGTAGCTAACAGCTTGCCTCTAAAAGAGTGGAAACTGATTCATTTACATGATTTTCACTTTTTTGAGAGTGAATCTTCTAGAATAGGTAAAAATGAGCCAAATTTACATGCCAAACATCTATTTACATCATGAAAACCCAAAAATTTCATCCACAAGCAAAACTGGTCCCAATTGGTCGAAATTTTGAGCTGGAAGTTGAAAAATCAGCCAAAATTCTATGTGGGTAGCGCGCCTTTCAGCCTGATTTTGAGGCACTTCCTGGCATCCAAATTGAGCTCATGATAGCTTGTTGGAAAGCCCTGGATGTTGGCTATCCAACCCAAGTGAAATTTCCCAATTTGGAGCTCATTTTCCCCTCCAAAACTTCATTCTCCCAGAAGTACTTCCTGCTGGTGCAAAAGGTGGCAGCAAGGTGGTTTTCATGGTGTTTTTGGGCCTTTTGACCATCCAGAATCTGATGAAATGCTTCGGCAATGCCTGAGCATGCATAACTTACCATGAAAAACCAAAAAATGCAAATATTTCCTTCAGCAAGTGTCCCGAACAAAAGTGAGCATATCGACGCGCTACCCGTATAGCGGAAAAATCTGTTTTTGGACCAAAATATTTCAAAATGACAAAAATTTCTCCGAATTTGCTCAAATTCGGAGCGAAGACCCTCCATCATGTATCATGCCCAGCCAATGAAGCCTCGGCTAAAATCTGGAGTGGATCAGGCCTTTTCCGCCGTTTTAGTGCTCTCCTGGTGCATGCAGCTCCTGTGGTGAAAACACTGTCTCGGTTGTATGATGTGTTGTTGTCAGTCATGGTGTTGCAATGTGTATGTTCAGCTTGTTGAAAATGAGAAATGAGACCTTGGTGTCTTTGTGTCCAATCGCCAAATGCGTGCCAAAGGGGAATGAGGGATTGAGAACCCCTATAAGTGAGATAGGAATGGGATATGGTGATAGGGGTAATTTTTAAAGACAAGAGTGAAATGAAATGGCAACACATCAGTGAGTCAAGTGGAATCAAGGACAAAGAAAACAACCCTTGAATGTTATGGAGATTAGGCTTTTGTCAATGGAGGAAGTGGACAAGTGAAAATGGGACTATGTCATAACATGAATGATGAATAGTGTGAAAATGACAATGGAAATAACAATGAGAGCAGTGATGTAATGGCAATGAGAGAGCGTGAGGCTGAGGTAAATAATGAGCAGGGACACCACAGACAGTAGAGGCATGAGCATATATATCAACAACACAACCTTGGAAATCCTTCACAAGACTATCAACATGTCTTTCAAAACCCTAAGAAATGAATTTTCAATGAACATAGGTTTCACGTTTCTCCACATCAAACATTTGTTTCTCCACTTTCAAAACACCATAATCATGTCCAAAAATCACTGAGCAATGTTTAAAAACCTACTTGCACGTTGATGGAGGCGTTTGAGCTCGAAATCGGACGAAAAAACAAAAAATTTTGGCTCTGTCACTGTATGGGTAGCGCCCCTGCCCAACGGGTAGCGCCTGGCAAGTGGGTAGTGCCTGTGTTAATTAACACTGGCTGTTGGTGTTATGTGGGTAGCGCACCTTAAGTGGGTAGCGCACCTCCTGTATGGGTAGCGCGCACTTTTCTATGAGTAGCTACATAGTGCATTTTGTACGAAGCTTTTGGAGGCCTTCCCGGTGTCCAAATTGGGCGTGTGATAGCTCGTTGGAAATCTCTTGGAGTCTACTTTCCAACACAAGTGGAATTTTGCAATTTGGATTTCATTTAACCTATCAAAAATCAAATCTCCCAAAACTTGTCAAAATGAGCAGAATGAGGTTGCCTCAAGGCAGAGCGCTGTTGCAGTCAACTTTTGAAGGTCTTCCTCAACTCCAAATTGAGCTCATGATAGCTCATTGGAAATATCTTTGTGTCTAGTTATCCTTTGACTCATCAAGCAAGTCATTTAGCCAACCATGCTAGGAGAAATCTTGATTTTCCCAAGGTCACTTCAGAGGTGCATTCAATTCTCCTGAGGCAACGGTATTTTTGACATTTCTCTAAAACCATGATACCTGTGTAAAAAGTGAAGGAGGTTTTTCTTCCTTGGAATGTTGTGGACAAAAACCTCTCTCAGTTTTCCAAAATTCATCTTTGATTGCTCTGAAACATCTTTTGAGTGAAACTTACCCCGATGTGTGAAACAAGGAATTTTGTCGAAATGAAGCGAAATGAAGGGGATAAGGGGCTTCTAAATTCTTGGGGAAATTTTGGGAAGTAGGGAGGGATGTTAGAAAGCAGGGGAAAGTGGAATCACAGAGATTGAGTGAGGGGAAGGGGTCCAAAAGGACAAAACACAGGCCTAGCCTAGAAAATTGCCAAGTTGTGGCAAGAAACTAGGGTTTGTGCAAAAATGAGGAATTTGAGGGATCTCAGTGATGGGAAGTGTTTAATAAGGTAAATTAATGATAGGGGAAGGTGTATGAACATCAGGATACAAGTTTTTTCGATGATTTTACCATCCAAGAGAAATTACCTCCAAAACCCTAGGAGAGGGAAATGGACCTTACCTAGGCACAACTGAAACATGAACAAGCTGTAAAATGACCCAATGGAACTTGACATGATGATGAAAACCCTCTGAATGATGGCACACTCAGCTGAATGATGACATGAACCGACATTTGGACAACTTTGACAAGAGTAAAAGCAACCCCTAGACCTAATGCCTAGTGACCAAATTTTGCTTGAAGACTCCTTGAAATGACAAAATTTGACCTTGAAACCTTAAAATCACTTTGTAAGAGCATGTTTGATCACTGGAGGAAAGCTGCAAAGGCTGACTCTAACATTGGCTCCAATGGGGATGGTAGCTCCTTGGAGGTGCCAAGAACGATAGATCTTTGGGAGAGCAGACCAGTGCCTTATCCATTGGGCAATGGAATAAAAAACTCAAACTGAAATGCATGACTGAAAACTGATGACTTGACGACACAAATTGAATCTCACTCAACTAAAAACTAACTCGATACTTAAACACAACCGACAAACTGGAAATATGCTCAAAGTAGAGCTTATTCAATACAACCTACTCTAATTGTGCTTTACACCATCCGATCAAGTGTAATGGAACAACCAATGCAACCATGTAAGCATGCTGGCTGCTGTTTGATTTCTTCCCAAATGCTTGCTTATGAACAACGAGAAATAACTACTGAAAGGCAACTCCCATGGAAACTTTGAACCAAGTGGACTGTTGATAAACTTGCAAAGCATAAATTGACTGGATGACTGCAAGAATACTGCGAATGGATCTTCATAAACATAGCTCTGGTCCAGATAATCTCCATACCTTGATCTTAAAATTTTCCTCACATCTGCGGTGCTTTTCTTTGGTGATTGCAGCAAGCTGTCAAAAGGATCCTGAAATTCATGAAATACCAAACTCCGTTGCTAATTCCAGACAGAGCAAAAGTCTCCTTTATCAATCTCCTCATATGAAAAATCTGTTGAACAACACAATGAAATTGACTTTTGAACAAGATTATTATCAACATTCTTTTCGGGCACATGGTTAGCTAATGGAGCAGAATTTTTGTAGCAAACATCATCCAACACACGAGCAATAGGATCATCAAAAACTTGAGAAGACTGCTGCACTATATCCCTTGAAACTGTATGACATCCTACTGGCTGTTCCTCTTTTTCTTGAGATATATTACGAAGATTCTACCTTATAAACTGAAATTCTTCGAAACAAAAGGGTATAGAATTTTCCTGCATCATCAAATCATGTATTTCATCTTCCACAACTTCATCTGTAATTTGACCTTCAATTGCATTGGATGGCTGCAAATCTAATGCTACAAGCTGCTCATCTGAAGATTTACTATGCAATTATCTTTCAAAAGCTGAAATGATTCAAAACAAAAATGTATGGAGTCACCTTGAATCATTAAATCATGTGTGCCCACTTCCAAGTCTTCAGCTGCAACTTGACAATCAATGACTTTTGGGGGCTGCAAGTCTGAATATGAGAAGTTTTCATTTCCCTTAAGACGATCCAGATCAAGACTTGTTGACGTTTGATTTCTGATTGCATGGAAGTTATCTCTAATGAATTGAAACGAATCAAAACAAAAAGGCAAAGATCCTTCACTTACATCAAAATTTTCTACACTTTCCTCATCATTGCCATAGCTGATATGCATCGGTTGATCACTGTACTCGAGCTGCTGAAAGTGAACTTCCTCCTCACACAAACTAGCTACTGATTTGTCTGCAAGATTAGCTTCTTTTTGGAGAACATAATCATCATCATACTGATCAAACTGAGGCAATTCATCATCAAACATACACATCATATCAACAACTCTCTCTTCTTCAATATGATCTATAAAACAATCACTATGACAACTGGGATCAGAAACAAAATGTTTTGGGTCAGCTGCTTGTTCTTGAATGTCATTTTCATTTTTTGTAGTTATTTTCCGCACCATCTCTTCTACTGCGTTTACGAAAAGATCAAGCTTTTCCTCTGAAAGTGTCAGCTGCTCTGAAACATTCTTCTTTTCTTCTTCCTTCAACCTTGCCCTCCGGATCAGCAAATGAGCCTCTACATTCACTGCCTTGTTCTGCATCTCGTGAAGTGTTGCAATATTCTTTTCTCTCAGCTGAAACTCCATTTCCGGATCAAAGGCACCCGGGCAGTGCAAGAGAGCAGATCTAGGAGAAGGTCTTATATCAACTGGCATCGAATAATAAACTTGGTTAAATCTAGCATAAAATTGTTGTACTGTCTCTCCTGGCAATCTTTTCGGCTGGTTATACTCCTCTATAATCAACAAAAAATTTTGTCCGATCATCCACCTGTCGAGGAAAACTTTAACAAACTTCTGGAAATCTGAAATGCTCGCATTAGGCAGGGCTTTGAACCAACTCTTCACTTGGCCTTGCAAAGAAAGAGAAAAAAGCCTAATACTAACATCTTCGTCATCAACTTCAAAAAGATCTATAAAATTCTCAACATTCTGCACATGTTGCTCAGCATTGACATTGTTACATTCACCGTCAAATCTTGGTAGATATAGGTCATAATTTTTAGGAAAAGCATGAAGAACAGAAGGTAAAACAAGAGGTTTGTACTGATCTGGAATTTTACAAGGTGTAGGGGCATGTACAAGAGTTGTGGGATCAGTTTTGTTTTCTTTAGGCTCATCAATCTGAAGAGAGTCAACATAATATGTGGGAAAAGTAAGGAGACCAGGATCAAAGGGAAACTCAGCATTTACACTTTTTGAATGGATCGAGTGAAGATTTTGATCACCTTTATCATACAACAAATTCTGAAAAACCTTCAGGACAACTTCAAGAACAGCAAAGAAATAGTTTACAAGAAAGCAGATTAGATCCTGAATACCATTCCACTTTAGATACCTGAACTTTGTGTAAGATCCTTCCATTTTCTCAAAGAAAGAGTCAGTCCTCCAGTGGAGTCTCTATAGGAGTCACCAGGTGAATGATTTCAACCTTCTTATTTCTGATCGTTGTCCACCATCAACCATCAGATCTGAACTTTATACATATACTAGGGGAATTCGCAAATCAAGGGACACATTCACAAGCTAAACCGGAGATCGACTGAAGCAGCTTTTATCTACTATGCACTCGCAGAGAAATGTGCAGTTCGAAGGCTACCTGGCGTGACTTCAGACTCCGTCTATAGCAAATGACAGTAACAAGCAAACCATTTTCTTCCCCAGTATGGTTGCCACTATGTTAGCGCTCAAATCTACCTTAGGCTGAAATAAGGTAAAACTCAAGGCTACATCAAACCACGCTCAGCCTTGTAGCTAGCCCTACGAGGACAGGAGAGGGCTCTCTCCGGGTCTATCTCGGCAAAGGATCTTCAAAGGGGCTGAGATGACTTATAACGAACAATGAATACTGATTTTAGGCTAGTAAAGAGATAGGAATGTTTGATTTTGATTTTTTGGGTTTTTGTTGGAGAAATGGGAAAAACAATTTTTGGGTCCGGGGATAAGGCCAGATCTTTGCAGAATTCGAGTTGGGGCGAGGTAGGCAGTAGTCTTGATGCTTTTGATTGAGTATATGGATGGATCAAAAAGAAAAGAAGCTGAAAAGGGCAAGGATGAACATGGATCCTTTTCAAACAGGCGAAAACATACAAAACTAAATGAATTCAAAGGCAGAGCACTGTAAACAATGGATTCAACCTCATCTACTCATTCATTTTAGTTTCAGAAGCATAAGAAGGGATGGAATACATTAAACATGAAATAACTTACAATAAATTGAGAGAAAACACCATCAAGAACTGAAAGCCACAAGAATCCCAACAGGTGCTGCAAAACCTTTGATCTTTCCTTAGCCAAAATATGAAAAATATGTACAATAGTGTGCCAAAAGTTTCCCAAGAGTCCAACCTATCCAACCTCTGAAAATGATTGAGAAATTACATCATATAGAGAATCCTAACCCCTTCCCATGCCTCTAGGGGTTGAATTACTCCTTCTAGGAGCAGTTCCAACTAATTCTAAACAAGGAGCTAGAATCTAGGCAGCTAACAACTTGCCTCTAAAAGAGTGGAAACTGATTCATTTACATGATTTTCACTTTTTTGAGAGTGAATCTTCTAGAATAGGTAAAAATGATCCAAAGTTACATGTCAACCATCAATTTACATCATGAAAACCCAAAAATTTCATCCACAAGAAAAACTGGTCCCAACTGGCCGAAATTCTGAGCTGGAAGTTGAAAATTCAGCCAAAAATCTATGTGGGTAGCGCGCCTGAGCTGAGTGGGTAGCGTGCCTTTCATCCTGATTTTGAGGCACTTCCCGGCATCAAAATTGAGCTCATGATAGCTCGTTGGAAAGCCCTAGATGTTTTCTATCCAACCCAAGTGGAATTTCTCAATTTGGAGCTCATTTGACCCTCCAAAAATTCATTCTCCCAGAAGTACTTCCTGCTGGTGCAAAAGGTGGCAGCAAGGTGGTTTTCATGGTGTTTTTGAGCTTTTTGACCATCCAGAATCTGATGAAATGCTTTGGAAATGCCTGAGGATGCATAAATTATCATGAAAAATCCAAAAATGCAAAGATTTCCTTCAGCAAGTGTCCCAAAAAAAAGTGAGCATATGAGTGCGAGACCCGCTTAACTGAAAAACCTGTTTTTAGACCAAAAAAATTTCAAAATGACAAAATTTTCTCCGAATTTTCTCAAATTCGGAGCGAAGATCCTCCATCATGTATCTTGCCCAGCCAACGAAGCCTTGGCCAAAATCCGGAGTGGATCAGGCCTTTTCCGCCGTTTTAGTGCTCTCCTGGTGCATGCAGCTCCTGTGGTGAAAACACTGTCTTGGTTGTATGATGTGTTGTTGTCAGTCATGGTGTTGCAATGTGTATGTTCAGCTTGTTGCAAATGAGAAAAGAGACCTTGGTGTCTTTGTGTCCAATCTCCAAATGCATGCCAAAGGGGAATGAGGGATTGAGAACCCATATAAGTGAGATAAGAATGGGATATGGTGATAGGGGTAGTTTTTTAAAGACAAGAGTGAAATGAAATGGCTACATATCAGTGAGTCAAGTGGAATCAAGGACAAAGAAAACAGCCGTTGAATGTTATGGAGATTAGGCTTTTGTCAATGGAGGAAGTGGACAAGTGAAAATGGTACAATGTCATAACATGAATGATGAATAGTGTGAAAATGACAATGGAAATAACAATGACAGCAGTGATGTAATGGCAATGAGAGAGCGTGAGGCTGAGGTAAATAATGAGCAGGGACACCACAGACAGTAGAGGCATAAGCATATATATCAACAACACAAGCTTGGAAATCCTTCACAAAACTATCAACATGTCTTTCAAAACCCTAAGAAATGAATTTGCAATGAACATAGGGTTTATATATTTCTCCTCTTTCCACATCAAACTCACTAATTTTCCACTTTAAAAATACCAAAACCCTGTTCAAAAATCACTGAGCAATGTTTAAAAACATTCTTGCATGTTGATGGAGGTGTTTGAGCTCGAAATCGGACGCAAAAACAAAATTTTTTGGCTCTGTCACTGTATGGGTAGTGCCCCTGCCCAACGGGTAGCGCCCAACAAGTGGGTAGTGCCCGTGTTAATTAACACTGACTGTTGGTGTTATGTGGGTAGCGCGCACTCTGTATGGGTAGCGCGCACTTTTCTATGAGTAGCTACATAGTGCATTTTGTAGGAGGATTTTGGAGGCCTTCCTTGTGTCCAAATTGAGCATGTGATAGCTCTTTGGAAAGCTCTTGGAGTCTACTTTCCAACCCAAGTGGAATTTTTCAATTTGGACTTCATTTTCTCTGTCAGAAATGAAATCTCCCAACACTAGTCAAAATGAGCAGAATGAGGCTGCCTCAAGGCAGAGCGCTGTTGCAGTCAACTTTTGAAAATCTTCCTCAACTCCAAATTGAGCTCATGATAGCTCATTGGAAAGCTCTTTGTGTCTAGTTATCCTTTGACTCATCCAGAAAGTCAGTTAGCCAACCATGCTAGGAGAAATCGTGATTTTTCCAAGGTTACTTCAGAGGTGCATTCAATTCTCCTGAGGCAACGGTATTTTTGACATTTCTCTAAAACCATGATACCTGTGTAAAAAGTGAGGGAGGTTTTTCTTCCTTGGCATGTTGTGGACAAAATGTCTCTCAGTTTTCCAAGATTCATCTTTGATTGCTCTAAAACATCTTTTGAGTGAAACTTATCCCGATGTGTGAAACAAGGGATTTTGTCGAAATGAAGCGAAATGAAGGGGATAAGGGGCTTCTAAATTCTTGGGGAAATTTTTGGATGTAGGGAGGGATGTTAGGAAGCAAGGGAAAGTAGGATCTCGGAGATTGAGTGAGGGGAAGGGGTCCAAAAGGGAAAAACACAGGCCTAGCCTAGAAAATTGCCAAGTTGTGGCAAGAAACTAGGGTTTGTGCAAAAATGAGGAATTTGAGGGATCTCAGTGATGGGAAGTGTTTAATAAGGTAAATTAATGATAGGGGAAGGTGTATGAACATTAGGATACAAGTTTTTTCTATGATTTTACCATCCAATAGAAATTACCTCCAAAACCCTAGGAGAGGGAAATGGACCTTACCTAGGCACAACTGAAACATGAACAAGCTGTAAAATGACCCAATGGAACTTGACATGATGATGACAACCCTCTGAATGATGGCACACTCAGCTGAATGATGACATGAAACTACATTTGGACAACTTTGACAAGAGTAAAAGCAACCCCTAGACCTAATGCCTAGTGACCAAATTTTGCTTGAAGACTCATTGAAATGACAAAATTTGACCTTGACACCTTAAAATCACTTTGTAAGAGCATGTTTGATCACTGGAGGAAAGCTGCAAAGGCTGACTCTAACAGGATCAATGTCCTGGAGTGTGCCTTGTCATCCTAGAAAGTGAATTCCACCACTCTCAGAACCATGCGGCGTTTTGAGGAAAATTTGCGCAAAGGTGCGCTTATCGAAGAATTACGCGCGCAAAGGTGCATTTACTGGTTCCTTCTGTGCGCAATTTTATTTTTCCTTTTAGAACTTAGAGATATTTAAATACTTCATATTCTCTAATGTCTCTCAGGCCTGTAAATCTATCTTCTTGACATTAAATAATGTCATTTTTGTTTGTCTGATTTTCCAGTGATAATAGTTGCCCCCTAATGTGTGAGGTCTAGGAAGAACTGTATAGCCGAATTACATTATATTTTCTTTTCTTTGTACTGTGTGGAGAGAGAGAGAGAGAGAGAGAGACTTGCGTGTAGCTCAGAGTTGGAGACACCCTGCACCAGGTCGAGAAGCGACCATGTCCTGTGGGATCCCTGCAAGAAATAGTATAATACAATATATACAAATTTTCTACGAGGTGGGCATGTCCCATGCTCGTGATTCTTTGTCTATGTCACTAGTATGGTAGTGATCTGTTTGTTGATGACGACAGCTGCTGATGCCCTCAAGGGAATTTTTTCTTTGAAAATAGTTGGAATGTGGTACCGATATGCGTAAACTTGGTATGGCATATAAATGCGCATTGTACGCATAAGCACTGGCTAGGACCTTCCTGTGTAAGCACTATTGAAAGAGATGGTTATAAAGGTATGGGTCTTTGACGAATTTAATAAAAGTGCAATGGTTGAAAGGTACGATATGAACTTGACATGAAAGCTTGTGTTGTAGTCGAATGCCAGGAGGATCGATGACATCTATGGGAAATTATGTCTCCCACAATGCCACCCAAGGATGCCCTTTTTGTGGAGAGGGGTGATCCAAGGTACTGCTTCCTTTTTGGAAAAGAGGTGTTGATGTCGACAAAAAGGAAGCCTTAACCGAACGAGGGGCTTGCTGATACAGAGGATCAGGATCCTAGATGTGATTGGTTTAACATAGGCATGATGGCGAGGGGTGACTAAAACCTGATAATGGGGATTCAATGGCCCAAGGTCGGAGTATAAAAAGTAGCTTGGCAACAATCATAACTATTTTTGATGGGGAAATCCCTGGAGTCGTTAGGACTTCCAGGGTGGGTATAAACTAGTTATGAATGTCATGGTGGCTTTTGCGTGAGTGTGTGATACTCTG
This sequence comes from Pinus albicaulis, assembly GCA_034641835.2. Classification (NCBI taxonomy): domain Eukaryota; kingdom Viridiplantae; phylum Streptophyta; class Pinopsida; order Pinales; family Pinaceae; genus Pinus; species Pinus albicaulis. The sequence goes on from CM076578.1 coordinate 123,230,996, forward strand.
ACCAGGGTTGACCAAGGACTGCTGCTATGGGAGAAAAAATGAATGGGTGCATGGGGGACATAGTGCGTTGTTTGCAGTCATTGTACACTTACCAAAAGAATAAAATAATGGGGTTTGTTTTGTACAAAACACAAAGACGGGTGCCCCAAAACATGAAAGTGTTCACTCATTGATGATGTGAGGAAGGTGTTTTTCTGAGGGCTGGGGCCCCACTGGTTGGTATCATGTGTGAGGTTGATGAAGCGGATGAAAAAATGTTGCAGATGGAGGTATGGTAGGCCAAATGTGAGGCGTGGTAGTGTACTTTCAATATGCTTGCACATCCTGGTAGTCCGGGAAAGGGGTTTTATTTTGATATGGTAAAACTTGACCTGATGCATGGCGAGTGAATGGGCATGAGGTGCTTCTCGGACTACAGTGGTATAGCCATGGCGTCACTATTGTTTGTGATATATGGTCTACTTTGGGTGACAAGTGCCATGGAGGGGAGGCTCTACTGACCAACACAGATTCTTATCATGTACAAGGTGAGGTGATGATAAACATGGTTGGGTGTTTGGAACCTATGGTTAATTTCTGATGGAGAAATGATGTCAAGATATGCAGAGTTTTTTTGGGACTCTATCATGCTGGGGGTAGAATGATACCTGCTCTGAAAAATTCATTGGATGGAGCTGCAGATGGTTTGCACACTACCTGCAAAAAAAAATACCCCAATTGAAAGCATCTTCTTTATTCAAATATTATTTGAAAGACACGTGCTTAAAAAAGAAGATGAGAGAGGGCATACCTACCGGCACAGAAATTGTTTTTTCGGGGGTGTGAATGTGTAGCATCGCCCATGGGCGTTATAGAGTGTTGGTCACAGTGCTGCTTTCAGTCCGGTGAATGGGCCTTCTCAACTCTCGTTATGGTCCTCCAAAGTTTCTGAATAGGGTGACATATAGGTGAATATGGCTCAATTCAGTTCATTTGTGTATATTGAGTGTTGAGAGGTCAGAGGATTTTGCGGAGCAATTCTTGTCATTACGGTCAGCTTTTGTACCCGAGATTAGCAATTTTTTGGCCAGGTAAGCTCCATGACGTCCTACATTTTATTTTTTTCAGTATGTGAGTGTAGGGGTCCATACAGGATGGGTCTGTATAGACCTTAGGTTAATTTTTACCTTGACCGCGCGGGTGATCAAGGTATAGGCACAACATTTGCGTGCAAAAATATAGTTTTGCGCACCTTTATCACGCCTGTCCTAGCTTTGGGTGCGCCTTCTTTGCTACTGTGAGAAGAACAAGCGCGCCCTCCTCACACCTATCTGAGGAACAAATGCGCGGAGAGCTGAGGCACAATTTTTGAAAAATTCTTGGGAATTTTGTCAATTTTTGGTGTTTTCATGCTGTTGATGTGTTCCTATTTTGATGGCAGGATGTTTTGGAGGGATATGGATTGGCTCGATCTCCGTGTTTCCTTAGCTGTCGATGGTCATGCACGCCAACAGTTGGCGCGATAGTGTCTCCTCAAATTTCTATAGAATGACCTTCTTTGATCATAGGATCGACTTTTATGCTACCTGATCCGATGATGGAACATGTAGCACAAGGTGATGGTGCTATGTCGGTGCGACCTTACTATCCATCTTGAGATGGATATCTATTTTGTGACTGGGCTACTGCCTCAGGGTGAGGCACTTCGGTATCCACTTCCCTCTCGGAGGGTGGATCTTGAGCGGTTCCAAGAGCATCATTGCGACAGGGCGCCCCTTACGGAGGGGTGTATAGACATTGCTACAGTGACGGACTTGGCCGAGCAGCGTGCTTTAGTGGCTATTGTGCGACTAGCGGGGTCGTCTGCTCCTCATTGGGCATCGGGTCCGTAGATTGGTGTCTTGCGCTGGCTGAGGGCCGAGCACTTCTTTGAATTTTCTCATTTTTCTTAGACGAGATGTTGGCCCAGCTTTCCAAGGTATGGGATGGATCGAAGCTGTTTACGTATGCTAGCATCCTATAAAGCATCATGTATGAGTGGGTGGTGCTGCTGAGACCTACGGTGGTGGTGCCTGATGGAGGTACAAAGGAGCATCGCATGAGGAGGTGGGATCCCATGATGCCTCGAGGAGGTGGAGGTAGGGTGGGGCATTATTGGAATGCCACCACGGAGGCTTGGTTTGAGGCCAACCCTCAGATGTTCTTGCCATTCCCTTATGCACGGATGGACTTCCGGGGAGATCCAGACATGGGTCTTCTTGCTGGATATGCTTGGGGGCTAGTAGGTATGTCTTTGTGTTTTTTGAATTTACTTGAGTATTTATGTTTATATGTGCATTATGATGACACTGACATAGTTTTGGTTACTCTTGCAGATGTTGGCAAGGTCAGTCATCTTGTGGCTTGGTTGGTTGGGCACCAACTGATTCGGCGACCTCGAGGAGCTCTCCGGGGGTAGGGAGGAGCTCTTGCACAACCTCTAGGTGGAGCACCAGGTGGTGAGGATAGCCCCTCGAGGGAGGGTAGTAGCTCAGTTTCTACCGAGACTGCTACTGAGCAAGCTTGTGTTGATGTGGCAGAGGCTCGTGTTGCTGAAATGACTGAGCAGGTGGAAAATTTAGAGGATGCCTGGGGTCGAGTGGACCACTTGACCCATGGGATTCCTACTCGAGGCTTTGTGGATGACATTGAGGATGTGTGGCTGGAGACCCTGATGGCCTGGGAGAGGGGCTATCGGCTAGTTTTACATCGGGTGGCGGTCTCTGTATTGACGACGACTCCAGCATTGGTACCAGGAGCGGCAGTTAGTCCAGGTGCCCCACCTAGGGGAGCACCACCCTAGAGTATTTTTGTACATGGGGAAAGCACCCATTATGAGGATGCTTACCCTATTTTTGTTGACTTATATGTGTATCTTTTGGGCTGACCTATGGGTCAGAGACACTATTTTTGGTACTCAGACACTTTCATTTTTGGTATATATATGCAAGAGATATTTTTTGCGGCTCTACATGGTGTGCCCCCTAGTTTTTCTTATGGATTATGTTATCCTGATGGATATCTATTTTTTCTATGTTTTTGTTTTTTATGTATGATGGTTTATCCGAGATGCATTCCAGTTTAGAATATTATTAGCTATGCGATCAACTGTTTGGTTTTGAATCCTTGGTACATGTGTGAATGTAATGTAGTCAAATTGTCTTCTTAATCTTTTTGCATGAAAGTATTTTCTAAATAGATGTGAATCTCATAGATCAAATGTTTGGTTTAATTGTGACACTAGTAACTGGGAATCAAGGTAGATGTGTATATGGCGTATGCCCTGGTTGAGGGTGTCGCACATAAGTCTGATGACGACATCATATTCTGCCTGATTGTTGTTTCTGAACCGATACAAACACCATTGGTGCAGAGTGGTGATCGGTCAGGCTGATAGATAACCCAGGCAAATGCTGCTAAACTTTAAGACCATCTTGATGCTCCATCAACAAATCTGAAGTAAGGGTCAAGTTGGTAATCCATTGTGACACTCGAGTGTGTTTTGTAACAAGTATTTTGGTCAAAAATTTAAAGTGGTTGGGTCTGTGTACTTGACTCTAGGGTAGGGCCTTCTTGGTCCTTATGGGTAGAATTTCTTGAGGTAAAGGCCGTTGACGAGGTTGCTGAGGTACGTTCCGTCTGGCTCAGTCAAGATGTATGCCCCCTTGGGGAGGAAATGTTTTATGACGTAGGGTCCTTTCCACAAGGTTTCTAACTTTCATGGCCCTAGGGCTTCTTTTGCGACATCGTAGTGGAGGACTAGCTCTCCCTCGGTGAATGAGCGAGGGTTGATGTGGCTGTTGAACGATGCTTTTACCCATTTTTTGTGGGCCTCATTGTGTAGCTGTGATTGTCGTCAGCTTTCATTGACAAGCTCTAGTTGTACTAGACACTGTTCTAGAGGCTAGGTATCATTGAGGAGTTCAATGGTAGCATGTAAAATCGGGATCTCGCGAAAATCAATGCAAAAGCACAGGGTACCCTGGTTTTTTACCACAAGAATAGGGTTAAAAACCTGGGACGTGGGGAAGGCTTCAGTCCTAGTTCTGATATATGCTGATACGAATCATATATGATGTATCGTGTCGTCGGCGTTTGGTGGGGGGAGAATCTCTGTGATGGGAGTTTGCGTGAGTGCAAGGTTGGGTCTCCTACTAGGATGGACAATTTCCTGTCGGTGGAAGTTATGCCTAGTGCAGAGTTGCTTGAATTTTTCCATTAGTGGGCATGCCTCTGGTTCGTGGTCATGGCCAGTGAAAATGGTGCATGGTACCACTGTGCCAACCGAGTAGATTGTGTGGGAATCCACACTACTCTTTGTCCCAGATGTGGGCGCTTGGAAAGGATCTGTGGTAGAAGCCGAGAGCTTCTGCTTCCATTTCCTATTTTTTGGCGTGGGTGTGTCTAACTCTTTTGGGGAGTGTAGACGCAACGTTGCTCTTCCCACTCTAAGCTTCGGGAGATTTTCACATTTAATTGTATGATGAAAGTGTGAACAAATCTGACAATAAGTATGCGTTATTTTCTCTTGGTTAGAGAGAAGTCTCCATGGGAGAGAAGAGACCGTGTGGAAAATGTTTTCTAGGTACTTCAGTTATTTGCACTGATTAAATTGGTGGCCAACTAGGTCACATAGTCCACATGTTATCCTAGGTTGGACCAGGGTCATGCTTGGTTGGTGCGCCGTCCCAATTTTCCCATTGCATCGAGGTGGGTATGGGGTTGTTGGCTTGGGGGTGATATACCTTCTATACCAGTTGAGGAGATCGTCGCGTTTCTTTTCTAATGTATATATCATATAAGTTAGAGGATGAACTATCGGGATATAGGTACAACGCTGTTCATGGTGATTTCCCTGATATACTAGGCAAAACAACCTAGATATGGGGTCCCCGTCCTTCTCATTAGATGGTGTGACTGGGTACCAGCGGCATAGAGCTTCTAAGTTAGGGCAAGTGGCAACCACATGACTGGGCATTTTAAACAACACACATGTTGGTATTCTCTGTAGAGAGCAGTTGGGGGTAACTAAGGGTTCCTTGATTGGTCGCTTTTCAGCTGACAGAAAGAGGATGGATCTACTCATCACATATTCTTGGGTTGTCGAGCTGTTCATAGATTCCGAGTCTAAGCCATATTCTCGGGAGAGGCGGATTATGGCTAAGTGCATACAAGCTAGCGCTGCTCAGAATCTAGGGATATAGTGACAATGGCATACGAGATGATTGTCACCACATATCTGACATGAATACTAGGTATCTGGGTCAGTGCGATATACTACATGAACTGGATACCATCGCTGGAACATTTCTAGAGATGGGAAATCGATGATGAAATGATGATGTTCATCACAGAGTACACAACGTTTGATGGGAGGAGGGGGAATGGCTGGGAGTCTTTTTGGCGACTGTTATTCCTCTTGTAGGTATAGAATAGCGTGAGGTTCATCTCCAGAAGATTGGGTGGAGGAATACTCTTGATAGGATTGGTCGATGGCATGTAAGGCGTCCCTATATCATGGGATCTATGGGAAATGATGAGTACAGTGACCATAATTGCTGCAGATAGCACCTGTGTGATTGGTACGCAATGCTTTGGCTTGGCTTTTGGTGGCAGGTTCCTTTTTACGGGAACTTGGAGCCGCGATGCCTATCGTAGAGCTAATGAGTGGTTTTAATTCGTCCAGCTCTAGGTACATGTGGGTAGGGTGTCCTACTATGTCACATATGGTGCAACGTGGTGATTCTTGTTGCGTGGTGGGAGTCTCCACCTTGTTTCCTCTTCTCTCAGGTTTCTTAGTTGTAACCATTGGCTTTGCGATGGGAATTTCCTTTGCAGGGATGTTTGCGATAGTCTCCTGAACGATTGGTGCCAATTCAGGATTGATAGGGATTAACCTTGTAGAGGTGATGTGTGTGACTCCCATTGGAGTGGGTGGGTCTAGGTACCAAAATGGTATTGCAAATGATAAGTTTGGTAGGACCATCATGGACATGACCTGCTATGACACAAAACCAGCTGGGGGGGAGAGGAAAGGAGTTTAAGAGGCGACGTAGGCTAGAGAGGCTGTCGTTGCCGAGGAATCGATGTCATTACTGCTCATCTCCGTGTCCTGACTAGCTTCGGTGCTTGATGTGGACATCATGCAAATTGGGGCCTCTGTGATGCCAGATGATGGATCTGGGATAACAGGGGGATCACCTAGGAATGAACCTAGGATGGACGATGGTTTGAACTGGTTGGGGACATATTCTTGGTACCATGTAAGCGCGTCAACAGATATGTCTACGTAGGGTAGAATGATATCGGTATTTGTGAGGGGCCACTTTTCGCTATATGTCAACTAGTCGACATTAATAATGCAGTCCTCATGGGGGAACATCATAGTTAGGAAGACGAACGAGGCGATGGCTGACATGGCGTACATATAACTCTGGCCAAGGAGTATATTGTTGTCCAATTGGGCATCCAAGACTTTAATGTCTATAAGAATCGTCTTTCCAGCTAAGCAGACCAGGACGTTTTGGTAGAGGCCGACGGGGGCTGAAGAGCGACCATCGTATGCTCTAACCATGATGTCTGATGGCTTTAGTTCGGGAGACCCTAACTTCTGCAAAACGTTCTTTGACGTTATGCATGTGGATGCACCTTCATCATTGATACATCGGTGAATGGTAATGTTTTGGACCGATACTGGTATCTAAAAGGCGACCATTAAAGGAAGCCTAGGGGTGGCTTTATCTAAATCAAAAGCCATCAGGCACGAATTGGCAGGGTCGATGGCATCTAATGTAGAAAGTAAGGCTTTTCGCTACTTTGGGCATGATTGTAATACCTCCAAATTTGACATAGTGGTGGGAGATTGATCTAGATCATCCACAATGCTATAGTTATGGGCTGTTTTGGAATAGTTTCATGCCTTCCTAGTTGGTCCCATAGCGATTTTTGGCAAAGGTTCAATAGGAATCTTTGATATGGTCAAATTTGTTATTGTTGCACTGGTACTAGCCCCTGATGCATTGGTGTCTGGTGGGGCTTCATAATTTCAATTTCGTGTTTGAAAAGAAATTTCTTCGCCAGTCATGTAGATTTCATGGTTGTTTTTTTCTGGAATTGTCGGGAGTTTGTTGCTGCATGATAAATTCCCCTTAATGGGGGAAAGGCTCCTACATGACTGCTGTGTGCTGGGAGGATCCCCCCTGTCCACGGTTACTCTGTAGCTTCTTCAACTCAGGGAGGTCAGGATAGTGGTGAGTGTAATGGCCGTACTCACCACAGATTGAACAAGAGTGGTTCGTCCAAAGAATTGCCCTGTTGTTTTGCCTTTGGGGGTTGGTTGTCTCCTGGTTTTGATTTCGATTGGAGTTATCTCTAGTTTGAGATCACAGAGGGCATTGTTGATTGTTGCCCCCTTGTCCAGGATTTCCCTTAGGCTTGTTTTTTCCCTTTTTCTTAACTGTGTTAGGAGGATAATTTGGATTCTCCTGGTTATATTGTTGGCGCGGTTGGTTTTGGGAGGTTTGCGCAAAGTTGACCTATGCATTATTCTGCATGGGTAGGTCTTGTGTTGGAGACTAGGTGTATTGTGGTCCCAGGTTTGTAAATGGATGTTGGGGGGGAGCTCTTCCATCAGCATGTCTATCTGTGTACTAGGTCCCTTGAGTTAGAGAATAGGGTCCTCCATGTTGATGGTGGTATGATGACGCCCTATTGGTCAAATTTTGCGGAGGCATGTGATGACTTTGGTAGCCGATTTGTGGTAAGTTCTAGGTAGAATCATACATGTAACTGGGGTATTGAACACTGCTTCTTAGGTGATTTTGGGTCAATGACCCAATTAGACCATCTGCAGAGTTTGACGTGCTTGGAAACTCTTTATAAGTTTGCAGGCACGAGGTGTTTGACAAGATATTGTAAATATACCCTCACTGCGCATAGATCAGCTTGAGTTGTTGGGCCTTACTAATGGCTTCCTCTTCAAGTATGGGATTTTGCTACGCCACGTCCTTTTAAATCTCTGCAGTGAGAGTTTTCAGGAACAGGTCTAATAGAACTTGATTGTCAAGTTTGGCTTTGCACAAACTACGACGCTGCCTCCATTCGTGGAGATGGTCCAAGATATGGATGGCAGGGGTTTGCCTAAAGTGGGTAAGTAACTCCATTCCAGAATCGTGGTGGATGGGCAACTGAAAATAGGTTAGGAATGTAGTAGCAAGGGTGCTAAAGGTTCCATGTGTAGTAGAGGGATTCTCCACATACCATTTTGCTGCTACTCTGGTTAGAGTGCGTTGAAACAATCTTAGTCGAATAATATCGTTAACGATACTGTTCGATGAACACCACAGGTGGAAAGTCATAACATGATTTCTGGGTTCTTCTGCTTGCTACCCTTCAAATTTTGGAATGTACGAAGGGAGCTTCGTGGGAATGGGAGTCCATATGGGGTTATGTGCAATGGCTTCGTTTGTCAACTTGGTTAAATATGGTAGATTTAACGAAGCTAGAAAAGGTGACTGTGAGTTCGTAGCCATTGTGACTTGTGAAAACATAATGTTTTGGTTAGGAATAGTGTTTTTATGTGACATACCTTGCTATGCGTTCACCTGGCTTCCCGAATGGGTAGCACTCCTCTGCCCACTAGGGGTTGTGGGAGGGGTGGTGTGTGGTGACCCTGTGGGAGTGTTCAGCAGTGTGGCGTTGGGAGACCGACTAGGGTTCCCAACTAAAGATGCCCCAATAAAGGATGAACCGATAATGGTTGTCGCGTTCCGTCTTTGATGCCTAAATGGAAAAAGACTTGGAACCCCTCCTAGTAATGGGGGGAGGTCCAAAAGGCGTCTAGATCGACGAGGTCCCATTGGGTCCATTCAAGGATCGACTAAGTATGGTTTTGGAAATATTTGAGAGGATAGAGACTATAATCCAAGAAAATATATGATCGCATACATAAAACAAAGCGAAAATAAAATAATTTTTCCCTTTAGATTAATCCTATGTGATCATTCAATCAAAAAATATGGTTTTTCGTTGTTTGCAAATGATACTCAAATCCTAGAAGACCTAATCATCCTCACATGATAAAATGTAACTAGGCCTTGAGAAGATATCTTGCGAATGCTGGAACAACGTCCCAAAAGAACTGGCGATGCCCCTAGTCAACTGAAGAAAATCCACCAAGGTAAGGGTAGAAGATCTAGTGCTGCCTACACTGTCACCTATAGGGAAAGGATGCCCTAATTTTGGCCACTAAGCACCGCTGTCCCACATGAGAGTTCGAGTCTTAGGCTTCTTGGTAGTTCAGCTACTAGTACCGAGTATCAGCTGGGTCAGTTAGCCCCAACTGATATCGCATGCACTAGACCTGAGCCTAACCTTGTTAGGTCACTATATTACTAGTATAGTCCCTTATTGTTGTTAGTGTAACCCCCTTATTGTTATCATTGTACCCTTGTAACCCCCATATTTTTATTATTTTTCCCTTAAATTATTATTGTTAGGTCGGCTAGGATTACAATGTGGCCCCACTAGGATTACATTGTGACCCCATGGACTCCTATATAGAGAAAGGAGGTTTTGTAATTTGTATCATCTAAGAATTGTTCATTTATATATTGTATTGGAGGTTTCCCCCTCGAAGTGGCTTATTTCTAAGGCGTTGATATCTCTTTTCTTCTATTTTTGGAGCTGGTTTCACAACATTTGGTATCTGAGCTTGGATTTTAGGGTTTCGCTGCTCCAAACAGGTCATCATGGATTTTTTGCTATAAATTTTGTTTTACAACGATTCAGAAGCTGAAAGTTTTAGAGTGCGAAGTTGAACTCCTGAGGAACATTTTCACAAAATTTCAGAGCTTGGTTCATAATATTTCCAGAGACATGATCTGTTGAAGTTAGGGCATTTTACAGGCTCCTGAATTTCACTTAAAACGGTCATCACAGAATTTCCGCTATAACTTTTTTTCGATGAAGGTTCAAAATAAATTTTTAGAGCACGAAGTTGCAATCTTGAGGAACATCATCGCAAAATTTCAGAGCTTTTTTCGCAATGTGTTCAGAGATATGATCTGTGGGATTTAGGTATTTTTCAGGCTCCCGAAATTCATCTCAAAGAGGTGATCGTGGGAAAATATTCGTAACTCTCTCTCTGAGCATCAGATTGGAATTATGAAAAAAGCGAATGGAATTACACGGACTGTAGTTTCTTGTCTATAAATTTCAGATCCAAAGGAGAAAAAATTGACATGTGGCAAGTCGTACAAGTTCGCTCTACTGAACTAGTCCATAATTAGGTCATTGTGGGAGATTGGACATAACTTTGTCTTGAAGAATCCAAATTAAGTCAGACCTGTGGCATTTGAAAGAAGCTTCATAAGACTAATACATGGTTGAATTTCCAATATTGAGTATCTACAAGTATAGAGATAAGTCAATTTCAATATCGAGCTCCTCAAAGGCAAGTAAAAGGTGTGTAATTGTTTTTTCCGTATTGCATAAGTCTTGTTTGAAGAATCAAGCTGAATTGATTCCAAGGGAATATTGTAGAATAGATATCAGTATTGGATTCTAAAATGGCCCCTAAAAAGAATTGAACACCCATTAAGCCTTTAGAAGGCTCTACTCTGACTCATGAAGACGAAGAATGACAACATAACATATCAAAATTACAAGAACAAGTGCAACAAATTTCGCTCTCGCAAAGAGCAACAAAAAATGACATGGAAATTTTGAAGAAAGACATGGAATCTAAGATGGATGGTTTGAAGAATGGCATGGAAGCTAAGATGGATGGCATGGAAGCTAGCATGGAATCTAATATGGATGACATGGAAGCTAAGATGGAAAACATGACAAAGTTCTTTCTCTGCTCCTATAGTATTGGTACACAAGAAGGATGGATCATGGCGCATGTGTTCGGATTATAGGGAGCTCAATAATCTCACCATTAAAGATAAATTTCCCATTCCTGTGATTGATGAATTATTGGATGAATTACATGGAGCAATTTATTTTACCAAGTTGGATCTTCGTTCAGGATATCATCAAATTAGAATGAAGACTGAAGATATTCCAAAAACAGCATTTCGAACTCATGAGGGTCATTATGAATTTTTGGTCATGACTTTTGGCCTTACCAATGCACCTTCTACATTTCAAGGGTTGATGAATTCCATTTTCAAACCCTTCCTTAGAAAATTTGTGCTAGTATTTTTTGATGATATACTAATCTATAGCAGGTCTTGGAAGGATCATGTTCAACATGTTGACAGGGTGCTCAAACTATTGCAGGAGAAACAATTATATGAAAAAACATCCAAATGTTTCTTTGGAGTACAAGAGGTGGAATATCTGGGTCATATTGTATCTTACGAGGTGTTAAGGTAGACCCTAAAAAAATTAAAGCCATTAAGGAATGGAAAGTCCCCACAACCATAAAGCAGTTGCGAGGATTTCTCGGGTTAACAGGGTATTATCGCAAGTTTGTTAAGAATTATGGGAGAATAGCAACACCTCTAACAATATTATTGAAGAAAGATGCATTTTCATGGACTCCTGAAGCAACTAAGGCCTTTGAACATCTTAAAGAGGCAATGTGCCTAGCACCGGTCTTAGCTACGCCAGACTTCACAAAAACCTTTATTGTGGAATGTGATGCCTCAGGAAATGGAATTGGTGCAGTTTTAATGCAGGAAGGAAGACCCATTGCTTTTGAAAGTCGTCGAATCAAAGGAAAGTATTTACAGAAACCTATTTATGAGAAGGAAATGTTAGCAATACTGCATGCACTAAAGAAATGGCGAACTTACCTAATGGGAAGACACTTCAAGGTAAAAACTGATCATGATAGTCTTAAACACTTTTCGGAACAAAGACTATCTTCAGAAGAGCAGCAAAAATGGGTCACAAAGATGTTGGGTTATGACTTTGAAATAATCTACAAAAAAGGAAAGCTTAATGTTGTTGCAGATGCACTCTCAAGAAAGAATGAAGAGGTGGAAGCATTGCTTTGTGCAATTTCTATTATCCAACCAGATTGGATAACCGAAGCAAGAGATGAATGGAAGAAGGAAAAAGATGTATGGACACTCATTCAAAATTTGCAGCAAGATCCTAGTACATCTGATACATTTAGTTGGAAAAATAATTCCTTATGGTACAAAGATCGCTTATATCTTTGTAAGAATTCCCAACTAAAACAAAAGATTCTTCTGGAATTGCACACTTCTCCTCTAGGAGGACACTCAAGATTTTTAAAAACTTACCACAGGGTGAAGAAAGAATTTTTTTGGGATGGCCTTAAATCTGATATTCGAAAGTTTGTGGCGGAATGTTTGGTTTGCCAGCAGAATAAAGTGGAAACAATTAAGACCCCAGGACTTCTACAACCTTTATCCATTTCAAGTCAACGTTGGGAGGAGATTTCAATGGATTTTATCACAGGTTTACCTAAGTCCGAAGGAAAGAGTGTCATCATGGTGGTAGTTGATAGACTTACCAAGTATGCACACTTTTGTGCATTATCTCATCCATTTAAAGCAAGTACAATTGCTACTACATTTATGGACACAATTCAAAAGCTACATGGAAACCCAAGGGTTATTGTGAGCGATAGAGATCCCATTTTTACTGGAAATTTTTGGACGGAGTTATTTTCTTGTTTAGGTACTCAATTAGCACATAGCTCATCTTATCATCCTCAATCTGATGGTCAAACTAAGATAGTAAATAAATGTTTGGAAGGATATCTTTGTTGTTTTGTATCTGATAAACAAACACAATGGGTCAAGTGGTTACCTCTCGCTGAATGGTGGTATAACACTTCCTTCCATACTGCAGCAAAAATAACCCCATTTATGGCACTTTATGGATATCATCCACCTTCCATCACATCATCTTTAAGAGAAAATTTTAAGGTTCAAGCAGTGGAAGATCAAATTGAGCATCAACAAGAAGTTATCCATCTCTTAAAGGATAACCTGAATTTGGCACAAAATCGAATGAAACAACAGGAAGATCAACATCGCAGCGAGAGAAGTTTTGATATAGGAGACTGGGTATTTTTACGGCTACAACCATACAAACAAATGTCCCTCAAGAAAGCTAAGAAGGATAATAAATTATCGCCAAAGTACTATGGTCCTTACAAGGTGTTGCAAAATATTGGTACTATGGGATACAAATTGGAGCTTCCTGCTTCTTCACGAGTGCATCCAGTTTTCCATGTTTCATGCTTAAAGAAGGTCATAGGTGAAAATATTCCAGTTCAAACAATATTTCCAGAACTTGATGAGGAAGGAAAAATCATATTGGAACCTGAAGCGGTCATGGAAACAAGAACTCGATAGCTACGAAATTGATCAATTTCAGAGTATCTCATCAAGTGGAAGAACTTACCCATTGAAGATTCTACATGGGAGGATGAGACTTTTATACAGAAGCACCCAGAGCTACTCAACTGTTGAGGACAACACTTTTTTGAAGGAGAGGGGCATATTAGGTCCTTATATTACTAGTATAGTCCCTTATTGTTGTTAGTGTAACCCCCTGATTGTTATTATTGTACCCCTGTAACCCCCATATTGTTATTATTGTGCCCTTAAATTATTATTGTTAGGTAGGCTAGGATTACATTGGGGCCCCACTAGGATTACATTGTGGCCCCATGGAATCCTATATATAGAATGTAGGTTTTGTAATTTGTATCATCCAAGAATTTTTCGTTCATATAACGTATTAGAGGTTGCCCCCTTGAAGTGGCTTATTTCTAAGGCATTGATATCTCTTTTCTTCTATTTTTGGACCTGGTTTCACAAAAAACCCCCTCTGAATTGGGTCTCTGTTGTGCTCGGGTTTTCTTTGCCGTGGGAGGATAGGTAGATTTTAAAGTTCCCTAAATAGTCAACTTCTATGTTTCAAGGTGAATATTGACCAAGATAGCTTATTGGATGCCTACCCCCTTGGTCCTAACTTAGACTATAAATTCTTTTGTGGCCTCTGTGGGGAGAATTTAGTGAGTTTTGTTAAGTTAGTTTTAGGTGTCTTTACTTTACTTAGGGTGTGGATGTGTGTGAACAAAAGGTGAACAAGCACATAGTTTGAACGTGTGGATATGTGATGATCCTTTTCAAAATCCCCTATTTAAACTATGTTTCGTTGTTCCTTGCTAAAAAGAAAAACATGCGCGGATATGGGCTGATTTTAATTTTTCCTAGTTAATCTATATGATCAACTATAGGGAGATGGTGAGTTGTAAATAGAAAGTATTCATATGATTGCCTAGGATCACCTGAGGGTGAAAAGGTAATAGATATTACTTTCTCTTCCACTGTTAGTTCCATCTTGGTCCTGAAATCCTAGTCCAAAAATTGAACTAAACTAATGATTTTTACACTAGAAAAATGAAAGAGAATTATCTAAGCATGCGTGGACTTGGGCCACTTACTTTGGCTAATTAACTAGGTGTTTTGGTACCTAAATTCACAAAACATAAATTATTTAAGAATGCAAGTTGATTTTCCTCCTACTTAAACTATGTGTTAACTTTGCGAAAATCAACTTGAAATAAAACTAACACCTAAACTACTAAAAGCAGCTTAAAAGTGAGCTTTAAAAAGTTGCCGGGGACCTCAACCAGTGTTGGAAGATGTATTATGGGCTGCCAGTCACTTTTACAAGCAAGAAAAGATGGAAATAGTGGACAAAATCCCACTCCTGGTTTCCCCGTGGAAAAAACTGAAATAGATGCGAAGGCCATGCATAGGTCACCTCTGAACGCACGCATTGGGGCACGTATGTCTATAGGAAAGTCACACAATTTTGCTGCAAAGTAATTTTTGGGAGCCCTTTAGCTTCAACTTGTCACTAGGGATGAACCAGGCAGTGAAAGAGAGAAATGGGGTAGTTCCAGCCCAACTCCACAACAAAGACGAAGGTCTCTGCAAAAAGGCACAACCACATAAACTTAGAAATAAAAGTTAGTGGAGTTTCCAATCCTATGTTAGTGTGTTTGGCACATGAATGTACCAAATCACACTTGCTTAAGAGGGGTGGTTTTTCCCTCTTAAGTTATTGGTCACATGCAAAAAATAGATGGAGTCAAGCAAGTTAGTGGAACATGCTAAAACATAAACATACTAGATAGAGAAATAACATGCATATTCAAACATAAAAACTAAAATAAAACTAAAACAAATAAAACAAAAGCTCTAAATAGAGTCAAACAACTTCAATAATCCAAACGACGGTGCTTACGTCCCCTCTCATTAAGTGCTGGCAGGAAATGAGGATGAAACTTTAACCCACTTGCCAAGGGGCCCTTGGAACTATGGAGCTCCAATTTCCGATGCAAGGATGTCTTTACTTCCAAGTTGCCTTAGCGCAAAGTCTCCCTCTCTCTACTATGGTGGACTGGAGTTGTTGGATGGCCAAAAACTGAGTCGCCTCTATCTATGCTCAAGATCACACATTGCTGGTATTTCTTGGGGAAATTCTTGTCAGCATAACAATGTGTTCTCATATTGTTCATCTCTTGGTGGCATTTTATCAGAGAATTCAAATCCTCCTTCCCTCTCTTGGTACATTGTGGATGGCGACCCAAGATAGGAGGGTGATTCCATTGTCTGCTCCCTTGAGGTCCTAAGGAGGCCTGGGCGACTGTCCTTAGGTGGCCTCAAGTGTGGGATCAATGTCCTGGAGTGTGCCTTGTGGTCCCGGAAAGTGAATTCTGCCACTCTAAGGACTGCGTGACTTTTTGAGGAAAATCCGCGCAAAGGCGCGCTTATTGAAGATTTATGCGGGAAAAGGCTTATTTATCTGGTTCCATTTGTGTGCAATTTGATTTTTCCTTTTATACCTTTGAGATTTTTAAATACTGTAGATTCTCTAATGTCTCTCAGCCCTGTAAATCCTTCTGCCTGACATTAAATAATGTCATCTTTGCTTGTCCAATTTTCCAGTGATAACACTCATCATTACACCGTTCCTTGTCCTGCACCCAGTATTCAATGTGGACCGAATGCATCCATACTTTCTCCCATTGTTGAACACATTAGACATTAGTGAGTAGTTGACACCAACAGAGCTCAACCCAAGTTGTATCAAACAAGCCATGACTGATAGGATCATGGAAAAAAAGATCAAGAACACTTTCCAACAGAGGATATAGCTACATCAAGTTATCAAAGTAGGCCAACTCCTTCACCAGGGCAAGTGGCTCACCAGGGACTAGGTTCAACAAAAATTTCCTCAGCTCATGGAGGCTCTGCACACAATGGGGACCATTTATTCCTCAGGGGGGAGGAATGGTCTAGGTTGATATTGGTTTCCACCCTATTCCACCTGGACCTCCATTTGGTTTCATTAGTTTCCTTGATTATAACACAATTTAATATTTTTAGCAAGATTTCGAGTCTTAAACTTCTGAAGCTATTTTGACCCCCTAAATGATGTTTTTTCTTAGGTTCACAACAAGCTATGGAATGGGCCTATCAAAAATATTGTAGCACTCCAAGAGACCTTTCTAACAAGGTATCGTATGTGCCAAACATAGATAATATGACCAAGTTACGACCCCAGGAAGTTGGGTGTCCATTAACTAACCCATACAGAGCCCACAAACTCTTAGCATCCCATCTCCTAGGGTTACGGTTGTGGTTGTTTAGGGTTTCCCTTTGTTGTTAAATAATAAAAAGGCCCTTGAGCCTCATTGTAACACAATTCAGAAGGAATGTAGCCACCACATCTCTTCTTAGAGATAAGTTACCATCACCTGATCTAGTTTATTTCCATTTTTCATGTACTAGTTTTCAGTACTTTGTTATTAATGAATTGAAGTTATGTTTTCATTGTATCTATGTGTTTTTTCTCATATCTATATATCATTTCATTCCTTCATAAATCTAGATCAACATTTATGTGAGGTACAAAATAATGGGAACAAATAACATGGATTCATCATCGGGTAGGCAGTGATAAGAAACACTAACATGAATGTGATCTTTTATTTGGTCACTGCATAGATCTCTATTAAAATACATAGTCATAATCTTAATTTTTATAGATTAATGAACCATGAATTATTCCCAAGGCACATAACTAGTGAACAACTTGAACAAGTGTTTGGAGAACTCAAGGCAAGTTAAATTCTTGGTTCAACCTGTTTTCTTCTCCAATTTCTTGTATATTTTGTCAGATAATTTTTATTCTTTAATTTGGTTAGGATCCAATTTCATACCACTTTTGCAGTCTCATGCTATATGTCCAAAATTTTAACATTGATAGCATTCTACATTGAAATTGAA
Source organism: Pinus albicaulis (assembly GCA_034641835.2). NCBI lineage: Eukaryota > Viridiplantae > Streptophyta > Pinopsida > Pinales > Pinaceae > Pinus > Pinus albicaulis. Next base: position 123,248,311 of record CM076578.1, read on the forward strand.
TAGTGGAGAAACTGAAATATAATAGCCATCAAGGATTTGGTCTTGTTTGATTGCAGGTTTTTTTCTAGGATTTTGATGATAATATTTTCAATCATTATTGTAGTATGCTCTACAATATCAAGCTTTGTGACCGAAATTAGTGTAAGAATAACAATGACCAAAGACTATCTTTGGTACTTGAATGAGTAGCATTCTCTTGATGGTCTTCTGAAGTTGTTATGCCTTGGAGGAGACCTAATCTTTCATTTATTATTATTGTGTACGGATCCCTTGATAACAACATTGTAGTTTCTAGGTCTAGAAATAATTTCATCTTTCTTTAGGATTTCACTGTGATTTTTCTTTTGAAGGATGATGCCTTCAATTTTTTATTCACACTTAACCATTGGAAATTGTAGGTTTTAACCCTGTACAGAAATTATTTGCAAACGAATCTTAAAAACAGAAAATAAAATAATAGCGAGAGCATTAAACATAAAACAGATATACACAGAGATTTTCCCCTGGATCCCAAATCAGGACGACTAGCTTGATTTTTCATTATATTCCTTTTAGTGTTACAACACATAGATATACATGTCGAAGCATACATAAACCCCAATCCATTAACCTTGGATTAGAACATAACCGTAGTTCCCTTGACCGGATCTACAAAATACCAGGGGTCGAAAACCATCATGCCCCAAAACCATGTGCAAACCCATGCAAAAAACCATGGGTGGGTCCGCCCACCAGAAAATAAGGTCCAAATTTTTTTTTTCCGGGGCTCTGCCCCAGACCCTGACTTTTCCACGTCTAACGATTCGGGCCTTCCTATCATCACCTAAGAAGACATCACCGCCATCATATTTCTCATACTTGCAGAACCACTCCCTATGGGGAGTGAAGTGAAAGGATGCACCCGAGTCAATCAACCATGGCTCATGATCTACATGTGTATTTGAAGAAGAAGCCAAATACACATCCCCACCTTCATCCGAGGTGGTTTTTGCCTCTGTAGAAGAAGCATCATCAGATCCCTTTCCTTTCTCAGGAGCTTTAGATCTGCAGTCCTTTTTGTAGTGCCCTTCCTTTCCACATTTCCAGCGCACGACCTTTACAAACTTTCTAGGATATTTAGATGTCCCTCTAGATTTAGATCTCCCACTCGAAACCTTATTCTTGTTTCTATTCTGGGACCTTCCTCTTACAAATAAGGCATCTCCATTCTGACCCTCCATATTTCTTTGTCTCATTTCCTCCGACAGCAAGGCTGAGACAATGTCATCAAAATTCAAGGTAGTTGTATTACTACCTATTGCAATAACCAAACTGTCCCACGAGTTTGGTAGAGAATAAAAAAAATTGATGCACTTATCTTCATCTGAGATTTTAATATAAACAGATGACACCTGACTTACCACAGTATTGAAGGCGTTTAGATGCTCTATCACCGAGTCTCCATCCTTCATCCTCAAGTTATACAGCTTTTTCCGCAGGAACAATTTATTCACCAGAGACTTAGATTGGTACAAAGTCCCTAGCTTGTCCCACAAGGTCTTTGCCGTAGCTTCCCTAGATACATTCAACGATACTGAATCTGAGACACACAACCATATTGTGCTCTTTGCCTTCTGATCCAGCTTCTTCCAGTCTTCATCTGATATTGTCGTTGGTTTAGTACTCGGATCTACCACGATCCACTGATCTTTATCCACCAATAGATCTTCCATATTGAGCTTCCACAACTCAAAACTCTGACCATTAAATTTCTTGATCTCTATCTTCTTGCCACTCGCCATCTTCTTTCATTGCAAGAATCAATCTCACAGATCTCCCACTGAACAGGGTCTACCTCAGGCTCGAGCAAAAAACCCCTCAGTAGCAAAGGCGTCCCCTTGAAGCCGAAATTTCTCTGATACCAAATGTAGGTTTTAACCTTGTACAAAAATTATCTACAAACGAATCTTAAAAATAGAAAATAAAACAATAGCGAGAGCATTAAACATAAAAAAAATATACACAGAGATTCCCCCCTGTATCCCAAATCAGGACGACCAACATGATTTTTCATTATATTCCTTTTAGTGTTACAACACATATATATACATGCCGAAGCATACATAAACCCCAATCCATTAACCCTAGATTAGAACATACCATAGTTCCCTTGACCGGATCTACAAAATACCAAGGGCCGAAAACCATCATGCCCCAAAACCATGTGCAAGCGCATGCAAAAAACCATGGGTGGGTCCGCCCATTAGAGAATAAGGTCCAAATTTTTTTTCCCAGGGCCCTACCCCGGACCCCGATAGGGGGGGTTGCCGCCCCCCTGTGACCCCCCTGCTGCACCCGACACAACGTACAAGGGGAGCTATTGCCCCCCCTGTGACCCCCCATGCATGACTAGTCGTGGAAAGAATATAACACATACCCAACAGAAACTTGGAGCATACCTCGTATGTATAACCAGGACCTGATTTATCATATGGTGATCATCGGTGACTAAGGATGTCATATAATACTTGTGTGCTCTTCAAATTTTTATTGAGCTTGTCAACCTTAACTCCCAGTGAGACAACTTCTTTCTCATATTTATCGTAATTTCGTTCTTCCTTCAACATTTGGATTTTCATTACTTCTTCAACTCTTCTTGCTTCTTCAAGTTGGGTCTTCAAGGAACTAATTTATTCTTCAAGTTTGTTGAAGTCCTCAGGTCTTTCTTTGATCAAAATTCCTTCTCTTCTTTCTGTTTCTTTTAATTGAAATCTTAGGAGGAAAAATTATTCCTTTGTACCATCAATGTCATGACATTTTTATTCAACTTATTGCATCAACTGTTGAAAATGAAACAAGAAAATCTTGATTTAATTTCCCCTTGAATTAAATTAGGAGAAAATTGTAATTTTGCATCACAAGACAACTTGAATTAGTTAAATAAGTCATCTTCACTTAGTTGGCTCAGTTAATTCAAGTTGAGGGCCTAACATGATTTGTGTAGAGTGATTCCTAAATTTTAGGAGCCTAAGTTGAGTTAATTTCAATTGTAACAATTTAATTCAGTTAAATTGAGTTAAATGCAATTAAATTAGTTCCAATTGTTGGAGGAACTAGTAGGACGTCTAACAGTGGGGTGCAGCTTCAGTGTTCAACCATTTAACTTATAAATCAACCATAATTAACTCATGCATGCATGAAATATGAGATACCCAGTTGAGATTGGAGTTGAAGGGCAATGTATTATCAATTGTATAATTATCCAAGTTATACATGTGGTGCGTGCAATCAGAGAAGGACCTATAGGGATTGCGCAATTCTGGATGGGGATTTCCTTAATTAATAGGGTGCTAATTCCATGAGAAACATCACAAGGAAATAGGAGCTTGGTAGGCAACAAAATTGGCCAGATTCATCTTGTGGGGTAGTGAGATAAATTATGCTTATGCCGAGATTTCTTAGGCTTGAGAAAAAATTGCATTTATTCTATATTTTGTGATTAATGCAATACATATAGGAAGGGGTTTTGAGCAGTTTCTTTCCCCTAGATATATCCTCATGTATGTGTATTGATTCATGTCGCATGTTTTTGATATTTCTTCTCAATTGTGAATTTCTTTCCAGAGATGAGTAGGGTAGATTTGAGTCTTATTTTCTAGAACAATACATGAGCAATATTAAATCTATAATTAATTTCTACATGGTATTAGAGCTAGATTCATAGTAGAGAAGAGAATTCAAAGTTATTGTAGGAGGTTTAAGTTTCAATATCGACATTGCAATTTTTATCTAGGATTGAGAAGATGACTTCCACCGGACTCAAACTTGAGTATGCTCTGGAAGGAACCACACATTTTGTGGCATGGAAGATCCGTATGGAGGTGGTATTAGATGTAAATGGGCTACTAGATTACATCAATATAGATGTGGTAAAGCCCAGAAAAAATGATTCCTAGGATCTCACTAAGTGGAAGAAGGATTGTTGGGCCTCGTATATGCCCATGTTTTCATCATGAAATATCATTGTTTATACCCTAAAACCCTAGGTTTTTAGCTCATTTTGTACCCTAATTCCATCACTCGCCACCAAATACTCTCTATGGTTGATTATCATCAATTTTCTTTACTTCTCTATGATTAAATATGATTATCCATGTTTTACTAATGATGGTTTTGTTGAAGTACATTTATCATAGGGTTCCATCGCTGAAATCCCTCACAAGCTAGCTAAGTATGGGAATGCCTAATTTAGGGCTTTGGCACTTTCGGCGCGCTTCCAAGGAAAACCTGTTGGGAAAAATACTGAGAGGGGGGGGTGAATCAGTATTTACTGCATGTTCAAAACTTTTTACTTTTTCATTCCTTAAAACCCATACGCTACTTTGCTGAATCCAACTAGCGTATATACGCGGATATCCTTCATAAAACTCACGTATACACAGAGATCTAATTAGTTCTTCACTTATATCATTCCATCATTCATTCATTAGATGTTCTATAAACAGTAAGCATGTGCAGTAAGAACAGAATAAACCATCACACAAAGCATCACACATGAACACCAGGATTTTTTAGGTGGAAACCCAAATCGGGAGAAAACCACCGCTGCAGTTGCTCAGCCTTCAATATTTTATTATAGAGAAAACATCTTACAACATGTGTGCTGGCGCAGACTTGACCAGCACGCAGGCACCCACCTGCGCTCGTTTACCAGCCTCTCCTGGAAGGGAGCTACGACCCCCTGACTCGTTTACCAGCCTTTCCTGGAAGGGAGCTACGACCCCCGCTCTCGTTTACCAGCCTCACCTGGAAGGGAGCTACGACCCCCTGACTGAAGGCCACAACCCTCAGAACCAATATGGACCACGTTTCATCAATTTTCACACTGGATCCAACAACTTCAATAGAACACAACTTGCAGGCCACGTTTCATCATATTTTCACACTGGACCCTTTCCATACTTTTAAGTTCAACCATACATCACCAACAGATACATATCAACACAGATCAGATAGCAGAAACACAGCAGAATAGATCAGATATTTCATACCCCTTGCTTCAGCAAACCCTAGTTTGCATACGCTCTTTTACTTCACTGATTTCGCGTATATACGCGCTTCCGTCCACACAAACCGGCGTATACCTCAGTGTATATTTTATTGCGCAGACGCGCTTTCTCTTCGCTGAAGCTGCGTATATACGCGCTTCCTCCACGTCGAAGTAGCGTATAGATCTTCAATTATTCCAGAGCAGCATACTTCTTCAGATCAGATATTCAGTTCAGATTTACCCTTTCACTTCAGACAGATGTTCGCCTAGATGTTCGCCTCATCACAGATCTAGGCCTTCCATAAACAGATCTAGCAAATACAAGTACATTTCAGATCTAGAAATCCCGCTTCATCATTTCTTCATAAGTGCTTCATAGATTCAGATCTATCATCAAACCTTTACCCTTTCCATACAGATATACTTCATAGAGAAGTATTCATTCAAGTTCAGACATCTTGCTCCCACACTCATGATTTGCACAATGAATTTCTTCTCCTTATATAGGTTTATCCTTTTTCAATACCATGAGCCCCTTTTTCAATACCATGGGCCAAAACAATACCATGAGCCCAAAACAACCTGGACGGGGTCAATTAGGTGGATCATTACCCAATACCATGGGTCAATACCATGGTGGTTACCCTTGGTTTTGCACTTTTTGAGCGCTTTAGCCCATACGCGACTTGGCACGTTCTTTTCCGCGTGCATACGCGACTTCCCTTAGGCCAATCCGCGTATACCAAGAGACATACTCTTTTTCATCATAGAATCTAGCATATGCTGAAATCCTTTCTTCATTTCCTTCTGTACTCACTGTAGATACATCATATTTAGTTCATCAAACCATAATCTATCAAGCACAACTTCATCAAGTAAGTTGTCATCATCTTCATTAAGAGGGTTGCCTTTTATGGACAACACTTAGCATCATATTGTCAACAAACATCATATCACATCAGATTTACATCATTTTCTAAGTCCATCAAGTCAAGAATAACTTCATCGGGTGGATTGCCATCAAGGACAACACATGCCAACAGTCACATGTCTTCATCTTCATTCAGTGGGTTGCCATCAAGGACAACACTCTGCATCATATTTCCAACAATCTCCCCCTTTGGACTTGATGGCAACCACGATGGTGTTTGGTTACCACAACAGATAAGTACATTGACACCATGTCACTCTCCCAAATATTTGACATCATTATCTTCTCCCAAACACCATGTCATTCTCCCCCTTTGACATCAAGGGCAAAGGGCGGATCAAAACCAGCGGATCATAATCAACATACTCACCCCTTTTATTCTCATGTAGAAGAAGCGTTCTGCAGATCTGATGTATACTGAAGTGACCAAGCTCCCCCTGAGTTCATGCTGAATCTTCAAACATATTTTTCAATGAAGTACATGACTCTATGAACTTCTTATCACCAATGACTCATACTTACATCAAATATCCAACCAAGTGGATTTACATATGAGACTCAAGTACCCAACCAAGTGGGTTTACAAATTTGACTCAGCTACCCAACCAAGTGGGTTTACAAAAATGACTCAGCTACCCAACCAAGTGGGTTTACAAATTGACAAGTCCTTACATGACTGAATATTACAATTTTACAACATGGGTCTCAACCAGACCTTTTCATCAAAGTACAAATATGAATCTTCATAATTAATACCAAAAAGACCTCAAGAGAGATCATATATCAGAACCACCATAATGCCAGAAATGCATTATACTCAGCAAAACTAATGCTCCCCCTGAATCTGTGCAACCAAGCAATCTTTCCAAAAGACTAAGGCTCCCCCTTAGTTTGTGCATCCTGAAAACTTCCACCAACAAATCATCAAGGCATCTTCATCAAAACATTAGAAATAGAATTATGAGAACTGGAACACCACCAGAGATACCAAACAATATCAGAGATACCGAACATCACTGCAGCTGTGCTGAAGAGAGCTGAACCAACCAAAAATTGTCAGCAATAAGTCATACGCGGTTTTCTTTGCAGGAACTCGCGTATATACGCGACTATGTTTCAGGAAACTCGCGTATCCCAAGCCATCTTCTAAAATTTCAACCAGATCTGATTCTCTGTGAGGCAAAGACAATGTTCAGCTTCTTTCTGAGATATTTGACTGCTTCCCTGGACTATAGATATAACAGAATAGTGTAGTTGTGTCTTCAAGCGTCATCCAATGGTTGTAGCATAAGCCTATTAGAAACCAAGCCTTCAGATCCTTTGCAGCATCAAAACATTCTTTCCAAAAGAGATTATCATCCCAGAACAGCATCTTCAGATATGTGTCAAGAAATCATTCATGTGGTCCAAAATCACCATGATCTTCAAGATGTGACATGAAGCAACATATGTAGGCAAAAGATCTCAACTATAGCAACAAACTCTACATGATCTGAATCAAACGATATCCAACTCATCCATGTGTGAGCACAAAAGATACTTATCAGCAACCAGGGCTCAAAATCTCATCATGTACCAAGTCATCATCATTTGAGTATGAGTATCACAAAGACCAAAGAATAAACAATCATATTGCCAACAATGCAATAATTAGTATTCAACCTGCTACTCCCCTTAAACCATTGCTCTTCTTTTAACTTGTGTAATATGAAACACCTTCAACAGCAAATCATCAGCAACAATTTCTGCATGACCTGTCCTTATCTCTGAGTTATAAGTCCTTCACTTCAGCAACGAATACTCTTCATTCAACAAGCAAACAAGACACATCCATAATCTCCAACATAAGACATTAAGCATCATATCATTATTTAGAACTGAGAAAATACGCTGTTTCTGAGTCAATAACACAGTTATTAACAGTCAGACTGATGCTCCCCCTGAGCCTCTGCTCCAGATCTTCAGCAATCAGATAAATTCTCTTATCATCAATGAATACGCGACTGTGTCTGCTGGAACTCGCGTGTATACGCGACTTTGGTTAATGCAACCCGCGTATGGAAAGTGAAGCATAGAAATTTTTTCATCTTCCTTCATTTCCTCCTGAGCTTGTACCTCATGTACCTGTCCTTTTCACATCAGATGCGCTGTCAGAAGTAAACCTAACCAGAATAATCAAATCAACCATGAGAGTCATCATGCATTGCTCCCCCTGTGACGATACATTACTAGATCTCATAATGTATCCCACATCATTCCTGCAGTCAATCAGAGAAGTAAGCTTTCAGAAGTGGATGACTGCAGTAGGGTCAGAATTCCCTACGTTTCTGATCGGTCCTCCTTCTTTTTCCAAATTTGCTTGAGCTTTCCAACTGTGTGCTGAAAGTTGTCCACTTTTCCAGATCTGTTCATCCTGCATTCTTTTTCTACATGTCCATACTTGTTACAAGCATAACATCTCATGTGACCAGAGAAATAAACATAAGAATCATAATGAGCTTTTCTATTCTTTCTTCTATTACAATCACCAGCTTTGTGACCATACTTGTTGCATGAGAAACAATATCCCCTGAGGAAACTAGAGTACCTTTCTGAGTAGAACCTGTTTGTTTGTGGCTGAAATGATCTGCTCCTGCAATTTGCTGCAACATGCCCATAATTATGACATTTAAAACATTCAACGTTCTTGAATGAATTCCTTTGAGAATTCATGATTGTTGGTTGATATTTTGTCTCTTTCAACACATCAGGTTTTGCATTGACGCCCTCTGGATTTTTTGCACTTCCTTGTGAGCTAGATTCTCCTTTAACAGTCTCATGGAAACCAAGACCAAGTTTGATAGCAGGAGACCTTTGATTACTCAGAATATTGTCCAAGATATTAGTACTATCATGAAACCTTAAAAGTTTAACCTTTTCTTCTAATTTACCTTTGAGAATATGTACCTCAACCTCCAAGTCTTGACATTGCTTTGTCATGCTTTCTTCTTTTCTTCTTCCATATTCAACTTGATCCTTCAGATTTAGGATCTCTTCTTTCAGCCAATTTTCGTTTTCTTCACATGTTTGTTCCAGCTCTTCATTCTTCTTATTTGATTTTTCCAGATCTTCTTTGAGAGAGATAATTTCTGCTTTAAGGCCTTCCTTTTCAAAGGATTGTAGAGGTTCCTCATTCTCCTTACTTGATGCATCTAGCTCTGCTTGCAGAAAGATGATAGCAGCTTCAAGTCCTTCATTCTTCTTGCTTGATTTTTCAAGATCTGCTTCTAGATCTTTAATTCGATTGGATGCATAAGTATGAAACCTTTGATACTTGTCCACCTGTTCATTCAACATTTCTATTTGATCTTTCATTTGCGAGATCATCTCTTTATAGATAGTTTCTTGCTTATTTTATGAACTTTGTAGTTCTTCTTCTTTAATCTTGAGAGCTTCTTCTAGATCCACAACTTTACTTTCACTATCTTTACTATTGTTTGCACAAAGAAGAGTATTACAAGTGGCCTTCTCCTTTTTCTTCTTTTCCATGAGCGCTTGTAGATCTTCGTCAGAATCTGTTTCATCTTCTTCAATTTTTGCTATACATGATTTATGAGGTATCTCCTTTCCTCGAGTAACCTTCTTCTTTTGCTTCTTAGCCATGAGCACTTTCAGATCTTGGTCTGAATCTTCTTCATCTTCACTGGACACTTCATCATCATCTTCTTTTGCATAATAACTCTTTCTCTTCTCAAATTGTTTCCCTTTACCATGCTTTTCTCTATAAGGACATTTAGCAACATAATGACCAACTTTTCCACACTCAAAACATTTAAAGGGAAGCTTACCTTTGAATCTTCCAGTACCTAGTTGGAGCTTTCTCACGAAATTCGCTTCTTCTTCATCGGATATATAGCTGGATTCTTTGACAACTTCCTTTTCCTTTCCTTTTGCAGATGCCTTAAAAGCAGCTTCTCTTACTTGAGAAGGGCCTCCTTGTCTCATTTCAAAAGCAGTCAGAGTACCATGTAATTGAACAATAGTAAGAGTTTGCAAATCTTGCCTTTCTTCAATAGCTGAAACTTTAGAGTCAAATTTTGAAGTCAAAGATCTTAAGACCTTTTCCACCAGAGTGGTATCAGTTATGGTTTCACCCAAATTTCTCATCCGATTTACAATATCATCTAGACGAAGAAAGAAACTGGCAACATTCTCATCACTATGCATTTTCAAATTTTCATATTCAATTCTAAGAGATTGGAGTTTTGCACTTTTTACCTTTGTGTCTCCTTCATAGCTTAGAATGATTTTGTCCCATATATCTTTTGCTGAATGTAGCTGCATCACTTTAGCAAATTCTGATTCAGACATGCTTCCCAATAAGACATTCACAGCTTTGGCATTAATTTCATACTTCTTTCTTTCTGCTGCATCAGTAGGAATACTTTCTGGGTATTGATAACCTTCTTCCACGATTGCCCATACATCTGCACCAAGAATTTGCAGATATGCTTTTGTACGTACCTTCCAGAATATCAGATTGCTTCCATTGAATAGAGGTGGCTTTATAGACATTACTCCTTCTTGACTTCCCATTGCGACGGATCTCCTTTAAGCGATCAAGCTTCTGCACAAGGACCTGCTCTGAAACCAATTGTTGGGAAAAATACTGAGAGGGGGGGGTGAATCAGTATTTACTGCATGTTCAAAACTTTTTACTTTTTCATTCCTTAAAACCCATACGCTACTTTGCTGAAGCCAACTAGCGTATATACGCGGATATACTTCATAAAACTCGCGTATACACAGAGATCTAATTATGCCATTAGTTCTTCACTTATATCATTCCATCATTCATTCATTAGATGTTCTATAAACAATAAACATGTGCAGTAAGAACAGAATAAACCATCACACAAAGCATCACACATGAACACCAAGATTTTTAGGTGGAAACCCAAGTCGGGAGAAAACCACCGCTGCAGTTGCTCAGCCTTCAATATTTTATTATAGAGAAAACATCTTACAACATATGCGCTGGCGCAGACTTGACCAGCACGCAGGCACCCACCTGCGCTCGTTTACCAGCCTCTCCTGGAAGGGAGCTACGACCCCCCGACTCGTTTACCAGCCTCTCCTGGAAGGGAGCTACGACCCCCCGATCTCGTTTACCAGCCTCACCTGGAAGGGAGCTACGACCCCCTGACTGAAGGCTACAACCCTCAGCACCACCTTGGACCACGTTTCATCAATTTTCACACAGGATCCAACAACTTCAATAGAACACCACTTGCAGGCCACATTTCATCATATTTTCAAACTGGACCCTTTCCATACTTTTAAGCACAAACATACATCACCAACAGATACTTATCAACACAGATCAGATAGCAGAAACACAACAGAATAGATCAGATATTTCATACCCCTTGCTTCAGCAAACCCTAGTTTGCATACGCGCTTTCCCTTCACTGATGTCGCGTATATACGCGCTTCCGTCCACACAAACCAGCGTATACCTTAGCGTATATTTTATTGCGCATACGCGCTTTTTCTTCAGCGAAGCTGCGTATATACGCGCTTCCTCCACGGCGAAGTAGCGTATAGATCTTCAATCATTACAGAGCAGCATACTTCATCAGATCAGACATTCAGCTCAGATTCAACCCTTTACTTCAGACAGATGTTCGCCTAGATGTTCGCCTCATCACAGATCTAGGCCTTCCATAAACAGATCTAGCAAATACACGAACATTTCAGATCTAAAGATCCTGCTTCATCATTTCTTCATAAGTGCTTCATAGATTCAGATCTATCATCAAACCTTTACCCTTTCCATACAGATATACTTCATAGAGAAGTATTCATTCAAGTTCAGACATCTTGCTCCCACACTCATATTTTGCACAATGAATTTCTTCTCCTTATATAGGTTTATCCTTTTTCAATACCATGAGCCCCTTTTTCAATACCATGGGCCAAAACAATACCATGAGCCCAAAACTACCTGGACGGGGTCAATTAGGCGGATCATTACCTAATACCATGGGTCAATACCATGGTGGTTACCCTTGGTTTTGCACTTTTTGAGCGCTTTAGCCCATACGCGACTTGGCACGTTCTTTTCCGCGTGCATACGCGACTTCCCTTAGGCCAATCCGCGTATACCAAGAGACATACTCTTTTTCATCATGGAATCTAGCACATGCTGAAATCCTTTCTTCATTGCCTTCTGTACTCACTGTAGATACATCAAATTTCCTTCATCAAGAACATATTCTATCAAGCACAACTTCATTAAGTAAGTTGTCATCATCTTTATCAGATGGGTTGCCTTTCAAGGAAAACACTCAGCATCATATTGTCAACAAACATTATATCACATCAGATTTACATCATTTACTAAGTCCATAACTTCATCAGGTGGATTGCCATCAAGGACAACACATGTCAACAGTCGCATGTCTTCATCTTCATTCAGTGGGTTGCCATCAAGGACAACACTCTGCATCATATTTCCAACAAAACCAAGGGAGGTTACGGTAAAAAATAATGTTTTAATACCTTCCCATGCATTTTATTTCACCCAGGTCGCACATGTGGGTCCCTAGGAGTTGATTAACAAATCTGCTCAAAATGTGAAAAGTTTCCAAATTGCCTTGTTTGACCTCGATGTGTGTGCAGCTGGAGGTGAATCTATAAAATATAATCATATGGGTTTGTTAAAAATATAACCAATTATAAATATCCAAAACGGTTTCGCCAGATTCAAATTTTTCTAAAAGTTATACACGCGTCTTGGAGGCAGTTGTGTAAAAAATCACTGTTTGTTTAGAGTTCTAGAACATTGTGAAAAAAGCCAAACAACCAACATTGGGCATGATTTCCAAGAATATGGATTTGAATGAGACAATTCCAAGAGAGGTTTTTGTTGGAAAAATAAAGAATTAGTCGCCCTCTGAACAATTTTCCAAAATTATTGATGGTTAGGAAGATATACTAATGTCTTTTAGGCCAGTTTGTTAAAATTGTTCAACTTTCCAGAATTGAGAAAAATGAATAATTCGCCTTGTGAATCTTATAAATGGCTCAGCCATGGTTTGTGTTGGAAGCTAGGGAAGTTTTTGAAGGAGGAGGATGAAAAGGTGTGAACATGAGACAAAATATTGAAGGAATGTATGTAAGTGAATTTGTGATTTGAATCTTAATACAATTTGACTTTGCCATGAATTCTTTGTAAATGTTATGGTTTTTTTAATATTTAGACATTGATTTAGTTTAGACTTTCTCCAGGAGTGGCAAGGATCCACCATTGCTTGGAAGCAAGTTTTGTAAACATCATAGGATAGAGGTAGCGTGTTTGATTTAGATCTAGGTGTATGGATTTTATTTTGAAAGCAATTTTTAATTAGATCTCATAATTTTGATAATGTACTTAAGAATGTAATTCATTTATCTTCTTAAAATTAGATATACATATCATTTTCACCTCGTTGCAAGCTAATAAATGGCATTGATCAATGATTTTATTGCATGAATAGCCCCTTTGTTACAGGTTTACAATTGAAATATTTAAAGGTGCTTCTTAATTGGATAAACGAGATCGATAACTCCATTTGTTTTAAATATGAATTGAAATCTATTATGTACCTTATTGATTTTATTGTAACATTGTGTTTTGGCAACCAAGTATTTGAGAGCAATGCAATGAGACCATTAAATCATTGTTTGAAGTTGTAGTTTAGTTTGAAATTCATTATGATTGTAGTTAGTTATTAGTAGAACCATTTGCCAATGTGCTCATGTTTGAATGATTTCTTGAGTTTGATTAAAGAAGTTTAAGGATATGATAGTTTCTTATTTTGTAGTCTCTTAGATCTGAAGCATGTCAATTAAAATCTTGGTTTACTTAGTTTCTTTTGAAGCAATTGCAAAGTTGTGACAAAGGTTAGTTTGAATGATTATTTGATTTGTTTTATGGATCACGGGAATTAGATTAGTTGAAGTCTTGTTTGTTCATTGCCTTAGTTTAAGATCATTTGAATGAGAGTGAATTTTATTGGGATTAAGATTTAGCATAAGTTTGGTATCATTTTAAATTAATCTTGATTGATTTAAGATTCTTGTATTTAGATTAAATAGATTTTAGTATTTAGATTGAGATTTTCATTTAGACTAAAATCATTTCAATGGTAATTTGTGTTGCTTGGTTTATGATTAATCAGAGTTAGTTTTGTTTTCACAGTGATTAGACTTTCTTATTTGTTTAAGCATGCTTTCCTCAATTGATTAGCTTCAATTATAAATAACAATTTTGTACTTAAACAACAAGTTGATTCCTATTGTAGTCTAGGTTAGATGCTATGATCCCGCGTTCCCTGCGCTTGTACCTCAAAGCTTATGAGCCCTGGATTGATAATTTAATGTTGGAAATTATAACAATATATTTTCCCAACAAGGATGTAGCTAAAGCGAGGAGGATCATATTGGAGGGAGTTAGATATAATATTGTCTCCAATCTCCACGAGAAATAAACTCCATTCGCGATGTGGAAAAAACTGACAGATTAGTTTGATAACAATAGTGACTAGAGGAAGTTGGCACTAAAGGACAAGCTTCAAAGCATCAAAATGTAGAAGGACGAACCTATTTCGAAATACTTGAGAAAGTTTACATAGTGTTGTGATGATCTTGGTGGGGTCAGTGTTATTATTCCAAAAAAGATTTGGTAGCTCTAGCTATGTTTGGTCTTCCCAAGAGCTGGAACATTTATCAAGATTTCATGAATGGTAGAGACAAACTACCAAGTTGGGAGTAGTTATGGTCCTATCTCATGGAGGAAGAAATCAGGCGGAGCAACAGAGACGAGAATTCATCCAAGGTTTAGGATGAGAAGAACCGTGCCTTGGCTAGAAAGGAAAAGAAAGGGAAAGGGAAGAAATCCAAATCCAAAGCAGAATCTGGTTAAGCAAGAAAGAAGGAAGACTTGTTGAAAATCAAGTGCTTTCACTGTCATGAATAGGGACACTATGCCATGAAGTGTCCACACAAGAAGGCCGACAAGAATCCCTCAGGAGGATTGGTAGGTGAAGCTCTAGCTTCACATTTCGAGTTGGATTTCACACTCATTGCATCCATGGTAACATCAGAGATGGGTAGTGTGTGGCATGTAGATAATGGAGCCTAATTCCATATGACGAGCAACAAATACTTTTTCAGCGACTTGGAGGATAAGGACCTCCAGATGCACATTGATATGGCAGATGATGGAAGGTATAGTGCGACTGACATTGGTACAATTACTTTTCAGAGGGAGTCTTGATCCCCTCTTACATTAAAATATGTCATGTATGTTCCGGGTTTGAAGGAAAATTTAGTTTCAGTTGCTATGTTGGAATATTGTGGCTACGATATAATATTTAGAAAAGGAAAGGCTTTCCTTAGACACATTTCCATGGGACAAGTGAAGCGAATCGGTGCTCGGGTGAAGAAAATCTACAAATTAGATGTATAAGATTGTGTTTCTTTGAGTATGAAAGCATAGAAGGTGCAAAGCCGAGACATAGGTGAATTATGGCATAGGAGACTTGGCCATTTTCACCATGGATCCTTCAAGATCATGAAAGATATTTCTATAGTACTTCCCAAGGGTGCACTAGAGCAGTGATATACATGCAAAGGGTGTACACTGGGAAAGTACACCAAATCCACCTTTCATGATAAGGACAGTAGAGCACAAGCGGTCCTTGAAAGAGTTCACTCGAATGTGTGTGGACCTTTCTCAATAGCCTCCATGACTAAGCACAAATATTATGCTATATTTGTAGATGATTTCTCATTTAAGTGTTGTATTTTCTTCATGTAGAAGAAAGACCATACATTATCCAAATTTTGTGAATTTAAAACACTTTTTTGAGAAAGACACTGGCAGGAAAGTGAAGGCTCTCAGGAGTGATAACGGTGGTGAATATGTGTTGAATGAGTTCAAGATATTCTATGAAAAATAAGGCATTCGACAGGAGTTGACAACACTCCATAACCCACAATAGAATGGGGTAGCTGACAGGAAGAACAAAAATATTATGGAAGTTCTGAAGCATGCAACAAAATGGTATATGTGCAGAACAAGAGTCTTCATTAGATTCTTGGGATGAGTAATCCAAAGGAACCTTTTTCAGGGAAGAAACCAGATGTGTCACACTTAAGGATCTTTGGTTCATCAGTTTATTGCCATGTTTCCAAGTATGCAAGGAAAAATATAGATCCGACAGCTGAGTTCGGAATATTTGTGGGGTACATTGATACACCTGGAAATATCAGATGTACCTTCCATCTCACAAGATGAGATTTATTTCTAGATATGTGAAGTTCAATGAAGAGAAGGCCATGAGGTGTTCCTTGAGGGGGAGCTTTAGTTGCATTCAGATGAGGAGCTTTTAGCTCCAAAGGAAGAACCTCAGGATGTTTTGGAGAAACCACAAGCAAAGGAGCAAAGAGTGGAGGCACCCACTCATGCATAGATCTCAAAAAAAGGAAGGAAATGCACCATGGAAGCTATCATATTATTGCATGATGCTAGATAGAATCTGGGAGCACCCACATCACAATATAGAAATAGGAGGTCACTGGATCGGTACACTGGGTACATGAATCTGATGAGTGAGATAGTTGAGACAAAACCATCCTCACTCGAGGAAGTAGTGTAGAAGCTAGTATGGGTTGATTCCATGGTAGAGGAATATGATTCCATAGTCAGAAACAATGTTTGGGAAGTGGTCCCAAGACCATACAACAAGTTAGTGGGAGGTTTGAGGTGGATATACAAGATGAAGCAAGAAACAGATGGAAGCATCGAGAAACACAAGGACATATCTGTGGCCAAGGGGTTCTCTCAGGTGGAGGGAATTGATTACGATTTGAACTTTGATGCAATAGGAAGGTACTCTTCTATCAGATCAATTCTAGTACTTGTAGCGCAGAGGGATGGAAGATCCATCAAATGGATGTGAGGACAACATTCTTCAATGGAGTGATTGATGAGGAGGTGTAAATTAAAAAATCGAAAGGATTTGAGACCTTTAATAGAGAGTAGCATGTGTGCAAAATCAATCGAGTGTTGTATGGATTGAAACAAGCACCTCGTGCTTGGTACACCAGGGTTGACATTTATTTCACTAGGTTGGGCTTCAACAAAAGTGAAGCAAATGCAAACCTTTACCATGTTTTTTTAAAGTTAAATTGTTGATTATAGTATTATATGTTGATGATTTTATTTCAACTAGTGATGGGAAGTTGATGAAATCTTGAAAAGAGGATCTTGCAAGAGAATTAGAGATGAAGGACATGGGACTCATGCATTATTTCCTTGGTTTGGAAGTATGGCAAGGAGATAGGGAACTGTTTGTCTCTCAGGGAAAGTATGCCAATGAGATGCTGAAGAAGTTCCACATGGAGAGTAGCAAAACCATGGATACTCCTCTAGTAGGAATTTGGAGGAAAGAGGATGCCACTTCAGGTGAGAAGGTGGAGGCCACTATTTATAGGTAGCTTGTGGGTTCACTTATGTACTTGGTGAACACATGACCGAACATGTGTTATTTAGTTAACAAATTTAGTCAAGAAATGGTTAATCCAACCAAAATGTGTTGGAAGGCATCCAAAGATGTGTTGAGATACCTTATAGGAACTACTCAGTATGGTCTTTAGTACAAACGAATAGAGGGAGTGAAGCTTAAAAAATTCAAAAATGAAGATTCAGCGGGTAGTCCATCAGATCAAAAGAGAAATTTAGGGGGAGTCTTCAGTATTGGATCAACAACAGTTTATTAGTACAACAAGAAGCAAATATCAGTTGCACGCAGTTCAACATGAGCAACATAAATGATTGTTAGTCAAGCAACTTATGAAGGTATCTGGGTGAGGAAGATCCTTGTTGGGTTATCTAGTCAGATGATGGATCCTACTGTGATTTATAGTGACAATTAGAGTTGTATCAAACTCTCTGAAAATCCAATTTTTCATTATTGATACATGCATATCAACATTCGGTATCACCATCTATGAGATGGTGTGCAGAGGCAGATTATGTTGCTGGAATACATTCCTACATAGGAACAAGATGAAAATATTTTGACAAAGGCATTGTCAAGAGGAAAATTCGAGTTCCATAGAGGAAGGATTGGGGTATCTGATAATCCCTTTCTTGTTGAGAGGATGTGTTGAAAATGCAACAATAAAATATTGATTTAATTTTCCCTTGAATTAAATTTGGAGAAAACTGTAATTCCACATCACAAGACAACTTGAATGTGTTAACTAAGTTAGTTTCACTTAGTTTGCCTAGTTAATTCAAGTTGAGGGCCTAACTTGAGTTGTTTAGGAGCCTAGGTTGAGTTAATTTTAGTTGTAACAATTTAATTCAGTTAAATTGAGTTAAAATCATAGTAAACTAGTTCTAACTGTTGGAGGAACTAGTAGGAGGTCTAGCAGTGGCTTGCAAATTTAGTGTTCAACCAGTAAATTGATAAATCAACCATAATTAACTCATGCATGCATGAAATATGAGTTACCCAGTTGAGATTGGAGTTCAAGGGCAGTGTACTATCAATTGTATAATTATCCAATTTGTACAAGTGGTTAATGCAGTCACAGAAGGACCTATAGGGATTACACAGTTCAGGATGGGGATTTCCCTAATTAATAGGGGGATAATTCCTTGAGAAACATCGCAAGGAAATAGGAGTTTGATAGGCAGTAGAATTGGCTAGGTGTTGGCCAAAGTTAGCTTCTGAGGCAGTGAGATAGATTATACTTGTGCCAAGATTGCTTAGGCTTGAGAAAGCATTGTATTTATTCTCTATTTTCTTATTAAAGTATTACAAATAAGAAGGGGTTTTAAGCAGTTGATTTCCCCTAACTATATCCTCATTTATGTGTATTGATTCATGTCACATGTTTTTGATATTGCTTCTCAATCGTGAATTTCTTTCCACATATGAGTAGAGTAGATTTGGGTCTTATGTTTTAGAACATTACATGAGAAATACTGAATCTACAATTAATTTCTACATCAACTTCCTAAGATCTTCATTTTCTTCTTTCAATCCATTTATTTCTTTTTGACCAGCCACAAGCTCTAATCTAAGGTCTACTTCAACCTTTACTTTGGAGTCTTCTTCATCTTCATCGCCTTTTATACTTTTGCTTTTTTCATCTATCTCCTTTCAATCTTGATCATTTGTTTTTTCTTGTTCCACATATTTTGGTCCTCGAACAACAATCACAAAGATAGATTTTCCATCATTCTTTTATAAATTTTTCGAGATGCTTTTGGATGAAGAACATTAACCCACCTTGATTTTTACAAAATCTGATAAAGTACTCTATTGTTTCATCGCTTTTTCATTGTATTCTTTTGACTCCTCTGTAGTTGTGCTTTTAGTAACAACTGATTCCCACACATCAAAACTAAGAGGCATCAAATAGAATTACATTCTTGAGTTCCATAATACATAGTTTGTTTCATTGAACAAGGGAGATTTTCCAACCTGATTGACTTATAGGTTCAATACTGAGGAGGAGATATATTTAAAGGTTTTGGAGGTTTTCCTTCTTGACCTTGCCATTTTTTCTAGGGATATTCTGTAACAACCCTAGTGAAAATTTCATGTAATAAAAGATAAAATAATAACCACAGTTTATGGGACACTTATTTCAAGTTGAATGTTGGGAAAAACGTCCTAGTGGGTGTTCATTTGGTTTATTATGGCTAAGGAAATTGGAAAATACAAAGGCAAAGGCTTTGGAAAGGAAAAATAGCATATTTGGCACATTTATTTATGAAAATAATGGAAATTAGGAAAAAATGGAGATGAAAGGTCACATGTTGCATGTGAGGAGGAAAATGAAGAAAATAGAGGCCTCTTCTATAAAAAGGCTTCTGAGGATCAATTGGTACCTTTTGTCAGTGCATTTTTGGAGCTATCTAATTATTCTCTCTCTCTCTATCTCTCACATTGTTGGAAACTTCGAGTTTCTTGGAGAATTTTGGCTGCTTGGAGCAAGAAAGTCAAGAAATCAAGAAGAAGGAGGAGTAGGAATCAAGCAGTTGCATCAGGATGTTTTGCAGGTATTTATTTGCATGTATGATTTACTTTCTAGATATGGCATGAAGGGTATTGCATGTGGTTCTTTTCTCTCTTGGCATGAGTTTTTCCCAGGTGTGACAGTGTATTCATCCTAGCCTTTCCATTTCTAGATAGCCATGGTGTTGTGGAGCTCTCATGTTTTGGTTTAGATGGATTGTCGGATGGATTCAAAGCTAAGTGAGATGGATATATGGATGATATGACACAAAACCAGTTTATGTGTTACCTCGGTTTAGGGCCTAGTGATCCGTGTTTGGATTGCAGTAAAGCCTGAGAGGTGGTTTTCTCTCCATTCAGGCCTAGGAATCTCGATTTTGGGATAAATGGTAAAGGATGGAGAGTATGTATCAGTTTAGTGCCTAGTGACCGCTGATTCAAACCATGGGTTATGGTAGATCCTGAGAGACTAGGAGATAGGAAAATGCCTCACGGTTTAGGCAGAGAGAATCTGGTGATATCCATGCTTGTGTTGGCCTAGTGATCGGGTGTAGATCATGGTAAAACCGGGTCTATTTTGATGAGGGTGAGGTGGTTTAGCCTCGGTATGCCCTGGATTTGTTCTTTCAGTTTGAGTCCGACATTCATGCTTGGAATATGGCATGGAGATGATTGGCTAAAGAGAGATTTGGCTGAACCAATATATGGTCGGATGGAACATGGAAGTCACATCTCCGGTTTGTTTTTATATACATTAATGATAAGCTCATTCATTTGGTATTTGATGTATAATTACACTGGTTATTATGTGGATTTTATTTTTGTTTTATCCACTATATTTCTATTGTTATTATGCTGGTAATAAGCATGTATTTCATCAGTGATGATGTATGGCTCTCCCCATGTTTTTACTTATAAATGAATGCACAACGTATCTATGGTCAAATATATTATATAGAAGCTAATGATGTAATGGAGAAATTCTTCTTAACGATTCTCAAATAAGTATGAGATCCCTATGCTTAGGTCTGTTGTTTATACTTGTAGCTTTCATGTTTGTGACATGTTTGGAAAAATGCCTGTCATGGTTAGGAGGGGTCTAGATGAGTCTTAATGATGTGATTGTTTCTATATCATTTTCATGTTGTTATTTATCATCTTTGAAATTTTCATGAAGTTATAGGCAGAAAACTAGGTTCTGGGCTTGAAAAGGTGGCTCAAATCCCGGGGATGCTAGCACAGAATTGAGTAATTGGGGCCTTGGACATTGGCATGCAGTGTCATGCCTGCGGCTATAGCCTCTTGGACGCTTGGTTGCAAGCATGTGCCTGCGTCTATGACTCAAAGAGGGCAAAAGGTCAGTGTGACCCAGGGGTAAGAGGCCTAAATGGTTGGGTTACCTCCTGGGGGTGTTTTTGTTGTTGTACAAAGTTTTTATGTTGTGTTTTCCATCGGTTCCACTTATTTAAGGTCACATAGGAGGTTGAATCTCATTATAGTACCCTATCATTGCATGTTTACCTCAGTTTGACGGTTACTTGGGTAAATGTGGGAAGAGGCTGTTACAGAGTCATATCATAGTGTGGTTGCGCTCTTCTTCGATTATGTATGGTTTTTGTTATCCTTGTGTGATATATGATACCACAGAGTGGTACCAAAGCATGGTTCAACCCTCAGACTGGATTGGCAGTGTGTTGTTCATGCATTTATGTTGGTTGCATATTTGTTTAGTATGCTTGTGGTCTATGTGTGCTTGTTTCTTTTGCATGGTGTTGATCATGGTTGTAGTGACGTCGTCATGTGAACGTTGATGGTGTTGTTGTGGGATGTGTCATCATGAGTGTATGGTTTTGGAGCAACAAAGCTGTAGGCTTGTTGACTTAATTGTAAAATACACAAGAGGTATTCGTAATAATAATATATTATATATAAAATGTACAAGATGTTAGCTCCCCGTAATTTGATAGATTGATTGAGATACAAATGGACAGGGTAACATCAAACCAAGCTTTGGAATCCAAGGACCTAGCCTTCCTAGATTCGGAGAGGGATCTCTCTAGTAGGTGCAAAGATGTGAACTTGTTTGCTGATTAGGGTTGATTTTAGGCTAGATGTTAAGTGCAGGGTATTCTGATTGTTTTTGGTTGGGTATGATGCTCAAATGGATTTAGATATAAAACATGGAATATTGTTAAGTCATTGGGCAATGGAGTCTAACAAGGTCATGATGAGTTCATCAATGGTTTAAAGAGCATTTGCAGGGAAATTTTAACTTGGTTGGTAGGTCTTTGAGGTTGTGGTGGATGATGAGATGAACATTAAACTTGAGAATAAAAGCTAGTGAAGGGCAGAACTGAATCCTTAATAACTTTTTAGACTAAGGGAGTTAGAAAATCATAAGCATGGAAAGAGAATCAAAGGAATAAGTGAAAACTAATCCATTTGATTTCAAACTAAACACAGATGATTATCCAAGACAAACATTCAAATGAAATTATAGAAAGGAAAGAAACTTATTTAACTTTCATAGATTTCATTATCAAGAGTAGAAAAACATTTAAGATGCACAAGTAGTTATAACCATAGAAGAAGAGAAAAATCTGAACATCTAAAGTTACAGCTGTGAAGGTTCCTTGAAACAAATTTAGCTAGTAAAGGTAAAGAGCATGATTCAAACAAACTTCTTTGGTAAACCTAGGCAAAGATGCTTAAAGAGTTAATTCCAAAATAGAGTATGTCAGTGGAAAAAATATGCAGGGCTAGCCATAAATCATACTTGACACTAACTGATCTAAACCATTCAAGAAATGTACAAGGTAAGAACTTCTTAGAGAGCAAGAGATGGATTCCCTAACATATCTCAACAGAAGAAAACATTGAGGCAGTGAAGGACAAACGTAAGTAAGGTGCCATCAGGAAACATTTCTTAATCTAAATTTTTTGTCCTACTGCAACATAGAAATATGGAAAACATAATGGAAAACTAGAAAACATGAACATAAGAAACACTTCACCATCAACCAAGCTTATGGATTCTGCAAACAGTCTCTCTCCATCAACAAGCAAACCAGGGCATGCATGAGCTCCAAGACATCAAATTTCCATTAAAAACTCCAAGAGACTATGTATTTGCTTCAGCATAATTCATAAAAATACCACTAATACATAAGATCCTCATGCTCTATTTATGGAGAAAATGAGGAGGTGGAAACCCTAAGAGGCTTTCAGAAACCCTAATTTAGCCATAAATGTCATAAATGTGCTTAATGACCATGCAAGGCCCAAGACACATAAGAGATAAGATAATAAATGAAAAAAATAAAAACGTAACTCCCAAATCAAATCAGGAGTGATTTGTCCAAAAAAAACATTAAAAAATTGATTTGTCATTAATCAATGTCTTTTTTTGACTTTTGGCAAAAAGCTGTCTCTGTTCGTAGCGCCATTTCAGAAAAACTAGGGTCTGTTGCAGCTGAGTTTTGGACCCCTTCCCGGCATCGGATTTGGCCCCATGATGGCTCGTTGGAAAGATTGATGAGTATAATTTCAAAAAATACTTGATTTGTGCTGAATGGATTCCATTTAACTGCTCAAAAACCAAATCTCCCATGACTGCTCTGTGCGCATCGCCAGGCCTAAAAAGGAGGCAGAAAGGTCATTTTTGAGGTGTTTTTTGACCTTTTTAGGGGGAAAAAATGCTCCAATTGACCTGAAATTTTGTGGGTATACTATTGGTGACATGAAAAATCCAAAAATGTAAACTCAAGTAGCTGAAGATGCCCCTATTTTGTGCGTAGCGCCTAGGGTGCTGCGCTCCTAGGGGTTAAAATTTGGAAAAAAACAAAATGTTTCCGGATTTGCCTCAAAATTGGCATGTAGACCCCTCAAGGGGTTTTAGACATCTGCTGAGAAGCGTCAGCCAAGATTCCAAGGATTTCATGCAATTTGGTCTTTTTTAGCTCCTCTAGCTCCATGAGGGCTTGCTTGAGTTTGGCATTAGCAAGCATGTTCTTCCTTGCATAGTGTTTGGCCAATTTATTCTACAAGGCAAGGACGCTCTTCACCTCTTTGAAATGTCTGTGCTCCTGTTTATAATAGTAGATGACCCTTTGTGCCCTTTCAAAGTCCTTTTCCCATTCTTGAAGCCGGGCATCCTTTTCTAAGAGGAGCAATTTTGTACTCATCCCTTGGTCCTCATTATCACTGTCTAGATCAACAAAAAGAGGGCCTTGGGAAGTTTTTTTGATCCTTTTGCTCCTTCTTACCTGTACCTTCTGTTCAACCTTTTCCACTTTTTCTTTGCCTTTGTCCAATATTTTCACTGTTTGAGAAGTGATGGCCCTTTGCCTTTTAGAGGCATCAAACACATTTCTTCTCCCTCCGTGATATGTGAATGTGAGAGGGGTAACAATGGGAGTTTTAAAGGCAGTTTCATCATCATTTTGGCCTTTAGTTTTCTTGACATTTTCTGCACTTGCCTCACTCTGAATTTCTTTGTCATGCTTGGACTGATTTTTTTCAAGACAGTCATGACTGATGTCATGAATATCATGACTCTTTCCTTGACTGCTTGGTTTGGTTTGATGGCTGTCCTCCTCATCATGCCACTCTTCCTCATCATCGTGCTCTTCCCCATCATCTTTATGCTCTTCCTCCTCATCATGTTGCTGTGCCCCTTTATCTTTGTGGCTGCCTTCACTAACTTCATCATTTCCATCACTGCTTTCTTCATGGCTACTTCCCTCCTCTTCATCATTTTTTTCATTTTCATCATCTTCTTCTTCACTGCTCCCTCCTTGTCCATCATTATCTGTCTCATCTTCCTCCTGACTGTTGCCTTGTATTTGTTCTTCACTAGGGCTACTGTCAGCCCCTTCACTTGGTAATTTAGGGGAGGAGGTAATAGGTGAAATTATTTATGGAGAAGGCACATGGGGAGATGATGAATGTCTGGAGGTAGATGGTTGTGAAGTGGAAGGCAAGTTCTGCTGGATGAAGGCCCGGGGGTCTGCAAACACATCATGTGATATGAAGGTCTCCCAATATATACCTTGTTTCTCTAGCTGGTGTAGGACAATCATTTTGATCAGGGAGTGATGAAAGAGGGTAGGAATTTGGTGGTCATAGCTTTTCTTCTTGAAAACTGAGGCCATTTTATCAATGATTCAAAAAAGGTAGTAACGTAGGTTCATCATCTTGACCCTAGTAAAATGCATCAACAACCTTATATGATATGAGTAGAGCCGGGAGTATCTCCCCTCAAATGTGAAATAACTGATAATCTGCCTCATCAATGCAGCATACCTCTCCAAAAAATGAGAAAAAGGGAAAACAACCTTACAATTTTGTTGATAGATGGGTTTCAAATAGGGTCCATAATAACTCAACTCCAACCTCTTTTGTTTGAACCACACCTCACCAATGTCCGGTATACCTGTTGCTTTGGAAATGATCTCAGATGAGAGCTCAAATTGTACCCCTGCCAAATTGACTTGATGGTTTTGCAAGCTACAGACAAATAATCTAGTTAAGTTTGCATGGTTGCTGACTTGCTTGACTTTCTCACAAAATCTGTAGCACCCTACATCCTGGAAGCATGAAAGGATCATAGCAGATGAAGTGAGTGGAGTGGTGTTTATGGGCTCAAATATTTTTGCTTTTCCTCCATGATGTTTTGGCTTGGTGGGAGTATGACTCTCATCACCACTGGTATGACTATCTCCCTCTGACATGGTGACGGGTCTAAAAATAGCAGTAGGGCTTTTGAACTTTTCTTGAGGGTTTTTTGGGAAAACTAAGTGCTTTTAGTGGCTTTAGGTCAACTTTTTGCAAAAGGAAAACTAAGGTGAAAATGATTTTTTAGATCTTGCACTTGGGGTTTAGAGGTTAGCAAATAACTACAGTCACCCAATCCTTTTTTTGTACTCAAAACCAAATTTACTTGCAAACCCTAACTCAAAAACTAAGTAATTGAACTTTGCATAGTCTAGGGTTTTGGGCTAATTTTTACTATGGATAGCTTTCTTGTTTTCAGAAAAAGGATAGCTTGGGAGGAGACAAATTTCACCAACCTTTAGACTCTACTTGAAAAATTTTTGAAGCTAAAATTCAGATTTTTGGAGCTCTTTGAGAGAATTTGAGAAACTTGGTCGGAGTGTAGCGTCTGTGCACAGCACTGGGCGGACTAGGCGGTGCCTCAGGTCTTTTCTAGGCCTGTGCATAGCACCGGGCTGTGAGCGTGTAGCGTAGTGTATTTTTACACTGCTTTCCTCCCCTCTGTGCGTAGCGCTGGAGGCCAGGTGCGTAGCGCCCAATAGTTTTCACAGTTTGGTCTGAAAACCGAGAAAATTCTCCTCAACGGCTTCCTTCTCCTTGAAAATGAAAAATGATGCATGGGGAAGGTTCAAGTAACCTTATATTTGATTTTGAAAAGAAAATTAAAAAGATCAAACCCACTTTTGTAAAGTTAATGTCTCCTATCTTTTATTGTGCTTTTGACTAATATTTGTTGTGAACACATTTTGACACTTTTTGGAAAACATGTTTATTTATGCCTTTGTCAATATTTTTGGCATGGAGGCCCTTTGTTGGGAGTCTATCACTGAGATGCATAATCGAGGTTACACTTTTCCTTTTTAGGCCTGTTTTGACAATAATTTATGCCCAACTTTATATTTCAAAAACTCTGTTTTTTCTACCCTTTGGTAAAATGATCCCCTTCAAACTGATACTCTTTGTCTTTCTTCTCTTGGTGCAGGTGAAGAAATGCTATTTTGGCAATACCCTAAGGAGGAGGCTTCTATCCTTGGAATCTCTGAGATGGTTCTTTCCTTGCCACCACTGTTTTTTTAATCCACTAAAACACCCCCTGATACTCTTTTACCTATAGGTCTATTGTTTTTGTCTTGTTTGTGTTTGCTTGTTGGTGATAGTCACATCCTATCACCTTGCCTCTTCTTATTGCTGGTGGCCATCTCGGCTATTCTTTGAAAAAATGTGAACAAGGGCAGCTGTCCCTTGCAGTGTTTGTGCTCTAAGCCAAGGAGGCTTTTCTTGAATAACTTTGGGTCAAAATGCTTGATTTTATTCCCCTTTGAATGCAACCTCTTCATGCAGGAAGGCATAACTTTTTGGGCACCAAATCCATCCTATGACTCAGTGAAACCTTAGGTGACCTAATGGGGACCTTTGGACTTGGATTTTAGACAGAGATTTAGATTTAGGGATCACCAGGTATAAGATAGGACTTGTGATAAGCTTAGTGTGTTTTGAAGACCTATGATATGGCATACTTGACTATCCAAAGGGTCTGTAGAGACAATCAGTGTCTGAGAATATTATGGAAGAGTCAGCAATGCTATTTGATTGGTAGGTTTGAATAGTAGTAGGGAATCCTGTAGGTAAGCAAAACAGAGGATTTGAGCCAAAAGGCAAGACATGGTGAAAAATGGGTGACAGTTGGGGTTAAAATAAATGGCTTGAGCCCATGATGGGTCTTCCAGGAGTGGTGGGCTAGGCATGACTAGATAGGAAGATGAAATAGTGAAAGTTTTATCTCAGGATAATGAAGGCAGTGAGATTTCTAGAACTCACAATATTTATGAATTTTGTTTCTAGAAATCTAGGACCACTACTTAGTCATCTTCAGATAGTGAAAATTATGGATGACTAACAGTGGCTCCACTTGGGGAGGGCAGCTCCTTCTTAGGAGGTGTCCAGAACTTCAGATTTTCTAGCTTTTGGAGATCAGTGCCTTTTCCATTGGGCATATGTGCTCTTTCTTCATTTGCTGATGTTTTTTTTTAGTTTGTAATCTCTAAGATCTGACAAGACATGATTCATATC
Organism: Pinus albicaulis; assembly: GCA_034641835.2. Taxonomy (NCBI): domain Eukaryota; kingdom Viridiplantae; phylum Streptophyta; class Pinopsida; order Pinales; family Pinaceae; genus Pinus; species Pinus albicaulis. Next base: position 123,276,179 of record CM076578.1, read on the forward strand.
AACATCATTTCTACCTACCCAATCTACTTGCCTAACATTTTTTCTTCCTTGTGTGCACTTGAACTGGCAAACCCTTGACATTTCTCTTTTTGGAAACAAAAATCAAACTATCTAATTGTACTTGATTTCTTCCAAGAGTTTATATTAGGCTGATGAAATCTTTTTATTTTCTACCTAATCTACTCATTTGTCAAGATTAAGCTGTTTGAAAAACTTTAGTCTCTATCCTACTAACATGAAATTTAAAAGCATGGTAAATCAGGATTAGACAGTCTGACTTAACATGAGTTGTGGCATTGAAACAAGCTACACACAAGTGCTATTTTTGTATAGACAAAACTTAGGAAACATGAGGGAACAAAGCTTGTTTCTTGTGCTTGTTTCTTTTGCATGGTGTTGATCATGGTTGTAGTGACGTCGTCATGTGAACATTGATGGTGTTGTTGTGGGATGTGTCTGTTAGGGTCCCGTGATTTGGTTGATTGGCAAGCCAAATGACAGTGTAACATCAAACCAAGCTTTGGAGCCCAAGGACCTAGCCTTCCTGGACTCAAAGAGGGCTCTCTCTATATGTGTAAGGGATATCTGTGTGTTTGCTTATTGTGTAATGATTTTAGGCTAGTTATGGAGTAAGTTTTTTTGGTTTTTTAAGTTGTGAGGGATGAAACTAATCAAAGATATAAAATAGGTAACAAGATGTTAGATTAATTGGGCTATGGGGTCAAAAGGTCAAGAAAGCTATTAGATGACGATACAAGGCTGTTGAAGGGCCGATTTGATTCAAGGTAGAAAGGATCTTTGGGAAAAATGGAGTAAATGGACATCAAGTTTGTGAACAACAAAGAGTTTCAAGCATAACTAGTTCAATAGATAACATAAACATGGTAGGGCAAACCATTAATCATGCAAAATGTAAGTACAAGCTAATCAATACATAGAAATAAACATTCAAGCCATGCATAGAAGTATAAGACCCTCTAACTTTGGGAAATGGCTATCAGACTTTGGGGAAAACACTTAAGAAGGACAAACAACTTAACTTACTATGCCGGAATGCATAAACACAGTACTTCAAGTTATTGGGCACTTTGAACAACAAGATTTTCATAGCTTTAGTCAAAGGGCTAGATCGGAACTAGGCCTCCTTGGTTCAAACAAAATGATAATATAATTGGTCAAAGAGAAATTTCATGGATGGAACTATAACTAGCCATAGGTAAGCAGGGCGTACCGTAAATCATACTTAGCATGTATAGAACTATGAATGAAACAAGCAACAATATCCTCAAGTTGTTAAAGAGCAGTTAAGAATTCTTTAATGCAACTAAGGAAGAAGAAAACATGAAGCTATGAAGAGTCAGGAAATTTGAGGTGCCTCCATGGGCATATCTCAAATTTGTTCTCTACTGATTTATAGCAAGCAAGAAACATGCATTCATGAATGAAAACTAGAAGACAACAACAAAGCAAGAGACACTATACCATTCTACCAAGTCATGGAATCCAACAACAATCCTTCTTCATTCATCCAAGAGCATCCAAGAGGCAATCCAAAAGCATAAGACAAGTATTTTTTCCAAAGCTTATATGACCATATATTGCTTCTCTTCTCAAGTTCAGCCTTGTTTACAATGAAAGCCTTTGGAATATATAGGCTCAAGTGAGGAAAACCTCATGGTTCAACTTGCATCCTCATTGGCCTAATCAAAATATCTAAACTTGTCCTTGAGGCTTTGCAAAGCCCAAGGCACAAAAATATCTCATAAAATATCAAAAAAATGCTAAAAATGGGAAATATATTGACTTTGCATCATTTTTCATGTGCAAAAATAGCTAAACGCACATTTGAAAAAAGCAGATTTTAGAGGTTCAAAAATTACAAAAATATTCAAAATTTATATCAGCAAAAGGTCCCCTGACTTGCCGGAAACATTTGGCAGCCTTCCCGATGTCAAAATGAGGCTCAGGATAGCTCGTTGGAAAGCTATGAGTGTCTACATTCTGGAAAAACTGAAATTTTCTCAATCTAATGCTTGGAAGTCCCCCAAAACTGAACCTATGTGTAAAAATTCAGAAAATTACAGTCTGCTGATAGACCGGGCAGAGTGTGCAAAAAGCGAGCATTTTTCACCATTTCGGGGAAGCAAATGATCTCCAAATGTCTTGAAAATCACTGAGGGTGAGCCCATGAAATTATGGCATCCAATGATACCATTCTCCTCCCTTGACGAATCCCCAAAATGAAATGGCGAATTTCATGAGTTTTGACCAAAAACTCAAAAATGCCAAAAAACCAAAAATTGTCAAAATGTGCCCAAAATCGGTGTGCATGATCCTCAAGGGTCCTTAGCAACATTCTCTGAAACTGAAGCCAAAATGTCAAGTCCTGATGTGTCCTTCTTCTCTTTTTGTGCCGGGCACTTTCCTTTAGCCTCCTTTAGCTTCTCTTGGGCGACCTTTAACTTGCGTCGGGCAAACTGATTTAGCTTTTGATAATGCTTTGTCATTCTCCTTTGCAGCTCTAAATCCCTGTTTTCCTTCTCAAGATTCCTCTCCAAATGGTTATTGGCTCTTTCAAGCCATGCCTCCTTATTGCTTTCAATCTATTGCTCAAGAAGTGCAGTGAGGAGAGTGGATTGAAGAAAGGCTTGTTCTTCTTCCTTTTTCTTTTCAAGGGCTCTTTTAAGCCCTATGGTTCTAGGCTTCTTTCGCCTAGGCTGGTCCTCTTCTTCACTTTCATCAAAATCACCTACAAGCTCATCTATCCTTGCTTGGGCTTTAACAGCTTCTTTCTTGTACTTGATTGCTCGTGTCTCATAAACAGCCATATGGACACTCATTTGCCTATTTTGGATCTCCAAGAAATGATTGAAGTTCTTTGCCCGATGAAGGTCATTCTCCAATGCATCAATTTGGCCCTCTCTATGGATTAGGAGGTTTTCTAGAATCTAGGCCTCATTATCACTGTCGTCACTTTGGATTGGGATGACACCCAATGCACCTCCATGCTCATGACCTTCTCCTACCTTGCCTTTTCCTTTGCCTTTGAAGGCTAGTCTTGCACTCTTCCTCCTAGGAAAGTCAGTGATAGGCTCCTTTGGCAACTTTCTTTTGCTCCGGAGATTTCTTGTCACATTTGGAGTGACAACCTTGGGCACTTTCTTCCTTGCTGTCTTGGGCTTAACCTTTTCAGGAGAGGAAGGCATGATTGCTTTGCCTTTGTCATCTTGTTTGTCACCTTCTTGAATTTGCCTATACTCTTGAGGCTGCTGTGTATCTTGAGGAGGGTGCTGTGCATCATGATGAGACTGCTGTGTGTCTTCTTTAGGCTGCCCCTACTCTTCAATGTCATGATGCTGCTCTGTCTCGAATTCCTGCTGCCCTTGATCACCAAAATCATGCTGCTGCTGTGCTTCAATTTCCTGTTCATTTTGTGGTTCAAGATGCTGCTCAAACTGCTGCCCAAACTGTTGTCCTTCCTCACTGAATTGTTGTTGTTCAGCACTCTCCTCTTCTTGCTCTTGCTGCTATTTTCCTTCACCACTGTTATGATGCTGATCCTCATCACCACTGTCATGATGCTGCTCCTCATCACTTTCTTCTTGTTCATGTCCCTCCTCTTCTTGCTGTCCACTTACCTCTCCTTCTCCATGTTTTTTTTACTGTTCTGTCTTGAATCTGAGCTTTCTAGGAGTAGGTTTGCTAGAGGAAGGCGAGGGGAGATGAGTAGGCGATGTGGGGGATGTATGGACTGGAGGGACAGTGGAGAAATCTGGGTGACTAATGAAAACATCCTAAGAAACCTCTTTCTTCTCCAGCTGGTGAAGGATGATGATTTTAATCAGAGAATGATGGAATAGAGAAGCTACTTGCTGTGATGGAGGCTTCTTCTGGACAGAGGAGGCCATTTTCTCAATACTTTTGCACAATAAGTAAGGAATATTGAGCTGCTTGGTTCTTGTGAAGTGCATCAATAGTCGGATGTGGTATGCATAAACTCGGGAGAATCTCCCTTCACAAGTGAAATACTTCATTATAATCTTCATAAGAGGAGCATAGCTGGCTAGAAGATGAGAGAAAGGGAAAATAGCAGTGCATGCTTCTCTATGCTCAGGCTTGAGGAAGGGTTTGTAGTCATCCAAGTCTAAATAGGCTTGCTTGAACCATTTCTTGCCAATGTATGGGATTTTAGTGGCCTTGGATACAGACCTCGGGGAGAACTTGAAATCAAGGCCTGCCACTTGAAAATGTTTGTCTTTGAACCTCAAGGTGAAAAAATGTGTTAAAGGCGAGAAACTTTTGACTTCTTGTACCCTTTGGCAGAAATCCAAACACCCCACCTCATGAAAATTGAATAGGATAGATGGGTGTGCATTGACTTCCTCGATAGAAATTGGCTCATATCTCTTGTGTAACCCACTTCTTCTATCTTGCCTGGGCGGCATATTGGGCTAGATGCACTTTTGAAACACCACACTGCCTTAAAATATTTGAAATGCCTTCTTTAAACAACACTCTGTCCTAGCCTGTCAATTTGCTGTAAGCAACAAATGATTTCAAATATAGTGTGAAAATGCTCTTCTTTGGTGTGAGATCCTTGTTCCTTCAGAATGCTTCCTTTCCCCTTAATATGCAATTCAACAAGTAGACTTTTCAGAAGAAAAACACAGTCAAACAAAGATAGACAGTCAAAAGTGATCTTTCCTGTGGAAGGACACCCAGCCTTTTGATGTTTTGAGGACAACAATATATTCTTGTGTTTTTTACCAAGGTTAAAAACCACAATCTCCTTAATTTCAAAATCCCGCTCTCTTCTTGGTATGCAACTCAACCCATCAAGTCTACATCATATACTCAGTCAACCAGAGTGTATACACACAGTCAAAGTCACTATTTATAAGATAGGTTAATAGGGCTTATTTTTTTTCTGAGGTGTTAACAAAGTTTTGTAGCATTTAATCACAATAAACTCCTCCTTAGACAAATTACTGCTCCTTTGGTGTGCTTTTCCACCAGTGGATTCAACAATCATAAACGCAGTCAATCACAAAATGCATTCACATAGTAAAAATTCACTTGTACATAGGGCAAGGTGGCAGAGCTTACTGTGTTTTTATGATGTCACAAACAATCTTGTATCATTCAAACCATAAGAAACTCCTCTCACAAAAAACTGCCTTCTTTATACTCTACTGTCCCTTCATACCAGTTTTGACAAAAACATCTCCGAATGCAAGGGTGGCTTCATTCACTGATGACACTTTATGGAATGAAAGGTCACAACACCACCTTTGTCCCTTTATCAAACAGAGGATACCTTTGGAAGGTCACAAAAGCTCATTTAATGATCACTGTTTTTGCAAACTGACCTACTGTTTTTCATCCCAGTTTTAGCCACGCACCCTCCAACTGTAATGGGAGCTTTGCTCATTGACTATGCTTTAAGGGATGGCCAGGTCACGAACACTGCATTTCCTTTTAACCCACAGAGGAAACCTTTTGAAAAATGCTTATAGGATGGCTACTGTTTTTTGGAACATAGACCTACAGTGTTATTTTTTCACAACCACTTGTTTCTCCTTTCTTCATCACAGTTTGAGGGCAGTTTCATGGCTATTCACACTAATGCAAACTCAATCCTTTTTAAAGCTTCACCTCTAGCCAATATGAAACAACAAATTTCGTTTTCTACCATAAAATCAAACTGTGGTTTTTTAATCCCTTACACCACTTTAGCAATTTTGAAAACCAAGGGGAGTACATGAAAATACCTCTACAACTCAATGAAATGCCTTTTGACATGTTTTAGTAGCTTCGTAGGTGATTTTAAGGTGTGTTGGAGGCCAAACATATGCGCGACGCATTTAGAAGAAAGAGTGTCGTGCAAAAACTGGTGTCGGGTCACCTGTCAGGCCAACAGGACCCAAGTGCACAGGCGCGCCGCGTGGTAGTTATACGCCTGTGTATTTTTGTCTCTGAGTGTGCCGCGCGCATCTACAGGCGCACCGCGCAGTTCAAAAATCCCTAAAACTTCTGATTTTTTTCTCAAACACTTTTCTCTGATCTCGATGGCAGCAAAGGGGCTCCATTCATGCTTTGGATGTTTGCAAAAATGAATCTGCCACGGTACTTGACCTTTTGAAAGGCAAAAATCAAATGGTTCTTTAACATTTGATTTGGAGAGGGTTTATTCAACAGTTTTGAAAAAAATTTGATTTTAAATTCAAATTTGAAACTTCATCAAAAAATAACCCGATACTTTGCTTTTGGATATGTGCTGTAATGGTAAAGACCATTTGTTGATAAGCGAGAACTCCCTTTTGGCTGTGGATAACAAGTTTGTTGTATGCTATAAGCACAAATATTTTTTACAAAAGGTCACCCAACCCTAGAAACATTAACTTATCCTCATATTTCTGAACTGATCCAGCTTTGGTTTCAAGGATATGAAAAAGGGATGAGGTTGTAGATTTGAATTTTGAACAAAGGAGAGGAATTCTTATTAATTTCACCCCTTTTCTGAAGAGCAGCCTATTCAGAACCTTTGCCACATGCCATGACCTCTTTTTACTCTAAATGTATTGATATGGTCCCTTTGGCCTTTTTATGATGAATAGTTTTATATCTGTTTTGAAACTCTCTCCAGAATCTGAAAGTATGTCAAAATTTTTTCTTGCCTTTCATGAGCTTGTATACCTGTTTGCAATGCCCTTTGCTGAGGAAAAAGGTAAACTATCATCTCAATAACCTTTTAATACTTCTGGTGCTTTGCTATGAAAAGAGGACACCTATAGAGGATTTTTCATGCTGCAGGGGGTATTCTTTGACACTTTGACAAAGATTATTTTTCCCTTTTTTCAACATAAACTAACACTTTGCTCTTAATGCTTTGGAGTTGAATGATGCCCACTGTGAAACCAAACTTGATTGTAAGTGAAAAACTGCAGTGGCATTCACCTATGTTTTATCATTCTCTGTCAAAAAAGGGTGCTGTTTCTAACACCTCCCTCTTTACTCAAAATGCACTGATATGGTACCATTTTCCTTTTTATAATGAACATGCCAATATCTGTTTTGAAATCCTCTCCAGAATCTAAAAGTATGCTAGAGTCCCCTTTTTGCATATTATGAACAACTGAGTTTAGTTGAATTGCCTCTTGAGGGAAATGAGCTTAGGTTCCTTTGTCAACTATGATAAGCATATTTGACAGACACCTTTTTATGAGTAGAGAGACCAGTACTTTTAAAACATAATCATCATTAGTTCTTTCGCCTGTGCAATGACTCACTTCATCAACCATTCTTCAAATTTTGTTTTGTTGGAGCTGCAGACTGTCCTTTGAGAGAAAACCTGTTAGGATATGAGCTTGACCTCCTTGGATTGTAGTGGTACGCCTGCTTTCCTTCTTGGTCTCTTTCCACTGCATCTTTGACCAATCAGATTTTGAAAACAATCAATGCCCTAGCCCTCTGCTTGTGAATGAAGGAGGCCTTTTACTTGGTGAAATGTCTGAAGATTGTTTGATAATCATGCTTGACAAGAGTTCCTTACACACGATGGAAAGCAAAGAAACTTGAAAACATTAATGCTTTTACCTCTGCCTGCAATCATTACTTTGCTTCAGAAAATCTGTGTCACTGTCTCACTGTTCATTAAAACAAATCCGTCTTACAGTCAGCTGCAACTTTTCAAGTCAAAATTTGGCCATCTCCCTCTGCTTATAGATGAAGAAGGCGCCTTAACCCTCTGCTTATAAATGAAGGAGGTTTTTTAGCCATGACTTGTCAATAGCCTCTTGACAGTGTTGCTTTTTCTTCTACTTTCCTTTCAGGCTGTGAATGAGGTCGCAAGAGTTTGATGAATAACTCTTTGCCCTGTAGATGCATCTCAGGCTCAAGATCACATTGAGAAGCAGCTGTCTCCTCATGTGGAGCCAAGAATTGTCTTCTGAGATGCTGATATGTTTCTTGTCCTTGTAAAATCCATCAATCACTGTAAAAGACCTAAAATCAGCTTTAGATTATGGTCTATGTATTGCTGAGATTTAAGGGTGTATAAGTGGCGCGACTTAGGGCTGTGACTAAATTTATTAGCAGAGTGGGAGGTATTTTTGGCTCTTTGATGGTTTCCAAGGGTGAAATGCCTTAAAGCGCTACTTCCTAACTTAGGGGATATTTTTGAACAGATTTGGATTGTCTTTTTAGAGCTGGTGGGAAGACTAGTATGGCTGAGGCTAGGTAGGATTTGATAATGAGGTTTCATCTCGTCATGGGCGGACTGGAAGGTAGGAGGGAAATTTTTTTTTATGGGTGTTTTCCCAACTGGAAAATTTGAAAAATTTTAGATCGGCTGTTGGAAAACTAGGCTGTTACAACTAGTCATCGCTAACAAGTAAAAAATATTGATGACTAACAGTGTCATCATGAGTGTATGGTTTTGGAGCAACAAAGCTGTAGGCTCGTTGACTTAATTGTAAAATACACAAGAGGTATTTGTAATAATAATATATTATATATAAAATGTACAAGATGTTAGCTCCCCATAATTTTCTAGATTGATTGAGATACAAATGGACAGGGTAACATCAAACCAAGCTTTGGAATCCAAGGAACTAGCCTTCTTGGATTTAGAGAGGGATCTCTCTAGTAGGTGCAAAGATGTGAACTTGTTTGCTGATTAGGGTTTATTTTAGGCTAGATGTTAAGTGCGGGGTATTTTGATTGTTTTTGGTTGGGTATGATGCTCAATTGGATTTAGATAGAAAACATGGAAGATTGTTAAGTCATTGGGCAATGGAGTCTAACAAGGTCATGATGAGTTCATCAATCGTTTCAAGAGCATTTGCAGGGAAATTTTAACTTGGTTGGTAGGTCTTTGAGGTTGTGGTGGATGATGAGATGAATATTAAACTTGAGAATAAAAACTAGTGAAGGGTAGAACTAAATCCTTAATAAATTTTTAGACTAAGGGAGTTAGAAAATCATAAGCATGGAAAGAGAATCAAAGGAATAAGTGAAAACTAATCCATTTGATTTCAAACTAAACACAGATGATTATCCAAGACAAACATTCAAATGAAATTATAGAAAGGCAAGAAACTTATTTAATTTTCATAGATTTCATTATCAAGAGTAGAAAAACATTTAAGATGCACAAGTAGTTATAACCATAGAAGAAGAGAAAACTGTGAACATCTAAAGTTACATTTGTGAAGGTTCCTTGAAACAAATTTAGCTAGTAAAGGCAAAGAGCATGATTCAAACAAACTTCCTTGGTAAACCTAGGCAAATATGCTTTAAAGAGTTAATTCCAAAATAGAGTATTTCAGTAGCAACAATATGCAGGGCTAGCCATAAATCATACTTGACACTAACTGATCTAAACCATTCAAGAAATGGACAAGCTAAGAACTTCTTATAGAGAAAGAGATGGATTCCCTAACATATCTCAATAGAAGAAAACATTGAGGCAGTGAAGGACAAACAAAAGTAAGGTGCCATCAGGAAATATTTCTTAATATAAATTTTTTGTCCTACTGCAACATAGCAAGATGGAAAAATTAATGGAAAGCTAGAAAAAATGAACATAAGAAACACTTCACCATCAACCAAGCTTATGGATCCTGAAAATAGTCTCTCTCCATCAATAAGCAAACCAAGGCATGCATGAGCTCCAAGACATCAAATTTCCATAAAAAAGTCCAAGAGACTATGTATTTGCTTCAGCATAAGTCATAAAAATCCCACTAATACATAAGAGCCTCATGCTCTATTTATGGAGGAAATAAGGATGTGGAAACCCTAAGAGGCTTTCAGAAACCCTAATTTAGCCATAAATGTCATAAATGTGCTTAATAACCATGCAAGGCCCAAGACATATAAGAGATAAGATAATAAATAAAAAACATCAAAACATAACTCCCAAATAAAATCAGGAGTGATTTGTCCATTAAAAACATTAAAAAACTGATTTGTCATTAATCGGTGTCTTTTGTTGACTTTTGGCAAAAGCTGTCTCTGTGCATAGCGCCATTTCAGCAAAAAATAGGGTCTGTTGCAGTTGAGTTTTGGACCCCTTCCTGGCATCGGATTTGGCCCCGTGATGGCTCGTTGGAAATATTGATGAGTCTAATTTCCAAAAATACTTGACTTGTGTTGAATGAATGCCATTTACTGCTCAAAAACCAAATCTCCCATGACTGCTCTGTGCGTAGCGCCAGGCCTAAAAAGGAGGCAGAAAGGTCATTTTTGAGGTGTTTTTTGACCTTTTGAGGGGGAAAAAATGCTCCAATTGACCTGAAATTTTTTGGGTAGACTATTGGTGACATGAAAAATCCAAAAATGTAAACTCTAGCAGCTGAAGATGCCCCAATTTTGTGCGTAGTGCCTAGGGCGCTGCGCTCCTAGGGGTTAAAATTTGGAAAAAACAAAAATTTTCCGGATTTGTCTCAAAATTGGCATGTGGACCCCTCAAGGGGTTTTAGACATCTGCTGAGAAGCATCAGACACGATTCCAAGGATTTCATGCACTTTTTTATTTTTTAGATCCTCTAGCTCCATGAGGGCTTGCTTGAGTTTGGCATTAGCAAGCATGCTCTTCCTTGCATAGTGTTTGACCAATTTCTTCTGCAAGGAAAGGCCCCTCTTCACCTCTTTGAAATGTTTGTGCTCCTATTTATAATAGTAGATGACCCTTTGTGCCCTTTCAAAGTCCTTTTCCCATTCTTGAAGTTGGGCATCCTTTTCTAAGAGGAGAAATTTTGTACTCATCCCTTGGTCCTCATTATCACTGTCTAGATCAACAAAAAGAGGGCCTTGGGAAGTCTTTTTGATCCTTTTTCTCCTTCTTACCTGTACCTTCTGTTCAACCTTTTCCACTTTTTCTTTGCCTATGTCCAATATTTTGACTGTTTGAGAAGTGATGGCCCTTTTCCTTTTAGAGGCAGCAAACACATTTCTTCTCCCTTTGTGATATGTGCATGTGAGAGGGGTAACAATGGGAGTTTTAAAGGCCATGTCATCGTCATTTTGGCCTTTATTTTGCTTGACATTTTCTGCACTTGCCTCACTCTGAAATTCTTTTTCATGCTTGGACTGATTTTGTCAAGACAGTCATGACTGTCATGTCTCTTTCCTTGACTTCTTGGTGTGCTTTGATGGCTGTCCTCCTCATCATCCTACTCTTCCCCATCATCTTGATGCTCTGCCTCCTCATCATGCTGTTGTGCCTTTTTATCTTTGTGGTTGCCTTCACTAGCTTCATCATTGCCATCACTGCTTTCTTCATGGCTATTTCCCTCCTCTTCATCATTTTATTCATTCTCATCATCTTCTTCTTCACTTCTCCCTCCTTGTCCATCATTATCTATCTCATCTTCCTCCTGACTGTTGCCTTCTATTTGTTCTTCACTAGGGCTGCTGTCAGCCCCTTCACTTGGAAATTTAGGGGAGGAGGTAATAGGTGAAATTCTTTGTGGAGAAGGCACATGGGGAGATGATGGATGTTTGGAGGTAGATGGTTGTGAAGTGGAAGGAAAGTTCTGCTGGATGAAGGCCCGGGGGTCTGTAAACACATCATGTGAGATGAAGGTCTCCCAAGATATACCTTGTTTCTCTAGCTGGTATAGGACAATCATTTTGATCAGGGAGTGATGAAAGAGGGTAGGAATTTGGTGGTCATAGCTTTTCTTCTTGACAACTGAGGCCATTTTATCAATGCTTTGGAAAAGGTAGTAAGGTAGGTTCATCATCTTGACCCTAGTATAATGCATCAACAGCCTTATATGATATGAGTAGAGCCGGGAGTATCTCCCCTCACATGTGAAATAACTGATAATCTACCTCATCAATGCAACATACCTCTCCAAAAAATGAGAAAAAGGGAAAACAACCTTACAATTTTGTTGATAGATGGGTTTCAAATAGGGCCCATAATAACTCAACTCCAGCCTCTTTTGTTTGAACCACACCTCACCAATGTTTGGTATACCTATTGCTTTGGAAATGATCTCAGATGAGAGCTCAATTTGTACCCTTTCCAAATTGACTTGATGGTTTTGCAAGCTACAAGCAAATAATCTAGTTAAGACTGCATGGCTACTGACTTGCTTGACTTTCTAACAAAATCTGTAGCACCCTACATCCTAGAATCATGAAAGGATCATAGGAGATGAAGTGAGTGGAGTGGTGTCTATGGGCTCAAATATTTTTTCTTTTCCTCCATGATGTTTTGGCTTGGTGGGAGTATGACTCTCATCACCACTGGTATTACTATCTCCCTCTGACATGGTGACTGGTCTAAAAACAACAGTAGGGCTTGTGAAATTTTCTTGAGGGTTTTTTGGGCAAACTAAGTGCTTTTAGTGGCTTTAGGTCAACTTTTTGCAAAAGGAAAACTAAGGTGAAAATGATTTTTTAGAGCTTTCACTTGGGGTTTAGAGGTTAGAAAATAACTACAATCACCCAATCCTTTTTTTGTACTCAAAGCCAAATTTACTTGCAAACCCTAACTCAAAAACTAAGTAATTGAGCTTTGCATAGTCTAGGGTTTTGGGCTAATTTTGACTATGGATAACTTTCTTGTTTTTAGAAAAAGAAGAGCTTGGGAGGAGACAAATTTCACCAACCTTTAGAATCTTCTTGCAAAATTTTTGAAGCCGAAATTCGAATTTTTGGAGCTCTTTGAGAGAATTTGAGAAACTTGGCCAGAGTGTAGTGCCTGTGCACAGCGCCAGTGCGCAGCACCTGTGCGTATCGCCGGGCAGACTTGGCGGTGCCTCGGGTGCTTCCGGTCTTTTCTGGGCCTGTGCGTAGTTTTGGCCCAGGTGCATAGCGTCGGGTCGTGAGCACATAGCGTATTGTATTTTTACACTGCTTGCCTCCCCTTTGTGCGTAGCGCCGGCCTCGATGCGTAGTGCCAAGTAGTTTTCACAATTTGGTCTGCAAATTGAAAAAATTCTCCTCAACGACTTCTTTCTCCTTGAAAATGACAAATGATGCATGGGGAAGGTTCAAGTAACCTTTATATTTGATTTTGAAAAGAAAATTAAAAAGATCAAACCCACTTTTGTAAAGTTAATGTCTCCTATCTTTTATTGTGCTTTTGACTAATAATTGCTGTGAACACATTTTGACACTTTTTGGAAAACATGTTTATTTATGCCTTTGTCAATATTTTTGCAGAACAATATTTTTGGCATGGAGGCCCTTTGTTGGGAGTCTATCGCTGAGATGCATAATCGAGGTTACACTTTGCCTTTTTAGGCCTGTTTTCACAATAATTTATGCCCAAATTTATATTTCAAAAACTCTGTTTTTTCTTCCCTTTGGTAAAATGATCCCCTTCAAACTGGTACTCTTTGTCTTTCTTCTCTTGGTGGAGGTGAAGAAATGCTATTTTGGAAATACCCTAAGGAGGAGGCTTCTGTCCTTGGAATCTCTGGGATGGTTCTTTGCTGGCCACCACTGTTTTTTTAATCCACTAAAACAACCCTTGATACTATTTTACCTATAGGTCTATTGTTTTTGTCTTGTTTGTGTTTGCCTCTTGGTGATAATCACACCCTATCACCTTGCCTCTTCTTATTGCTGGTGGCCATCTTGGCTATTCTTTGAAAAAATGTGAACAAGGGTAGCTATCCCTTGCAGTGTTTATTCTCTAAGCCAAGGAGGCTTTTCTTGAATGAATTTGGGTCAAAATGCTTGATTTTATTCCCCTTTGAATGCAACTTCTTCATGCAGGAAGGCATAACTTGTTGGGCATTAAATCCATCCTATGACTCAGTGAAACCTTAGGTGACCTAATGGGGACCTTTGGACTTGGATTTTGGATAGAGATTTAGATTTAGGGATCACCAGGTATAAGATAGGACCTGTGATAAGCTTAGTGTGTTTTGAAGACCTATGATATAGCATACTTGACTATCCAAAGGGTCTATAGAGACAACCAGTGTCTGAGAATATTATGGAAAAGTCAGCAATGCTATTTGATTAGTAGCTTTGAATAGTAGTAGGGAATCCTGTAGGTAAGAAAAATAGAGGATTTGAGCCAAAAGGAAAGACTTGGTGAAAAATGGGTGACAGTTGGGGTTAAAATAAATGGTTTGAGGCCATGATGGGTCTTCCAGGAGTGGTGGGCTAGGCATGACTAGATAGGAAGATGAAATAGTGAAAGTTTTACCTTAGGATAATGAAGGCAGTGAGATTTCTAGAACTCACAATATTTATGAATTTTGTTTCTAGAAATCTAGGACCACTACTTAATCATCTTCAGATAGTGAAAATTATGGATGAATAACACAAGATGATCAGAAATGTTACAATGAGGCCCTGCTTCTATACCTATGCAGGTGGCCTTTCATGACTGGGCATATCTTTTAGACATGCCCTTTCACTAACTTAATAACTACTTACATAATCCTTATTTAACTATTAATAGCTATATTTATTACATTTGTTATGAATTATATTCATAAAATTGCCTCCCTCTCGAAAAGCTTTGTCCTCAAAGCTTATTTTTTAAACAATTTCCTTCACTTGGGATTATCTTCTTGGGATATGTCATTCATCACTGGTACCTTATCATGTAGAGTACCTTAGCTTTGTAGAATTCTCTCGTAATGTTGTCTTTGAAACTAGGGTTTTTGTTTATTTTTATTATTATTTTTTTAAATGATGTCTTGAACCCCCTTTTTTTTAAATTTAATTAATTAATTAATTAATATTAAATTAATAAATATAATCATAATTATTATATATATATATATATATATATATATATATAACAATGTAACTTATGCGATTTTTTTTTTTTTTAACTACGATGATAAATAAACTTATATCCACCAAAAGCAAGCCGTCCACCATATGGATTTTTAATTAAACATCATGATTCACACCGTATCGTATCACAGCCCACCGTATGGTATGTTTAACGAACAACATATCAACTGTCTCAAAAAAAATGGCACGGTCAGTTTTTTTGGTGCCGACAGATGATGGCGGAAGGTGGCTACCAACTGTGTGGGCACCACAACATGCAGACATGCAACCGAAAGGAGAGACATGGATTAAAGTAGTGGTTGATGTAGAGAATATAGCCGACGACGAACAATGGAGGAACTCAGTGCAGACGTCAGGAGCGTACTGCCATAGGTGGATGCCACTCACAGCCTATGCAAACGTTGTCATGGAATTTTAAAGTTTTGAAGAATTTACAAGTTTTCCGATCCCATAACCAACATCTGCTCTCGCCATCTTTGGACATAAGAAATCGCCCATCGGGTGAAAATTTAACTTGGCAAGCATAACCTGCTATAATATGCCCCGCAAACCTCTTCTTCTTATTGAGTTGAAACCTCTCCCTTGTACTGTAGATCAAAATTTGATTATCCAAACTCTGTGCAGCAAGCCAATTCACGTTTATATGAAGAGAAATCGAAGGCATTGTATGCATGTGAGGCTCATTGATGTATTTAATGACCACAGGAATGCCAAATTCCCAAACCCTCAGGGAATTGTCATCGCTCGATGTCGAAAACCTCCTATTATTGTCCACAAAAGTAATGGTATTCATAGCACCAAGATGGTGATCATACTCCTAAGTGATCTCACCACTATTTATGTCCCACTGCACTGTCTTCTTATCACTCATACCTGCCAGTAGCACATTTTTCTTATCCTAGTCCGGGTGAAGGTTCACAACATAAGGTATCTTCCTTGTGAAGAATGTCTAAATCACCTTCCCTGTCTCTGTATCCAATAATTTGATATTCCTATCATACCCAACACTCAAAAACCTGGAACCATCATTTCTGAATGATATGTCGCGCACCGCCTTCGAATGACCCATGCAAGTCCTCATGCATTTCCCACTGTTAAAAACATCCCAGACCTTCACCTTGGTATCCATGCCAACAGATAACAACAGATAACAACAGATACTAGTAGATAAAAATAGATGGCGATACTTGGGGAAGAATCAGATAGTAGAAACCCCCTTTGTATGCCCACTCCATGTATGCACCTGCCTCTTCGGAATATAAAAATGATCATTGGTTGCCTTGGCATCCTTGGGAGGATCAATCCTTCTTGTTATTTCAACACTATAGTTTTTATGCACACTGATTCCAGATGCTTGTCCATTATGTTCAATTATTGTGCATTGTTTTATCTCCTCCTCATAATTGTTCTGGTTTTCTTCCTCTTCATAATCATCATCAATTTCAGCTACTTCAATAGATTCCTAGCTAGTAGGCTCATCTTTGTTTTTAAGATCACCTTCATCATAATTTGAAATTTTCATAACTTGATCTTCTGCAGAATGTAGTGATTCTTCATGATTATTTTCTGAATTCTCTGAATCCGCTGAATTGTTCTATTGATTATGTCCAATATTCAGGAATATTGGTTCTTGAGTCAGTTTTATCTTGTCCCAAATGGCATTTATCTTCTACATTGCCTTGTTATGATTGTTTGTGGACTCGCTATGGTTTTGCCAAATTTGTCTTTCTATTCGATTTGTCGTGTATTGAATTTTTTTGATGTCATCAAAATTTCCTGTAACCTTATCCTCAAGATCGATTAGTATTTTAGTGAATTCATCATAATTATTATTGATCTTACTCTCAAGATTGATCAAATTTTTGTTGAAATCGGCCATCGTCATTGATGAAGACATCGGGCGATAGCAATTTCGAGGCATCGCATGTAACAGCTGAAGGCAGCTAGCAGTGGCGTAGGTGCTTCCTTCTAGGCGAGAAGATCACCCTCTGATACCAAATGGAGCAACAAAGTTGTGGGCTTGTTGACTTAATTGTAAAATACACAAGAGGTATTCGTAATAATAATATATTATATATAAAATGTACAAGATGATCAGAAATGTTACAATGAGGCCTTGCTTATATACCTACACAGGTGGCCTTTCATGACTGGGCATATATTTTAGACATGCCCTTTCACTAAATTAATAACAGCTACTTACATAATCCTTATTTAACTATTAATAACTATATTTATTATATTTGTTATGAATTATATTCATAAAATGTTTGTAGAAATTATATACAATATGCATGTATATATCCAGATTCTCCTGATCTAACAATATTTATCTTCTTGCTAAATACAAAATCCTTCCATTGTTAATCTTTTGCGGAAATTAAAATCAATTGCAAACACATGAAGCAGTAAAAACACTCGCACATAAGACAATTGTTTAACGGGAAAGCCTGAAGTTGAAAACCCCAACTATCATATATTATGTATCATGGAGATCATGTAACAATCTCATACAAAGCTTAGTACATCAAGCTCTCAGTACAATCAATCGTCACACACTAACATAGAAGAAATCTGCAAATCCATGCACCGATCTCTGCCCTCCTGCTAGCCTGCCTCCACCGCACAATCCCTGCTGAAGAATAGCTCAGAATGAATTCAAATTACCCTTGCCTTTACTGCACAATCCTCATTGGAAACTCCAATGTGTGTGTGGTGCAATCAATGCATCACTATAGTCACAAAAGATAGTCCATCTTGCCCTTTCACCTATCTCTTCACTGGAACTAACATGCACTGTAGTTAACTGTTGTATCGTTTAGTTGATTAATGAGTTATTATTTGTGAATTAATTCACTCCACTCTCACTAGCGTATCATTCATTTAGACTAGATACAACTAGCTCAACTGAGTCTAACTGAGTTAAACTGAATAAAACTCCATGAACTACTCTTCCAACTCTGTCATAACTTTTCCACTTCAGCTCTTACTGAGTCCTCATGCATGAACCACCAGTAAACCCTAGGAATTGCATAATTCCTTCAGGCCACTGATTTTCCAAATATGTATACTAAAATAAAATGCTCCAAGAGAATAAGTTGATGTTTAGTGTCTGATTATTATTAAGAGCTAATAATAATCGACATGCATCTATTTTTAGATCAACGATCTATAAATAGACTTCACCCAATATTCTAAAAATAGAATTTCATCTATTTTTCCAACTTGATCAACCATACACAAATAGAATCCTGCAACTTCTGAAATATGATCATCATGTCTAAAAATAGACTTGCGCCAAAAATATCCTGCGGGCCCACTTAGTGAAGGTGACTCTTTTCACTATGCTCATCATCTTGTTGAATCTAAACACTCCCTCTCAACAAGATAGGGATTATCCTTCACCCCGATCCTGCCTCTATGGTATTCTAATTTTCTCTTGGTTAGCGCTTTCGTCAGAATATCTACATCCTGATCTTCCGTAGGAATGTACTGAAGCAACATGATCTTCCGCTGCACACAATATATGATATGATGATACCGGATATCAATATATTTAGATCTATCATGAAACATAGGATTAATCGAGAGTTTAATGCAACTCTAATTATCACTATGGGATCTAAATGTGAACTGAACAAACCAACCAGGATCTTCCTCATCTAGATAGCCTCACATGCAGCTAGACTTGCTGCCATGTATTCTACTTCCGCTGAACTGAGTGCCACGGATCTTTGTTTCCTGTTGTACCAAGAAAATGTCGTAGATCCGATACTAAAAATCCCTCCTGATATGCTCTTCCGTCCGTTGGCCGTTTGTCTAATCTGCATCCGTGAAGCCATGCAACTTCACCTCATCCGTCTGTCTGTACCATAAACCATACTCAGATGTGCCCCTGAGATATCTCAGGACATGCTTTCTTGCCTTCCAAAAGAGCTTGGTAGGTTTAACCATTGCTTGTGAAAGCTGGTTCACCGCATAGCATATGTCTGGTTTTGTATTAACTAAATACATGAGCGAACCCACCAACTGTCGATAAACAATGGCATCCACTACCTCTACCGATGTAGCATCATCTTTCCTCTAATTTCCTGGAAGAGGAGTATCGATAGGCTTGCAGCCTTGCATGTAAAACTTCTCCAGTATCTTTCGGGCATACTTACCTTGAGACTCAAACAGTTCACCTTCCCGCTGCCATATTTCCAATCCAAGGAAATAATGAAGGAGGCCCAAATTCTTCATCTCAAACTCCTTTGCAAGATCTGCTTTGCATGAGTGTATCAACTGCTCATCACCCATTAGTATTAAATCATCAACATAAAGAACAATGATTAAAAGCTTACCCTCCACCACAATTTGGTACAGGTTTGAATCTGCCTCACTTTTGGTGAAGCCGAGTCCAGTGAAAAAGCTGTTGATCCGAGTGTACCAAGCACGTGGTGCTTGTTTCAGCCCATACAATGCTCTTTTGAGTCTGCACACATGCGACTCGCTGCTGAATATCTCAAATCCTTCAGGCTGCTCAATGTACACCTATTCCTCAATGATCCCATTAAGGAACATAGTCTTCACATACATCTGATGAATGTGCCAACCCATCTGCACTGAGAGAAAAAGGATGGTCCATATGGAAGAATATCGTGCGATAGGTGCAAAGGTTTCTTCATAGTCAATCCCCTTAATCTGTGAGAAGCCCCGAGCAACAAATCTTGCCTTATACTTCTCGACGCTCCCATCAGTAGCTTGCTTTACCTTGTAGATCCATCTTGATCCTAAAACTGATTTTCCCACCGGCCTTGGAACAATATCCCAAGCACTGTTTCTGACAATGGAGTCATACTCCTCCACCATGGCATCTACCCATGTGGGCTCCTGTGCTGCTTCTTCAAAAGAATATGGCTCTGTCACAATACACTTGCTCATAAGAGCCATGTATCTAGTAAATCGATTGGGTGATTGTCTCTCTGTCAAGGCCAGATGGGGACTCCTACATTCTCGTGGCCGCATCAAGTTCAGCCTCTCACCTTCCGTGGTATGCCTTCATTTCTCACTTTGTCCTAGTGTTTATTCGTGATGAGTGGACTCCTCCACTCCATGAATCTCCTCCTGTGGCTGATCCACATCTAGAGGCTCATCTTTGGGAACAAGAAGTTCCTCCTCTGCATGCAAGTGTAGCTCCCTCTCAAGCGACAACTTCATGGCTTTCACCTCATTGAATTTTATATCCCGTTGCACCACAGTCATCCGACTGTCTGGAAAATACACACGATAATTATGGGGTGTTTCTGTGTACCCCACAAATATCCCAACTTCTGCAGTCAGCTCCAGCTTCTTCCTGGCGTCCTTTGTCACATGAATGTAAACAGATGAGCCAAAAATATTCAAATGAGAAATATCAGGCTTCTTACCAATAAAAGATTCTTCAGGTGTAATCATGCCAAGTACTCTATGAGGACAATGGTTTTTCACATAAACCGCAGTGTTACATGCTTCCGCCCACAAGTGCATCGGTAGGCCCTGGTCATGCAGCATCACTCGTGCAACACCCACAATCGTTCTGTTCTTCCTCTCCATGACCCCATTCTGCTGTGGGTTATGAGGTGCTATGAGTTCTCTTCGAATTCCTTCTTTGCTACATATGTCTTTGAATTTTCCTGAGATGTATTCACCACCATTATCACTCCATATATTTTTCACTTGCTTCCCCGACTCCTTCTCCACCAATGCTTTGAACTCACAAAACTTTGAGAATGTTTCACCCTTCTTCTGCATGAAGAAGATCTAACATCTACGAGAATATTCATCAACAAATATAACATAATACCTGGGTTTTGCTGTTGAAGCAACCGAGAAAGGTCCACACATGTTTGTGTGAATTCTCTCCAGGATCACCGAAGCACGGTCCTCCTTCTCCTGCGAGCGTGGGCCTCACAAACTTACCCATAGTGAGCCACCGTTATCACCTTAAAAAAATTTCTAAACTTTGAAAGTTTACCTTGTTTCTAGTCATGGTATTAAATAGGTTTTGAGTCATTTCATGCTTAAAGGGGTAAGTGATAGGGTTGAAGTCTCAAATTTATCATTTCCATTTCCAAATTAAGTTTAGAAGTCTCATTTCATGGTTTAAAGGTCCCATCATCCATTTAGAAGTTAGGTTTTTTAATTTATGAAATTTTTTTTTGCAATAATCCATGAAACCATGTTTTCGTAGCGTAGCCAGCATCAAAAACCAGTTTTTCACTACGAAAACGCTGCTATTTTCGTAGCGCGCTACGAAACTGTTGAAGCAGCCTTTTTCATCAAAAAAACTATGTTTTCTGGTTTTAGTAGTAAATTTCCAAGGAGGTTTATGGGAACCTGAAAACGAATTTTTTAAAACTAAAAGAGGTTTTTCTTCCTAACATAACTAATTAAAAAAACATCTTTCATTTTCTTCAAATTAATTATGAGGTGGGAGAAGCTGATGACTCAACTTGTGCTACGAAACTGGTGAAAGTCATTGAGAGAAAAACTTTGCTTTCTAGTTTTAGTAGTTCACTTCAAGATCCATTTCTGGCCACAAGAAAAGGTATTTTGGAATTCTAAAGGAAATTTCTCTTCATAAAATCTCCAGCTGCAATAACCTATCTCGCTTTTCTCACAAGTGTTACCAGTTGGGAGATACAAGGCTTTCTTTGAAGCCATATTTTCATAAATCAGAATTTTCCAGTTTTACACATGTTGTTCAAAGACATTTTCTGGGCAGTAGGAGAGGTATTTAAAAAAACAAAGAGAGGTTTTTGTTCAAGACAGATTGGTCTCCAAAATCCTCCTTCCATTTCTCAAAATACATTTTGGATGAAAAGATAAAGGCTTTGTCCCAAGACCTAATTTTTAGGGAAAAAACAGGAATAACTTGCAACTGTTGAAGCAGTCTGCTAACACATTTTCACATCAAATTTTGGGGGAATTTTGATCAATTTTGATTTGAAATAGATGGTAGGAGTGTAAAAATGGCATGTGAAGGTTTCATTGAAGAAAACAAGTCAAAATATAATTGAAAAAATGAGCAAAACACTTCACTACGAAACTGAGCTGCTTTCATAGCGCGGGTTTATCCCTTGTCCTTTTACATTATTCGAAGTATAGTTTCTGCACAGCTGGATATTTGAAGATATATGGTGAATTTTTGACAACATGAAACGTGTATACAGGATTCATTAATGGTTAAAATTCTCAAAACAGATAAAGGAATCAAAGGGCTGAAAAACAAGAAATCTATCTCCTGATTTCTAAGACAGTTTGGGTCATCAGCAGCAGTGTTACATCAAAGTTGAAGACAACATCCAAATTTGACCTCATGGGATTGCAGGTGGAAAAGGATGAAATAAATATTAGATAAGGTTTCTAGGAAGAAAATTAAAAATTTTTAGTCCTATTTGAAATAAGACTACTCATTAGGGTTCTAGCTGTCAATTTGTAATAAATATCATGTTTCATGATTAGGAAAGGTGTTAAACACTATGAATTCGAATTATCTAGTGGAGGATCATGGAATCCTAGATTGTAAATGCTCTATATAGAGCATGAGGTCGAATTCTAATGGGTTGGCATTTTCATTAGCAAAGCAGTTGTGTTATTGTATGTTACTAGATATTTTTCAACTTAATACATAGATCAGTTTTACTACTCAAGATTCACAAAGGGTTTATGTGTTTGATGTTACTATGGAAATTTTCAAATATCTATTTGCAGTGGTATGAGCATGTGTTACTTAGAATTCATTGAATAATTCTCTAACTTCCTTCACATGCTTGTAAACTGTACTTATTCATTGTGTTACTATTTTCACTTATAAACCTAGGCTCCAAGTGCCTTGATTTCCATGTTTGACAGATCGTGATGTTTTGTTTAAGACTACTCTGACTCCATAGCCCAATAAATGTTTGCTAATATTTGATTCAACCAGTTATACATTTTATCCTTTTATTCCTAGAGTTGGCCATCTAATCATTAATCAAAAATCTTAAACCTATTGAGAGAGCCCTCTCAGGTTGAGGAGGCTAAGCCTCAGCCAAAATATTGGTTTGAAAGAGTTACTTAGAGTCTACTTGATCAACAGCTTATAATGTTAGTTTTTGTGATAACATTTTGGTGCGTCTACCGAGAGCCTGAAGATTATTTATTCCCAAAATCAAGAAGTTGAACTTCTGAAGGTAGCAGGAGCTGAGAATCTGTTAGAGGCTGTAGCACTACCTTGGCGACTCCACACACCAAATAATCAAATTGGAAGGTGAATCCACTGCTTAAAGATCAATAGCTTGATGAAGTTTCAAGATGAGTTCCATTGCAAGAATGAATGCCAGGTATGCCCCTATGAATCAATCGCATATCCATGGTTTTCCAAATCCTATGCCAAAGGTTGAATGGTTAGATGATATTCCAATATTTAAAGATGAAAATAAAGACAATGTTGCTCTTCATTTGGTTAGGTTCCATATGCATGTATACAGTCTTAAGGTTCAGTTTCCTGAATATTGTCTCATGAAAATTTTTATGACCACTTTAGAAGGAAAAGCATGGTCTTGGTATGAAAGCTTGCCAAATGGTTCATTATATTCTCTTGCTGATTTCCATGATGCATTTTATGAGATGTATAAAGAGTGTCATCCCTCCTTATTTCTGTTCAAAGACTGCTGTAAACATTCTATGAGTTTTATTGAATATTTGGAGAATTTTTATGAAGATGATGAGTTCATGGATGAAGAAATTTTATAGGCCCTTCATCACAATACCGTTCATCACCAAGAAGTACACCAAGAAGAAAGGATAACATCTCCCTTGGATGCAAATGAAACCCAGCAGAAGTTTACTTATGAAAATCATGTCACATCCTTTTAGTTTGAGGAAAATTTATAGCAGACTTGTCAATCCTTTTATCATCAAGAGTATGAGAATCATTTCAAACCACAAGAGGAAATATTGGAAAATGCTTGCTACAATCCTCAGGTACAGGAAAAAGTTGATTCTTCATGTCATTTCTTGCATCAGCCTACATCAAATGATGATTACATTGATAAAAAAGTGGTTGAAAAATTCTCTTTATCCTTGTCCTCTAATCTGAAATCATTTGAGTACAAATCAGTAGATAAGATTCAGTTTGTGGATGAAGTTGCAGAGAACACTGAAAAGGACATTCAAGTTTCAAAAGATAAAATTCAATCTCATAGTATTCATAATCAAGATCAGTCTTTTCAATTGATTTTTATGCCAGAAAACAAAGAGAGGGTGCTGCCACCTTACTCCTTTGAGTTTGAGGAAGAATACATTGTTTTTGAAAATCAGTTTGAAAAGCAGTTGGAAACCATACAAAATAAATCTTGTGTGGCCGAGAATCAGTTATTTGAAGTTACAGAAAGTTATGAAGATCATCAAATTGATCAGGTCTTCTTTGACCCTATAGCTGAATACATGGAAGAGTTTTACTCTCCAGTGTTTCAGTTTCATTTTTATTATGAAGATCAGATACATTTTCAGGGGCATTGGTCATCTCAATATCATGTTTACTTTGGGTTCAAGCGTAGTCAAGAGCTTCAAATATCAGATCAGATCAATGATTGGCTTCATTGGAAGTTTCATGTTCCTTGAGCTACAAATGGAGATTGTAGTTGATAGGGTAGTTAGGAATGTGAAAATAAGCTCAAGGTTGACTGAGCATTTTTCAGTAGGTACAGTTTGAGTGCTTCTTGCAGAAATCATCAAGCTTAAGCCCGAGGTGAAGGCCATTAAAATTTTGATGGGAAACTTGGAAAAATTTCAGAATTTTTTTTCTAAAGGATGGATAGCAGCACTAGAGCTACCAGTTCTTAGTGTACCATAGGGGCACACTATCCTAAGTGGAGCCACTGTTATCACCTTAAATTTTTTTCTAAACTTTGAAAGTTTACCTTGTTTCTAGTCATGGTATTAAATAGGTTTTAAGTCATTTCATGCTTAAAGGGGTAAGTGATAGGGTTGAAGTCTCAAATTTATCGTTTCCATTTCCAAATTAAGTTTAGAAGTCTCATTTCATGGTTTAAAGGTCCCATCATCCATTTAGAAGTTAGGTTTTTAAACTTATGAATTTTTTTTTTGCAATAAGCCACGAAACCATGTTTTCGTATTGCAGCCAGTGTAAAAAACCAGTTTTGCGCTACGAAAATGCTGCTATATTCGTAGCGCGCTACGAAATTGCTGAAGCAACCTTTTTCATCAAAAAAACTCTGTTTTCTGGTTTTAGTAGTAAATTTACAAGGAGGTTTATGGGCAACTGAAAACGAATTTTTTAAAAATGAAAGAGGTTTTTCTTCCTAACATACCTAACTACAAAAAAATCTTTCAATTTCTTGAAATTCATTATGAGGTGGAAGAAATTGATGACTCAACTTGTGCTACGAAATTGTTGAAAGTCATTGAGAGAAAAACTCTGCTGTTTGGTTTTAGTAGTTCACTTAAAGATCAGTTTATGGCCACAAGAAAAGGTATTTTAGAATTCAGAAGGAGGTTTCTCTTCATAAAATATCCCGATACAATAACCTATCTCAATTTTCTCGCAAGTGTTACTAGTTGGGAGATACAAGGCTTTCTTTGAAGCCATATTTTCAAAAATCAGAATTTTCCAGTTTTACAGATGTTGTTCAAAGACATTTTCTGGGCAGTAGGAGAGGTATTTAAAAAAAAAAGAGAGGTTTGTGTTCAAGAAAAATTGGTATCCAAAAGTATCCTTCAGTTTATCAAAATAAATTTTGGAGGAAAATATAAAGGCTATGTCCCAAGACCTAATGTTTAGGGAAAAAACAAGAATAACTTGCAACTGTTGAAGCAGTCTTCTAGCACATTTTCACATCAAGTTTTGGGGGAAGTTTGATCAACTTTGATTTGAAATAGCTGGTAGGAGTGTACAAATGGTATGTGAAGGTTTCATTGAAGAAAACAAGTCAAAATCTAATTGAAAAAGGGAGCAAAACACTGCGCTACGAAACTGAGCTGCTTTTGTAGCGTAGGTTTATCCTTTGTCGTTTTACATTATTCGAAGTCTAGTTTTTGCACAGCTGGAGGTTTGAAGATATATGGTGAATTTTTGACAACATGACACATGTATATAGGATTCATTAATGGTTAAAATGCTCAAAACAGATAAAGGAATCAAAGGGCTGAAAAATAGGAAATCTGTCTCCTGATTTCTAGGACAGTTTGGGTCATCAACAACAGGGTTACCTCAAAGTTGAAGACAACATCAAAATTTGACCTCATGGGATTGCAGGTGGCAAAGGATGAAATAAATATTAGATAAGGTTGTTAGGAAGAAAATTAAATATTTTTATTCCTATTTGAAATAGGACTGCTCATTAGGGTTCTAGCTGTCAATTTGTAATAAATATCATGTTTCATGATTAGGAAAGGTGTCAAACACTATGAATTCAAATTCTCTAGTGGAGGATCATGGAATACTAGATTTTAAATGCTATATATAGAGCATGAGGTAGAATTCTAATGGGTTGGCATTTTCATTAGCAAAGAAGTTGTGTTATTGTATGTTACTGGATATTTTTCAACTTAATACAGAGATCAGTTTTACTACTCAAGATTCACAAAGGGTTTATGTGTTTGATGTTACTATGGCCTTTTTCAAATATCTATTTGTAGTGGTATGAGCATGTGTTACTTATAATTCATTGAATAATTCTCTAACTTCCTTCAGATGCTTGTAAACTGTACTTATTCACTATGTTACTGTTTTCACTTGACACACAAACCTGGTCTCAACAAGGACACCAATTCTCTTAGGATCCAACCTAAAAAAAAAATTCCAATATAATTTATAGATACTAATTAGAGACTCTAAAATTTCTCCACAAACTGCTTCTATATGACATCATGATATTTCTCCAAAATCTCTTCAAGGGCTACTCCAATTTTTCTTTAATATATGTTCAAAATCACTTCAAGGAGTTGGTTTGTATACTTTTCAAGATTTTCTCCTAGACTACTTGACAAGGGGCTTTAATGCTAGTCCAATATGGCCTCAAGGGGCAGCTGCAAAATGTCTCCTAGGTCTACTTCCAGAAGTCTCCAAAGTTTGCTTCAAGAGGTATTCAAGATATGATTTAAGAGGTATTCAAGATATGCTTCAAGAAGTTTCCAATATCTCCTTCAAGAAGTATCCAAAGTTTTCTCCAATTATTTAAAGATGTTGCTCAAATTCTCTTCAAAGGATGATCCATAATTTACTCAATGGTTGCTCTAAAGTGCTTCAATATTGCTTCAATAAGACAGGTCCAAAGTATTTTCCAAGTGTTGCTCTAAGAGACTTCAAGAGACCGTTTTGAAATGTCTCTAAGGTATGCTCCAAAATGTCACCAAATTCTTCAATAGAATGTATTTAGAGATATCCTAAAATATGAGTCAATGATAAGTCAAAACAAAGGTCAAAGAGGGCTCAAATTATGTCCTTAGAAGTGGCCAAATTGCATGGCCGAAATAGTCCTTTTCCACAGGGCCAAATTTTCATAGAGAGGAGGAAAAATTTGAGTCTCAAGACAGTCCACAAGGGAGGAAAATTACAAGCTTGGGTTAGTCCATAGGGGGGTGAATTAGAAGCCTTGATTTTGTACTGCCACATGCCAAATTTTCTCTAATCACAGGATGAATTCAGGCTGAGTCTATGCCAATTTTTTTACTATTAAAGGAGCCCGATGTAACGTACCTCTCCCCTCACATCTACCAACTTTCACCAACTTACCCAGGGTGAACATAAGATGAGGCTCAGTTATAAAAAGACTCAACCTCCTAGGTGACCTTAAGGAAATTGAGTTGACAAAAAAAACCTTACTGACTTCCCATAGGTGCCTCAGGACCCTCCAAGAGTAACCCAACCCCTCCAGGTGTCCATCCCCTGAGCCAAATTAAATTTTCTTGAGCTGGATTCCCATTCACTCCCTTTCCAATCCCTCCATGCAACTAGAAACCCCTAGTCACTCCCATAAGCTTGCATCAGTGTGAATGTGGCCTTTTCTTCCCAGTGTCGTGCTAACGACAGTGGAGTTAAGGCTGATTTTCAAGGTTGGGGCTAAGCCTCTGCCCAAAAATACATATAACTTTCAGAACTCATAAAATACATGAATACAATGATGATAAAGAAAAAACTAAAACTAGGACTAGGCCTAACCATCCCCAACTAGGACTGACATTCTGTCAAACACTTGGTAAATCTGCAATCTGCATGTCATGAATGTAAGTCTGAGCATAAGGGACTGAAAAATCATATGAGACTCAACAAGAAGGATCACCAACCTCTCCCATTAGTTGTCTTAACATCAATAAGGTCTTGAATCCATGATTCTTTTAGTTACAAGTAAAAACATGAAAAGGGCCATGAATAAGACCAGTCATATATCCATGCTTATAACCAACATATAAAAATATAAATAACCATAATATAAAAACCATTAAAGCCACATAATAACAAGTACATTTACTAATCAAAAGCAAGTGAAATTATCTTTTATTAAACATAGGCAAGAGCCAACCAGGCTCGGGACTTCCACGTACCACCTGACCATAGACATGGATGAACCAAAAATTTCTTTCAACGAGTCACGCTCGTGCCATATTCCAAGCATGAATGTGGGATCTCATGGGATAAACCAATCCAAAACAACCAAGGGAATCCATGGGTTAAACCACCTCCACCCTCACCATACCGTGATCACAACTAAACTTCCCCCGAGATTAAAAAACCAAATCTAGCTTGGAATGCCTCCAAGTTCCTTCACTATCCTTGAGGAATTTTCCATCTCCAAGTCTCTAGGATTTACCAAAATCCACATCGGATCACTATGCCCTAACTGAGACTCCACCCTCTTTTTACCGTGTGTCTTGCCATTACCGGTCAAGGGATTCCTAGGCATTTGGGAATGTTCCCGAGACCACCTCTGACCCATATTTTGAAACCTTATGAAAATTCCAAAGCTCGAAACCAAGAACAATCCCAACACACCTTGGCTATTCTAAAATGGCAAGGCATGGTTGAAAACCACTGGAAAAACCCAACAAAACCATGCCACCAACAACAAAAGAACCAAATATAAACATGCACATACCATGCATGTCAAAACCAACTAGGAAATCATACATGCAATTTATTATCTGCAAGTATTCTTGTTGAATATTTCTTGTTCCAAAATTTCCTTGCTTCATCTTTGCTTTCCTTTTCCTTCTTTGTGCTTCCTTTTCTTTTCTTGATCCAATGGTAGAGTGCTCCAATGATCCGGGTAAATTTTTGCTACCCTTTTAACGAAGACCTTTTTCTTTGGATGATGTGTTAGAATTAAATTTTATCAAAGCATTAATGAACACATATGTAGATATAATCAAGAGGAACACATGTCAAAAATCAGACAACAAAAATGCAAGTCATTTAATAACGGAGTTGGTATAGTGTGAGCTACGTCTCCGGGCCTCGGTGTCTCAATGGTGTTGGCCGCTTCATTCGGTGTTGTAACTAGTTATGATTTACATGGACACTGTTGACTTGTCATACAAAGAAAATCCCTCAACATGAGTGGAAAATTCTCTCCATGAGACGTTCTGTTACAAGGAACCCTCACTCATCACAAGCCTCCTATTAGTATGACAAATTCACACATGGTGACAAAGAGTATCCCGCCATCAAGGAAACAAGGGGATCTCACAACATAAATCACCATCCATGATAAATACATACCATGTCAAATAAACATAAATATCCTGCATCTTACATCAGTAGGAATCAACAACAACAAATAAGCATAAATATTCTGCATCATACATCAAGAAAGAATTGACATGACATAAAACATCCCACATCAATAATCAATGAAGTACATGGCAACAACACTTCATATACCTCAAATTTGATGCTGGCTGAAGAATAGGATGCTCAATTGCTGGATCTGAATGTACCATTGAAAACGTGGAGTTGAATGGCATGAAATCAACTTTCCACATGCTGAAATCCGACGCCGTCATCCCATTATGGAAAATGACCAAAAATTGAGACTTTTGTTGTAGAAACTGACATCGCCATCAGAATCGTGTCGCTGAGAGGTATAAAATCCATATAAAATTTGTCCAATTTGGACACTGGGAAATTTTGGCCCCTCTGGAAATGAGGCTCAATCATGGTTCCACCACCTCTGCATCCTGGCTCATGGTTCCATATGAAATTAAATAATATTTTCCTTGAAATGCATGCCTACTCATCTTCGAATTGCCTTGGGCACATCTATGGGAAGATGGGTTTAAATATATTTTGTGGGGGCAGACTTCCCAAAGGAAGCTGCTAGCCCAACGATGGAGATATGATTTGGTGGGGAGGAGGTCGGACGGTCAAACCCCGCCCCCTCCCAAACTAGTGTGAAATCATTTTAATACCCAACACATATGTTTTTTGAGGGGCCAGACCTGCATCTGGCAGCCCGCACGTCCTATCCACCGCTTCATACATGGTAAGTATATGGAGGAGGGGCAGCGGGGGTGACATCTCATGCCCCACCCAATTATATGCATGGACCGTTGTATGGTTGGGGTGGCGGGGTCATGGCCGCCGACCCCACCAAATATATATATTATTTTTTGTTATGTGGTGGTTGGGGGGGGGGGGGGGCGAGGGTCATGGATCGCCCCTCAAATTTTATATTTTCTTATTTAATATTAAAACAACCCCTCTTTTAAAAATTTTAACGAATTGTGGGCAAAAGCAGACAAATTAAGTATCCCACATTTTCACCCAGAATCTAGACGAAGCTGACTAGAATCCGGCCTACGAAAAATTGCAAAAATGCTGCCTCATTAACCTGCTAAGTCATCGAGTCAACCTTAGAAGTTTGACCAGCTCTAACTTTCGCATACGAACTCGGTTTGACAAACCGTTCGCACCGTTGTGATCAGGACGACGATATATTCAACTTGAAACTGAGTTTGACACGTTTCTTTCACTTTGATTTTTGAGCTTTCATAAGCCCTCTTTTTCCTGTGTGTGTCTCTGGAGCCACCTGGATTAATATTCCCCACTGAGGAGATTTTGGTCCTCCAAAAGAATTGACAATAACTGAAACTATTATGTAAAATGTCTGTACCACAAGTGTCCTGAAAAAGATCACCCTTCCTTCTCCTTCATCTTTGTTCTTCAGAGCCATAAGCGATGAACTGACACCTGCATCCTCTGCAATCCTATAACTGTACAATATCTTGCAAATTACATGCTCAAATATGACTAACTATGACCCAAACATTTCCATACTTTCCACGAATTTACATACTAGGTGGTTAAGTTTACATCAAATGGAAATCACACCCCAGCTATCATTACAAGGCCAAAAACATCATTGTCGCATTTCGAAGTGATGACAAACACATCATCACTTTTACATAAAATAAATGCATTACATGATTTACAAAACAAGGCCAAGATCATGGTTGATTAACAAGTGATGGAGAACACATCATCACTTTTATAGTTAAAAATGCAACATATGGTTCAAAACACGGCCATGGCACACTACCACATCTAGAAAAACCATCTCTCACCTATCAAAGTGAATGGATCATCTCCCCGTGGCACGTTTGCTTGTCGAACAACTATTTCAACCGGTTCATGCATCGACACTTCGTCCTTAAGGTGTTGCTCTGGATGGAGCCTCTAACACATGGCTCTTTGTTGGACACTTTGGTTGC
The DNA here is from genome assembly GCA_034641835.2 of Pinus albicaulis. Lineage (NCBI taxonomy): Eukaryota > Viridiplantae > Streptophyta > Pinopsida > Pinales > Pinaceae > Pinus > Pinus albicaulis. Next base: position 123,307,694 of record CM076578.1, read on the forward strand.
AATGGCTGCAAAAGTGATGGAGAACACATCATCACTTTTATAGTTAAAAATGCACCATATGGTTCAAAACACGGCCATGGCACACTACCACATCTAGAAAAACCATCTCTCACCTATCAAAGTGAATGGATCACCTCCACGTGGCACGTTTGCTTGTCGAACAACTATTTCAACCGGTTCATGCATCGACACTTCATCCTTAAGGTGTTGCTCTGGATGGAGCCTCTAACATATGGCTCTTTGTTGGACACTTTGGTTGCAATGGCTGCAAAAGGTCTTCTTTCTCCAGACTTGCTTAACCAGTTTCTTTTTCTGCTGTAGAGAAGGCTTTCCATGCCTCACCCTCCTTTTTGCTACCATTCTTTTCCAACAATCAGCAATGACATGGTTATGTAAACCATAAAAATGACAAGTTTTCTTATGCTATGATTTAAGTTCATGATTAGAAACATGCTTATAATCAAAATGAACTTGTGAATATCGAATCTTATTATACCTTTCCTGGTGATATTTGGTGCGATCATGGTGATGAGAGCTTGTATTAGCTCTTCTATGGCGGCATGCACTTCCGTGGAATGATGGTGAAGTGTTCCCATCATTATTTTCCCATGACAAGTTTAACAATGTATGTTTTCCTTTGATGTCATTATGGTGATAAGAGATTGCCTCAACCCTCTCTCTGCAATATGTGATGTCATAAGATGATGGCGAAGTGTTCTCATCATTCTCCTTCCTCGACGGTTTCCTCAATGTCGTGGGAGATTCTGACACCTTTGAGAATTATCCTTCAGTGTATCCCAAACCTACATATTGAGGTCTCTGCACAACCTCCAATGGCTGAGTTATGCCTTGGCCATGAATGCCAAGTCCTCTTCCTTTGTACCCCATCCTGGTAAGGAGTCTCATGCCAGGTCTTATAATGGGGATCTCCACATTTCCAACATAAATAATAGCATGTGAAGATGAAACTAAAGAATGATCATAACTGTTTACCTCATATGTCGATTTTGAAACATGTGAAGAGGGCTTCTCTACGCCTTTGTTACACTTCACTTCCTCCAAGGTGTCTATCGCGGCTTGTAGCTAAAGCTGCAATCGCTGCTTCTCCTCCCCTTCCTGTAGGAGTGCCTTCAATGCCTCATGATATGATTGACTAATTTCATCATTGCGCTTCAATTCTTCCAATTCCTCTGTCGTTGCTTGCAACAGAAGCTGAAATCGATGTTTTCCTCCTTCTCCTCTTGTAGAAGTGTTTTCAACTTAGCGTTATCTACTGCTTGTTTCTCATAAGCTTCATACAACATGTCTGATTTCTCAGACACCCTGAGCATGGTCTCGTACATGTCTTTGACATCCTCCATTGCTGCATGTTCAATGGTTCACGCTTGTGGTTCACATCAGCAAGAAGAAGAAAGCTCTGACACCACTTGATCTAGGTAAATTTATGCTACCCTTTTAACCAAGACCTTTTTCTTCGACTGATGTGTTAGAATTACATTTTATCAAAGAATTAATGAACACATATACAGATATAATCAAGAGGAACACCTCTCAACAATCACACAACAAAAATGCAAGCCATTTAATAACGAAGTTCTTCTAGTGTGTATTACGTATTAGGGCCTCGGTGTCTCGATGGTGTTGGCTGCTTCATTTAGTTCTGTAGCTGGTTATGGTTTACATGGACGTTGTTGAATTTTCATACAAGGAAAAGCCCTCAACATGAGTGGCAAATTCTCTCCATGAGACGTTCCGTTACAAGGAACTCTCACTCATCACAAACCTCCTATCAACATGACAACTTAACACATGGTGACAAAGAGTATCCCGCCATCAAGGCAACAAGGGGATCTCACAACATAAATAACCATCCATGATAAATACATACCACATCGAATAAACATAAATATTTTTCATCTTACATCAACAATAATCAACAACAACAAATAAGCATAAAGAGTATGCGTCATACATCAAGCAGGAATCGAAATGACATAAAACATCCTATAAAAATAATCAATGAATTACATGTCAAAAAAAATTCATATACCTCAACTCTGATGCTAGTTTAAGAATAGGCTGCACCATAAAAAACGTGGAGTCGAATGGCATGAAATCGACTGTCCACATGCTGAAATCCGACACTGTCATCCTATTCTGGAAATGGCTGAAAATTGAGACCTCTGTTGCAGTAATTGACATCACCATCAGACTCGTGTCACCAAGAGGTCTAAAATCCATATAAAATTTGTCCAATTTGGACACTGGGAAACTTTGGTTGCTCTAGAAATGAGGCTCTGTCATGGTTCCACTGTCTCTGCATCCTTGCTCATTGTTCCACCTGCAATTAAATAATATTTGTCTCGAACTGCATGCCCACTCCTCTACGACCTGCCTTGGGCACATCTGTGGAAAGATGGGTTTAACTATATTTTGTGGAGGCAGACTTCTCAAAGGGAACCACTAGCCCAACGGTGGCGATTCGATTTGGTGGGGAGGAGGTCGGGAGGTCAAACCCCGCCCCCTCCCAAAATGGTGTGAAATAGTTTTAATACCCAATGCATATGTTTTTTGTGGGGCCGGACCTACATCGGGAGGATCGCCCATCCTATATGTCGCTTCATACATAGTAAGTATATGGAGGAGGGGCGATGGGGGTGACATCCCGCGCCCCACCCAATTATATGCATGGACCGTTGTATGGTTGGGGTGGCGGGGTCATGGCTGTCGACCCCACCAAATATATATATTATTTTTTGTTATGTGGTGGTTGGGGGGGGGGGTGGGGGTCATGGCCCGCCCCTCCAATTTTATATATTTTTATTTAATATTAAAACAACCCCCATTTTAAAAATTTTAATGGATTCTCGGCGGTAGTAGAAAAATTAAGTATCCCACATTCTTGCCCAGAATCTGGCCATAGATGACCGGAATCTGGCCTCTGGAAAATTGCAAAAATGCTGCCTCATTAACGTACCAAGTTATCTAGTCAACCTTAGAACTTTGACCAGCTCTAACTTTCACACACTAACTCGGTTTGACAAACTGTTCACACTGTTGCAACCAGGACGACGAGATATTCAACTTGAAACTGAGTTTGCCACATTTATGCCACTTTGAGTTTTGAGCTTTCATAAGCCCTCTTTGTCCTGTGTGTGTCTTTGGAGCCACCTGTATCATCCAAGAAAACTCTAAGTGTCCAACAGTGAGAGAGAGAGAGAGAATAGAGAGAGAAATCCAAAACTGAACTAACAAAAAAAGGTACCAACTGATCCTCAAATTTGTTTTTATTGATGTGGCCTCTATTTTCTTCAATTTTCCATTATTTTCCTTCATTTTATCCCTCACATGCAACTTGTGACCTTTCACCTTCCTTTTCTCCTAATTTCATTTATTTTCATAAATAAATGTTCCAAAATACTTTTTTCCCTTTCAAAGCCTTAGCCATTGCATTTTCCAATTTCCCTCAAGTGATTCCCAGTAGGATATCTTACCCAACATTCATCTTGGAATAAGTGTCCCTTGCCCGTGGTCAAATTTTGCCTTTATTAACTTTTATTACATGAACTTTTAACCTGGGGCTGTTACATAGCCCTCCCCCTTGGGGAACGCCATCCTCAGTGTTAAACCACACCTATACCTCAAAAAATCCACTGAAAACAAAAAATATTGTCCATGGAGCTTTATAACTTATATTGTGAAACCAGCTCCAAAAATAGAATAAAAGAGAGTTCAACGCCTTAGAAATCAACCACTTCAAGGGGGAAACCTCAAATAAATTACATAAATGAACAATTCTTGGATACTACAAATGACCAAAACCTCCTTCTATATATAGGAGTCCATAGGGCCATAATATAATCCTAGCTGACCTAACAATAATAATTTAAGGGCACAATAATAACAATATTGGGGTTATAAGGGTACAACAATAACAATAAGGGGGCTATACTAATAACAATAAGGGACTAAACTAGTAATATAAGGACCTAACATGTGCCTCTCCTTCAAAAAAGTGTTTTCCTCAATGCTTGAGTAGTTGTGGGTGCTTCTGTATAAAATTCTCATCCTCCCATGTGGAATCTTCAGTGGGTAAGTTCTTCCACTTGACGAGAACTCTGAAATTGATTGATTTCGTAGTTGTGGAGTTCTTGTTTCTGTGACCGCTTCAGGTTCCAATATTAGTTTTCCTTCCTCATCAAGTTCTGGAAATATTGTTTGAATTGGAAGATTTTCACCTATAACCTTCTTTAAGCATGAAACATCAAAAACTAGATGCACTCGCGAAGAAGCAGGAAGCTCCAATTTGTATGCCATAGTACCAATATTTTGCAACACCTTGTAAGAACCATAGTACTTTGGTGATAATTTATTATCATTCTTAGCTTTCTTGAGGGACATTTGTTTGTATGGTTGTAGCCATAAAAATACCCAGTCTCCTACATCAAAACTTCTCTGGCTGCGATGTTGATCTGCTTGTTGTTTCATTCAATTTTGTGCCAAATTTAGGTTATCCTTTAAGAGTTGGAGAACTTCTTGTTGATGCTTGATTTGATCTTCCACTGCTTTAACGTTATAATTTTCTCTTAACTATGATGTGAAGGACGGTGGATGATATCCATAAAGTGCCATAAATGGGGTCATTTTTGCTGCAGTATGGAAGGAAGTGTTATACCACCATTCAGCGAGAGGTAACCACTTGACCCATTTTGTTTGTTTATCAGATACAAAACAACAAAGATATCCTTCCAAACATTTATTCACTATCTTAGTTTGACCATCGGATTGAGGATGATAAGCTGAGCTATGAGCTAGTTGAGTACCCAAACAAGAAAATAACTCCATCCAAAAATTTCCAGCAAAAACAGGATCTTTGTCACTCACAATAATCTTTAGGTTTCCATGTAGCTTTTGAATTGTGTCCATAAATGTAGTAGCAACTGTACTTGATTTAAATGGATGAGATAATGCACAAAAGTGTGCATACTTGGTAAGTCTATCAACTACCAACATGATGACACTTTTTCCTTCGGACTACGGTAAACCTATGATAAAATCCATTGAAATATCCTCCCAACGTTGACTTGGAATGGATAAAGGTTGTAGAAGAATCGGGGACTTAATTGTCTCAACTTTATTTTGATGGCAAACCAAACATTCTGCTACAAACTTTTGAATATTAGATTTAAGGCCATTCGAAAAAAATTCTTTCTTCACCCTGTGGTAAGTTTTTAAAAATCCTGAGTGACCTGCTAAAGGAGAAGTGTGCAATTCCAAAAGAATATTTTATTTTAGTTGGGAACTCATACAAAGATATAAGCGACCTTTGTACCATAAGGAATAATTTTTCCAACTAAATGTATCAGATGTACTAGGATCTTGCTGCAAATTTTGAATGAGTGTCCACACTTCTTCATCCTTCTTCCATTCATCCCTTGCTCTGGTTATCCAATTCGGTTGGATAATACAAATGGCACAAAGCAATGCTTCCACCTCTTCATTCTTTCTTGAGAGTGCATCTGCAACAACATTTAGCTTCCCTTTTTTGTAGATTATTTCAAAGTCATAACCCAACATCTTTGTGACCCATTTTTGCTACTCTTCTGAAGATAGTCTTTGTTCCAAAAAGTGTTTAATACTATCATGATCAATTTTTACCTTGAAGTGTCTTCCCATTAGGTAAGGTCGCCATTTCTTTAATGCATGTAGTATTGCTAACATTTCCTTCTCATAAATAGCTTTCTGTAAATACTTTCCATTGATTCGACGTCTTTCAAAAGAAATGGGTCTTCCTTCTTGCATTAAAACAACACGAATTTTGTTTCCCAAGGCATCACATTCCACAATAAAGGTTTTTGTGAAATCTGGCGTAGCTAGGACCGATGCTAGGCACATTGCCTCTTTAAGATGTCCAAAGGCTTTAGTTGCTTCAGGAGTCCATGAAAATGCACCTTTCTTCAATAATGTTGTTAGAGGTGTTTCTATTCTCCCATAATTCTTAAGAAACTTGCGATAATACCTTGTTAACCCAAGAAATCCTCGAAAGTACTTTATGGTTGTGGGGAATTTCCATTCCTTAACGGCTTTAATTTTGTTAGGGTCTACCTTAACACCCGCGTGAGATACAATATGACCCATATATTCCACCTCTTGTACTCCAAAGAAACATTTAGATGCTTTTGCATATAATTGTTTCTCCTACAATAGTTTGAGCACCATGTCAACATGTTGTACATGATCCTTCCAAGACTTGCTGTAGATTAGTATATAATCAAAAAATACTAGCACAAATTTTCTAAGGAAGGGTTTGAAAATGCAATTCATCAACCCTTGAAATGTAGAAGGTGCATTGGTAAGGCCAAAAGGCATGACCAAAAATTGATAATGACCCTCATGAGTTCGAAATGCTGTTTTCGAAATATCTTCAGTCTTCATTCTAATTTGATGATATCCTGAATGAAGATCCAACTTGGTAAAATAAATTGCTCCATGCAATTCATCCAATAATTCATCAATCACAGGAATGGGAAATTTATATTTAGTAGTGAGCTTATTGAGCTCCCTATAATCTGGACACATGCGCCATGATCCATCCTTCTTGCGCACCAATACTACTGGAGTAGAGAAAGAAATTTGACTAGGGTGAATTATACCAACCTCTAACATTTCTGCAATCATACGTTCAATTTTTCTCTTTTGGACATAAGGATATCTATAAGGCCCGATGTTTGGAGGTGTTTTGGACAATTTGTCACCCCTAGAGACAGTCTAGAGTTGCTATAGACCAGTGCCTAGGACATCTTAATATAGCAAGGAGCTCTTCATATAGCTTGGGTTGTCAATCCAAAAGCTCACTTACTATCTCTTGTAAAACAAGGAAATAAGTTTTGAATGGGACCAAACTCTCTCAGAAGCTGACACAAAGATAAGAATAGTGTAGGGACATCATGTAAAACTCCAATACAAAGGCATCAGACAGTTAAGAGACAACTCACTGTAAAGAGGGCCAGTTCAAATAATATATCACAGAAATCAAATATCAGGAAGTGAGTGCAGTGAGGAAACATAAAGAAGATATTAGTTAACATGAGAATGATACCCAAATACACAACAGAACTACATAAGGGCATACTAATTTATGAATCCTTATATGACAATGGCGTTTTAAAAGCACCCTCCTCATGCAACTAATATAGCAGAAAATATGGATGAGATGAACATGGAACAATATATCATGACTAGGCCTATTTAAAGCGCTTGACTAATTCCAGAAAGGGCACCAACAAGGATGAATCCTTACTGCAAACTAGTGAGCCACTCACATTCTAGAACATGATACAAGAAGATAAATAGCATGAAATAAGATATTGTATTAACACGTAAGAGAAATTACATACTGCGAAATACCAAAGACCAGAATTCTCATTACAGTTATAACTCCTCCTCACTGAGACCCTACAGGCTCTGAACCTTCATACAGAAATATTACAAAATGTATACAAAAGCCTTTTCACTGCTCAGTTTGCTGATAGAAATTTGGAACCCTTACAATGTCTTATTTTTGGGCCTTTATAGAAAAGATAGAGAATTCTAGAGAAGGAGGTAGATGAAGCACATTTAATGACTCAATTTGAATAAAATGGCGGAAAACATTCGCGCCCACTCTATGAATGACTAACTATAAATGAATGTACTTTACAATCTGTCTCTAGAAATAAATGCTGGGAGATGAAAATCTCCTTATAAACATGACACAAATAATAAAATATACATCGTTCTGCCTCTTACTGAAAGAGGGAAAATCTGCTGCCATAAAACCCTGAGATAGTCTGCAATTCTGTACTATACTCTCGACCTTTAGCTCTCAATTTAAATTCTTGGAACTTTAATGCAGGGCGAAGCGTCCCTTTATTTTCTCGGGAGGGTTCTGTAGATTCATATCTTTGCCTTCTTTTAATGGTGGTCATTTCTCACACCTACCCTTGGCTTCTTCTTTAAATTTCACCAGCAGAATGTCATCCTTTAACATGCTTTTTAACCTCTGTAATGGAGGCGATAAATTATGAGGCCTCTTTATCATCTTAAAATCTACAAAACCCACAAGAAATTAGAGAAACAAAAATCGGAAGCCAGGAGCATGGAGGTGGGGATGATAATGACGTCGTGGACACAAACAGATGACAGGAATATGAAGGGTGGCGGAGGAAAGACAATGGAGACTTCGATTAAACAGACGGAGTATGACTTCTCCACGTGAAGAAGTTTGAACATGAGGGATGAATAAGAACGGAGGGTATAAATGAAAACTCGTGCATATATATATATATACGACGGGATGACGCCACGGATACACGGGGGCACGACACATGGGTGTACGGGGGAACAGGTGGAAAGACAACGTGGCATCGGAGTCGACAGACGGGGAGACTGATTGCTAGCCGTTGGATTAAGATCATAGATCAACAGCTGGGAGCTAACGGGAGCAGTGCGGTGGTGGGCCATGGAACACGACGGACAGGGGTTAAAGGGCGAGCGACTCTGGAGGATATCCACCATTGGAGTGACATTGCCAGATCCAACGGCGCGGGGGAGTTCCGCTGCCCGATCTTTGTACAACCTTTAACGCGTGGGGAAAATGGTTTTAGAACCCGTACTCAGGGACATGTGGCGCATGTTTAGTGGAATCACTGCCCCTATGGTAAATACCGCCGGCCCGGTGGAAGCGGTGCGGGGCAATACCGCTGGTTTTTGCAGTGAGGTACGGACGCGGGGGCCACCATATAAAAAGATCTCCGCTCCGTTGATTTAATTTGATCGGACGGTTGCTATCGTCCCCGATAACATAAAACAATAATCTCTCTTCCCTTTGGCTTGTGGTTTTCGAGCTCGGGTCATGTGTTGACAACAACAAGAGGGGCTAAGGCTCTGGGGCTTCGGCTCAATATAACTTGAATAGCGGGTTTTTAACCTTCGGATAATGCATTTTTTGGTGAAGATGGTAAAATCAAGCGGGAGCATCAGGATCTTAAGCCGCGACAGAGATTTGAAAGAAAATTTAAAAAGGTGGCAGAACGAGAATTTACATGCGGGAGTAAACATGTACAACATCGGCTCCATCTGGGGACGGCATGTTCGTCCTCGTACATGTGAGAACACGCAGACCACTAAATATTTCATTCTGTTATTCAATTTCCCCTATGCTTCTTCTTCAGGTAATTGTCGGCATTCTCTCTCTATGGAAAAAACTAAAATAACTTATATACAATATAATACAATCGGGCATTCCCAACCTGGGTCAGAATTGGAAGTATGGCTTGAGAAATTTGCCATTCACAGGGGCGTCCAACAAATCACCCTATAGGTTTTCTAACATGAAAGTATTATTTCGCCCTTGACTCACGATTTTGAATGGGCCAAACCACAGCGGATCAAATTTAGCATGCTTGCCCTTCTCTGCTCTGCGAATATCCCATCTGAGAACCAGGTCTCCAATTTGAAATTTTCTATCCTTCGCACGCCGATCAAAAACACTCTTCATTTTTTCCTGATATTCTATCAATTTCTGATCTACCTGGTTCCGTGTTTCCTCCAATTCTACCAGCTGATTAATTCTTCGGACCATGTCATCTAGTTATTCCTGGTTTTCCTGCATGAAGCGTGCCACTGGCAAAGCCAATTGCACAGGAAACACAGCTGCTCTCCCATATACCAGCTCATAGGGAGACTTCCCTGTTGCTCTTTTGCTAGTTATTCTATTTTCCCATAGAGCAAACTTTAATTGAGAGTCCCAGTTTTTCTGATTTTCACTGATTGTTTTCTTCAGGGCCCTCACCAGGGTTTTATTAGAAGATTTTGCTAAACCATTTCCCTATGGATAGTATGATATGGAATGAGTCAGGATGATGTTATACCTCTGGCAAAAATTCGCAAACTTGGCAGATTTAAAAGCTTGTGCATTATCAGTTACAATTCTAGCAGGACAGCCAAACCTAGATATGATATTTTCCTCCATAAAATTCATTATCACAACATCTGTAGCATTTCTTGTAGGTATGGCTTCCACCCATTTCATGAAGTAATCTGTGGCTGTTAGTATCCATTTATATTGACCACTTGATGGGGGATGTATTTCTCCTATAAAATCTAATCCCCATTTCTAGAAAGGTTCATTTACATGAATAGGAATCAAGGGCAAAGCTGCTAATTTCTGTCTTTCTGCAAATATTTGACATTTGTCACATGCTCTGACCCAAGAAAAAGTGTCTGTATACAATTTCGGCCAGTAGAAACCAGCCTTCAGGATTTTATGAGCTGTTTCCCTCCAGCTGTAATGCCCTCCACATATTCCCTCATGGAATCCTGTCAATATATTCTCTACTTCATTTTCTGTGAGGCATAACAGTAATATACCTGAAGGGTCTCTCCAATATAGCTGTCCATTAGCAATCATGTATTTCTGAGATTTCATTCTTACAGCTCTATATTTTATCTTATCACAACTCGGAGGACGACAGAGTGTTAAAATATATTCAACTATTTCTTTATACCAGGGACTAGTTAGATATTTCATATGTATCTTTTGAGTGGCCATCTCTAGTCCTTGCTGTCCTTCTCCTTTCTCAGATTCTTCATTTTCTATCATGGATAGATTAATGCCCAAAGCTTGATGATTTGATTTAGATAACATCTTCGCAAGTCCCTGTCCTTTAACCAGTTTAGTAGGCCTTATGTCCAAATCATACTCTTGTATTTTTGCAATCCATCTTCCTCTTTTTCCTTCGCTATCTCCCTGAACAAGAATGTCTTTGACAACTGCTGTGGGAACATAAGCAGTGATGTGAGATTGCAAAACATATGTTCTAAAAGCTTTAAGGGACTTTACCAAGGCATATGCCTACTTTTCCAATATATTATATTTCAATTCAGCATCATAAAGCACTTGACTGAAGAAAGCTATAGGCTGCTCATACCCCTCTTCGTTTTTCTGCAATAATACTCCAACAATTGTATGAGGTGAAGCAAATGAGAAAATCATAAATGGCTTTTTGTAATCTGGCCCTGCTAGCACAGGAGCTTCAACAAATGCCTGTTTTATTCTGGTGAATGCATCTCTAGACTCCTGGGACCATTTCACTTCATTGTCCTTTTTCAACATATCAGTTATATGCCTAACTATCTCAGCATAGTTAGGAATAAACCTTCTCAAGAAATTAATTCGGCCTAAAAACACCTGTACTTCCTTCTTATTCCTAGGTAGAGGAATAATGTTTATCACTTCAACTCTCTTAGGGTCGATTTTCACACCATATTTAGTTACAATGTGCCCTAAGAGTTTTCCCTCATCTAATGCAAATAAAGATTTTTGAGGATTCAGAGAAAGGCCATACCTTCTGCATTTTTCAAAAGTTCTTCTTAAATGCTCAATATGCTCATCATCATTCTTCGAAAAAACTGTGATATCATCTAGATATACCACCAAAAACTTGTCCCGCTCCCCAACAAAGGCTATGTCCATTGCCCTCTGAAAAGTAGCCCCTGCATTAATTAATCCAAATGGCATCCTGGCATACATAAATGTTCCCCATGGTGTAGTAAATGCAATTTTCTTCTGGTCTTCTGGAAATACAGCTACCTGATTATAGCCAGAAAAACCATCCATCATTGACATTCTGGATGCTCCCACTACTTTCTGCAGGATGTGGTCCATCTTAGGCAGTGGATAATTATCCTTTAGAGATGCTCTATTTAAATTTCTGAAATCCACACACAGCCTTGTTTCTCCATTTTTCTTCCGAACAGGGACAAGGTTTGCTATCCATTCTGAGTATCTCAATGGCACAATTATTTTGGCCTTCAATAGCTTCTTGATTTCCTTTTCAATAGAGGGAAGCAGCAGAGGGTTTATCTGTCTTAGCTTCTGCTTATAAGGCTTTGCATCTTCCCTCAAAGGAATTTTATGTTGCATTATATTAACATCAAAAGTTTTTAGGTCCTAATAGGACCAAGCAAATACATCTTTGTAAGATTGAAACAACTTCAAATATTTTTCTTTGTATTCCTCTGGGACTCTTTTGGATAATTTTACAATTTTGGGATCAACATAAGTACGCAGATTCAAATCTCCTACTTGATCTTCTTCTGTCACTTTGTTTGGCTGCAATGGAATATCATCTTTGTTAAATAATCTTTCTAGAGGCACCAGACCTCTAGGTATAACATTTTCTTTTAGCTGCAGCACTCTATTACCTGCTATCCTCTCTTCCCATCTGTTTTCTGCCATATTTTCAACTTCTTCCTCCTCATTATCATCGATCTCCATGTTAGAGAATTCTCCCACTGTCTCCATGAATCTCTTCATCTGTTCATCATCTTCAAATACCTGCCAATGCTTACTATTATATAGAATGGATGGTCTGTAGCGTACCTCCACTTCATATCTTAAAAGAGGATTCTGAGGAGGATGAAATGTACTGGCAGCTACAGCAAGGGAATCTGCTATTCTGTTCTGCTCACGGAGCATGAATTGTACGTTGAATGCTAAGAAGAAATTTTCTATCATGTCCCACACTTTGTTTCTATAAGCTTTCAGCCGTGGATGCTTAGTTTGGCATTGATTTTTGATCTGTCTTACCACCAGGTCAGAGTCTCCCAAGACTTTTAAACATTGGATGCCTATGTTTCTAGCTATCTGTAGTCCCAATAATAGTGCTTCATATTCGGCTACATTGTTTGTAGCCTCATACTCCAATTTAAAAGACAGTGGCACCCATTTTCCTGTAGGACAGATCAACAATACCCCAGCTCTATTGCCTTCTCTTGAGTTTGCTCCATCAAAATGCAAAGTCCAAATTTCTGATTTCTGATCTTCTTTAGGCTGCTCAGCTTGTATTTGACCAAAAAGGGGCTCATGAGCATAATTTTGATTCTATTCTAACATCAGACATGAAAAATCTCCCTCTTTGTTATAAATTGGGGAATTCTCTGAGCAGTCAACCTTAGTTACCATTTTTACAAATCTAGTCTCCCTGTATAACCTCCTCTCCTGGCCTCCAAAGACTGGGATAGTAGCATATGTTAAATCCAATTTGATTGATCCACCAATTTTTGTACCCCATGATATTGACAGCAGCATGCCAAAGCGGGCTGGGATATCAGCCACCACAATGTCCATGACCACACTTTTTGCTGGAATTTGAGCCAAATTGACCACTAAATCTTTAATCATTCCCAAGCATTTAAATCTTTTAGAATCGAATGAATATAGGTCTTTGTATGGTCTTGTAATTTGCAGTCCTAGTTGCTCCATGACAGACAAAGGCATAAGGTTATGGGAAGCCCCTGAATCTAACATACAATTATGTAACAGCAGGTCATGGATGACTAATGACACATAAAAGGGAGGAGTAGAAGGGTCTATCTCCTCGACATGTAGGCCAAAGACTACCATGGGTATTTCTTCTTGAAGGTTTAAACTATCAGGTACAATTGGTATTTCAGGAGGAAGTATGAAGGGAGTAACTTGAGACTGATATACAGGCTGTTTTAATAACTCAGTCAGGGGGACTGGAATCTTAATTTTCTCAAGTTCTTTTTGTAGATTGAAAGCAGATGGGGGATTTTCTATCACTACTTCTTTTGACTCTTTATTTTCAACTGAAGATTTAATTTCTTTTGAAACTGGCTCAGCATTAGGAGGACTGACTATTTTTGAAGAAGAAGGAGTCTGATCATTGGACCGCAAGGGAGTATTTAGAGGATTCTTACCTTTTTCTATGTTCTTCTTTGTTGCTGATTCCTTCTGAGCAGATGCTTCTTTCTGAGGTGGCTCTTCTTCTTGGTCTTGAGTTCTGGTCCTCTTTCGTGAAGATCTGAGATCATATTTGACATTGAATTGTGCTTGCATGAAATCAACAAATTGTTTACAATAATGATCAATCTCTGCTTCTTCTTCTTCATCTTGCAAAGGGCATTCCATATCATCATTATTTGAAAAAGCCAGATTTGAGTCTTCTAATCCATAAGCTGCATCTCCAGTGGAGTCATCTGTTGGTCCTTCCGGGTATAAGGGATGAAGTACCTGGTCTTGTTGTTCCTTTGCTTCTCTAGGCAAAATATGCAATTGGGGTCTTCTGTACTGGGGATTGTATCCTCTGTTAGGAGCATTATAGAAATTCTTGGGAGCCGCATTCTTAGCTTCCAGTTCAATTTTAACCATATTCTTAATCATTTTTCTTATTTCATCCATCTTGTCTGAATCCTTTTCCTGATTAGAGGTGGAGACCTCTTCTTTGCCTCTTCTCCTAGTATCTTGTTCAATTTTTCCTTTTAACTTCCCAGTGGAGGCAAATTTTTCTTCCAATTCCAGAGCATCTGACTGTGCATCATCTAAAGTGGCAGGTTTTCTTTCTCTCAATGAGAACCCAAAATCAAAATCAAAGGCTGCTATGAAAATTATCTTGGCAGCAGCTTCATGGGGCTTCATTTCCAGAGGCAGGCTCAGATATAACTTATTGAATCTTTTAATGAACTATGATACCCCTTCATTCTGTTTCTTCTTCATAGTATTAAACTTAGTAAGGCACTGACCATGATCTTTCTTTTCTCCCCAATTCCTGAGAAAAGTATTCTCCATAACATCCCAGGTGGTTATTGAACGGTTCCCCAATGTTTTGAACCATTTTCTTGCTTCGCCTTCCAAAGACTGCACAAATAATCTTAAGACCACGTCCAAATGTTCAACATTTAAGTTTTCTGCAAAAGAGCAGAAAGTCTCAAGATGTTTCTGGGTATCAATTTCATTTTCACCATTAAATCTTGGCAGAATCCTAAAATAGTCCTGTGGCATATCATTCAGCACTTGGGGTAAGGCCAGAGGATCATATTTGTTCAATAGAAAAGCAGGAACATTAGCCATTTGAGCAGGTGGGGGTTGAGCAACAGTCTGAGAAACAAATGAAGGGAGAGGAGTAGGAGGAAGTGGAGTATGAATGACAATGGGAATATATTGCACAGAAGCCTGAGGTGTAGATGGGAATAATTCATGGTTAACAGGAGCTACTTCTGTAACTTCTTTAATTTCCTCAGCCTCAAAAGTAGGATAAGAATCTTCTTCAATCTAGGCACTTCCTCTACGTGGAGTCTCCGAGTAAAACTCAGGATTTTCTGTTCTAACTTCTTGAGAAGAAGAGGGCGGATAATATTCAACGGAATATTCAGGGTTTTCAGCACAAGCTGACTTCCTCTCCTTCCAAACTCTTTTATGAATGATCTTCTCTGGGTCAGACACGTAAGGTGTCTTTGATTGAGATGTATCTGACCTCAAATGTGGCTTACGAGGAGCCATGACTACCAATAAATTGATTAAAGGAAAGCAATGGAGTCGCCAAGGTGAGAGATATGCAACTCTTCAACTCTCTGTGCTCACCTGATTAGAGAGTGAAAACAATTTGTCGAGGCCCAGGGAAACTGATATTCTTGAATTCGTTCCCCGGCAACGGTGCCAGAAAGATGTTGTGGACAATTTTGTCACCCCCTAGAGACAGTCTAGAGTTGCCATAGACCAGTGCCTAGGACATCTTAATATAGCAAGGAGCTCTTCATATAGCTTGGGTTGTCAATCCAAAAGCTCTCTTACTATCTCTTGTAAAACAAGGAAATAAGTTTTGAATGGGACCAAACTCTCTCAGAAGCTGACACAAAGATAGGAATAGTGTAGGGACATCATGTAAAACTCCAATACAAAGGCATCAGACAGTTAAGAGATAGCTTACTGTAAAGAGGGCCAGTTCAAATAATATATCACAGAAATCAAATATCAGGAAGTGAGTGCAGTGAGGAAACATAAAGAAGATATTAGTTAACATGAGACTGATACCCAGATACACAACAGAACCACATAAGGGCATACTAATTTATGAATCCTTATATGACAATGGCGTTTTAAAATCACCCTCCTCATGCAACTAATAAAGAAGAAAATATGGATGAGATGAACATGGAACAGTATATCATGACTAGGCCTATTTAAAGCGCTTGAATAATTCCAGAAAGGGCACCAACAAGGATGAATCCTTACTGCAAACTAGTGAGCCACTCACATTCTAGAACATGATACAAGAAGATAAATAGCATGAGATAAGATATTGTATTAACACGTAAGAGAAATTACATACTGCGAAATACCAAAGACCAGAATCCTCATTACAGTTATAACTCCTCCTCACTGAGACCCTACGGGCTCTGAACCTTCATACAGAAATATTACAAAATGTATACAAAAGCCTTTTCACTGCTCAGTTTGCTGATAGAAATCTGGAACCCTTACAATGTCTTATTTTTGGGCCTTTATAGAAAAGATAGAGAATTCTAGAGAAGGAGGTAGATGAAGCACATTTAATGACTCAATTTGAATAAAATGGCGGAAAACATTCGCGCCCACTCTATGAATGACTAACTATAAATGACTGTACTTTACAATCTGTCTCTAGAAATAAATGTTGGGAGATGAAAATCTCCTTATAAACATGACACAAATAATAAAATATACATCGTTCTGCCTCTTACTGAAAGAGGGAAAATCTGCTGCCATAAAATCCTGAGATAGTCTGCAATTCTGTACTGTACTCTCGACCTTTAGCTCTCAATTTAAATTCTTGGACCTTTAATGCAGGGCGAAGCGTCCCTTGATTTTCTCTGGAGGGTTCTGTAGATTCATATCTTTTCCTTCTTTTAATGGTGGTCATTTCTCACACCTACCCTCGGCTTCTTCTTTAAATTTCACCAGCAGAATGTTGTCCTTTAACATGCTTTTTAACCTCTGTAATGGAGGCAATACATTATGAGGCCTCTTTATCATCTTAAAATCTGCAAAACCCACAAAAAATTAGAGAAACAAAACTCGGAAGCTAGGAGCATGGCGGTGGGGATGATAATGACGTTGTGGACACAAACAGATGACAGGAATACGAAGGGTGGTGGAGGAAAGACAATGGAGACTTAGATTAAACAGACGGAGTATGACTTCTCCACGTGAAGCAGTTTGAACATGAGGGATGAATAAGAACAGAGGGTATAAATGAAAACTCGTGCACACACACACACACACACACACACACACACACACACACACACACATACACACACACACACACACACACACACACACACACACACACACACATATATATATATATATATATATATATACGACGGGATGATGCCATGGATACACGGGAGCATGACACATGGGTGTACGGGGGAACAGGTGGAAAGACAACGTGGCAGTGGAGTCGACAGACGGGGAGACTGATTGATGGCCGTTGGATTAAGATAATAGATCAACAACTGGGAGCTAATGGGAGTAGTGCGCTGGTGGGCCACGGAACACAGTGGATAGGGGTTAAAGGGTGAGCGACTCTGGAGGATATCCACCGTTGGAGTGACATCGCTAGATCCAACAGCGCGGGGGAGTTCCGCTGCCCGATATTTGTACAACCTTTAACGCGCAGGGAAAACAGTTTTAGAACCTGTACTCAGGGACACGCAGCGCATGTTTAGTGGAATCGCTGCCACTATGGTAAATACCGCCAGTCCGGTGGAAGCGGTGCGGGGAAATACCATCGGTTTCTGCAGTGAGGTACGGATGCGGGGGCCACCATATAAAAATATCTCCCCTCCGTTGATTTAATTTGATCGGACGGTTGCTATCGCCCCCGATAACATAAAACAATAAGCTCTCTTCCCTTTGGCTTGTGGTTTTTGGGCTTGGGTCATGTGTTGACAACAACAAGAGAGGTAAGGCTCTGGGGCTTCGGCTCAATATAACTTGAATAGCGGGTTTTTAACCTTTGGATAATGCATTTTTGGGCGAAGATGGTAAATTCAAGCAGGAGCATCAGGATCTTAAGCTGCGGCAGAGATTTGAAAGAAAATTTAAAAAGGTGGCAGACCGAGAATTTACATGTGGGAGTAAACATGTACAACAGGAGGAACACTTCCTGGAATAAAATGAATAGAATGATCATGATCACGAATAGGTGGGAGTCCCTTGAGAGTTTCAAACACCTTGGAATGATTGTCCAAGACTTTTTGGAGATCTGTAGAAATAGATGATTTTGATGTTGGAACTTCTAGTGAGCATAATTGTGAAATTAAGCCTCATTATTATTTCTTTAGAAGCTTTGTCATGAAATTAGAGCTTATTATCTTTCCCGGCTTCCCTGCGATACCCCATAATTCGACTTCCTTTCCTTTTGAAAAAAATTTCAAGAAAAGTTTTTGAAAATTAAAAGCTACCGTCCCCAAAGATTGTTACCATTGTACTCCTAGTACAAAATCAGTGCCTCCCATCGGAATGGAAAGCATTGGAATATTCAATACATATTCCCTCATGGTTAGCTTGATATTATGGCATTTTCCAAAGAAATTTATAGTTCCTCCATTTGCAACCATCACTTGAGATTCTGGTGTCGGGTATAGGAAATAATTCAATTCTTTGGCTACCTTACAATGAATAAAATTATGGGTACTACCCAAGTCAATCAACACTATTACCTTTTTCTTCTTAATATGTCCTTCTATCTTGAGAGTTTGAGGAGTGGTAATTCCTGCCAATGAATTACACGATATGGTCGGACTCATTTATTCCTCTTCTAGGGTTGGTTCCTGGTGTATATCCTCTTCTTTTGAAGATCCTTGTTCATTTTCTTCTTTCTCATCACAATCTACGTAAAATAATTTCTTCTCAGCACACTTATGACCTTTAGTGTATTTTCTATCACAATTGTAGCAAAGCCCTTTTGCTATTTTTTCTTCCAATTTTTGTGGTGTCAACCTTGTAGGTTGTGGAAGTCTAGGAGTAGGATCACTTCCATCTTTATAGATGTGAGTGATAGGCTTCCTTGTCACCATAATTTTACATTCAATTTTTCTTTCCAACCTAAATGCCTTCTCCAATGATTCAGGTTCCCAAACGCAAACTTCATGTTAGATGTTATCCTTTAAAGTACCTATGAAGAGATAAATCCTGTGTTCCTCTGGAATATCAGTTACCCCTATATTCAATTTTTGGAAGTCCTCAATCTGCTCCACCACTGAACCCTTTTTTTTGAGATTTATCAATTGGCTAAAGAAGGTGTTGCTCTTTGTATCCTCATAATGTGCTATCATTTCCTTCGTAAAAAATGACCAAGTGACAATTTTTTTATGGGAGAAAAGCCATCGATACCATACAAATGTATTCTGTTCTAAATGTAAAGTTGCAATGCGTACATTTTGTGTGTTTTGCACACTATTGAGATCAAAATATTGCTCCATCTGTAGTATCCATGTTACATGATCCTTGCCATCAAACTTCCTCATATCCATCTTTGGAATATGGTGGTTCTTCCAGCCAACATTAGAGTTTATGAAATCATGACTAACATATATTTTGTTCTCATCATGAGTTTCTTCTGCTATCTTTTCACCATTAGGAATCATTTCTTGTATCAACTTTGTCAAACCTTCCATGTCTACTTTTAGATCATTCTTCATGTTTTCCATGTTGTCTTTCATTTTTTCTTCCATGTCCTCCATCTTAGCTTCCACGCCTTTCTTCAAACCATCCATATTATTATTCAAACCATCCATATTATTCTTCAAACCATCCATCTTCGCTTCCACGCCTTTCTTCAAAACTTCCATTTCATTTTTTGTTGCTCTTTGCGAGAGAGAAATTTGGTGCACTTGCTCTTGTAATTTTGATAGATCATGTTGCAATTCTTCATCTTCATGAGTCATAGTAGACTATTCTAAGGGATTAATGGGTGTTGAATTATTTTCAGAAGGAATTTTAGAACCCAATACTAAAATATATGCTCAATAGGCCCTTGGAATCACTTCAAACTGATTTTTTTACACAAGACTTATGCAATTCAGAAAAAAAATACACACCTTTTTCTTGCTTTTTAGGAGCTCTATATTGAAACTGAATTATCTTTGTGATTTTGGATCTTCAATATCTAAAATTGGGCACTGAGGTATCCCTATGAATCCTCTTTCTAATTCCATAAGTTGAACTTGATTTGGATTCTTCAAGACAAACTTATGTGCAATCTCCCACAATGACCTAATTATGGACTGGTTCAGTAGAGCGAAATTGTATGACTTGCCACGTGTCACTGTTTTGTCCTTCAGCTCTAAAATTGATATACATGAAACTAAAGTCTGTGTACTTGCGGACACTCTTTACAAAATTCTAATCTGATTCTCAGAGAGAGAGTTATGAAGATTTTCCCATGATCACGTCTTTGAGATGAAATTCGGAAGTGTGAAAAAGCCCTAACTTCCACAGATCCTACCTCAAAAAATAATGCAAATCAATCTCTAAAATGTTTCCATGACATTTCTCATGATTTCGGCTTCTCTCTGTGAAATTTTTGGCTTCTGAAACCTCGTAGAAAACAAGTTCTAGCGAAAATTCTGCGATGACCTGTTTAGGTTAAATTTAGGAGCCTGCAAAAATCACTAACTTCCAAAGATCATATCTCCGAAAATATTTCGAACCAAGCTATGAAATGTTGCAACGATTTTCCTCAGGATTTCAGATTCTTGCTCTAAAAATTTCAGCTTCTGAACCTTTGTAGAAAAAAAGTTATAGCGAAAATTCCTTGATGACATGTTTGAAGCAGTGAAACCCTAGAATCCAAAGCTTTGATACCAAATGTTGTGAAACCAACTCCAAAAGTAGAAGAAAAGAGATATCAACGCCTTAGGAATCAGCCACTTCGAGGGGGAAACCTCTAATACATTACATAAATGAACAATTCTTGGATGCTACAAATGACCAAAACCTCCTTCTATATATAGGAGTCCATGGGGCCACAATATAATCCTAGCCGACCTAACAATACTAATTTAAGGGCACAATAATAACAATATTGGGGTTACAAGGGTATAACAATAACAATAAGGGGGCTATACTAATAACAGTAAGGGACTAAACTAGTAATATAGGGACCTAACAACTTAGCTCGATGTAGTATTTACAATGAACAACCTACTAAAAACATGAAAATCATACCGTGTACTGGAGCTTTATAAAAAATATTTTACGGTCTTTAAAATAACAACCACATATAATTATGCACATTTTCTTCAACCAATAGATAACCATATTGTTCATGGAGCTTTATAAATCTAACTCGATACAATATTCACAATAAAATACACATTTAACCAAAAAATAAAAGGATACAAAGCCTGCATCTATAACAAGGGAGTCTATAGGGTCACACCTACTACCTCAAAGCAATAATATGATTTACCTCCTTCCCAAAAAGTCCAAAATCCACTTCCAAAGTCAAAGATGCATCCAAGTTCCAACGCTACAATCCTGCGCCACTTTTCCTCTCAGTGAAGAGTTAAAGGCTCATTGTTTCAGGGCACACTCCCAATGTGCATCGTATTCCATCTGGAAATTCTAATGACCAAAGAAAATCCATCCCAGACCTTCCCTTCTCTACTACACGGTCCCTCGGAAAATCTGGTCACCCCCTTCTATGCAGTCATTCACTTTCCAAGTTCCCTAACATCCCCTATCCCGTGCTATCCATCCCTTGGAAAGGATTCCTTGAATCGAAAGATACAAAAACCAAGGCATATGCCTACCTCAAAACCATCATACCAATCATAACATGCTCATGGAAATCAATGGCCACTATTGGGTACTAGTGTCCCACAATGGTCTTGCTCCTAAAATTCTTTACCAGCATATTGTTGCTTGTTCCAATTCCTTTTATCACTGCTGCTAATCCTTGCAGTCAGTTTCAACCACCAAAACTAGGCATTACCATGCTTTCCTATGCTAAGCGCATAATTTCCATTAGATTCAAAATAAATTGAAATAAATTCACATCATACCTCTTTGGTGGTCCATCAATAAGGTACACTTGCAATTCCGTTTACTTCTCATCACAACATGTGAAACTAGCTCTTTGACCAAATCATCATGTATAAACATATCACATCCGGTTAGCTTAAAATGCAACCATCATAAATAAAAATCATAAATCACATGTAACCATCATAAACCAAAATCATAGATCACATGCATAATTAAAAATTGAAATAAAATATTGATACTTATCCTTCAATGATTCTTTGTTGTGCTTCTGCCTCTGTTCTTTATCCTTTCTATACACACACTGAATCAGTTAACAAACCTGGCAAGCACTCAGTGCCTTCTCCTTGAGAAACAAGGGAATCCAAAGGCTAAACCACCTCCTCCCTAAATAGAAAAAACAAGGGCATCCATAGACTAAACCACCTCAACCCTCAATATCAACATCAAGGGCATCTAGACAATCCCATACATGTATGTCCCATCACAAAGTACAACATATACACACACACAGTATATAATGCAACACATACACTTACACCTGGTGTACAACCAAACACATACACCTACACTCGGTGTACAACAAAACACATACACTAACACCCGGTGTACAACAAAAAACTTACACCTACACCCAGTGTACAACACAACACATACACCTAAACCCGGTGTACAATGCCACATATACATACACATCGTATAATATCACGAATACACATGTCGTGATACAACGACTACACAATACCCATAAAACCATAGCAAATAGACATAACACATGTACGACGTGAACCCAATACTAGTGTTGAAGATTGCAACAAGAAATAGTGAAGGAGGCATCCTGAAACATCATTCCCGATCCTAGTTGGAAAGTGATCACCTAAACTAGGTGGGGCCCACACAGGTGATTTTTGTCACAAAGTCTATTTTTAGACATGTCGATCATATTCTATGAGTTTCAGGATGCTATTTGTGGATGGTTGATCATGTTCGAAAAAAATGGCCTTCTATTTTTAGACATATTGGGCAGAATCTATTTTTAGATTGCCAGTCTAAAAATAGATATGTAGAATATTATTAGCTCTTAATAATATTTGGACTATAAACATTATCTTATTCTCTTGGAGCACTTCAGTTAAGTGCACAGATGTGGCACAGGAGCTGACAGAAGGAATTACGCTATTCCCGAGGGTTAAGTGGAGCTATTGCATGGAGACTTCAGTTAGAACTCATGTGACAGATTTTGGTGGAGTTATTGAGGTAGTTGGTGGAGTTGTGTTCAGTTTAACTTAGTTAAACATAGTTGAGCTAGTTGTATCTAGTCTAACTGATTGATACACTAGTGAAAGTGGAGTGAATTAATTAGTAAATTAATTCACTAATTATTAACTCATTAATCAACTAAAGAATGCATCAGTTAACTACAGTGCATGGACAGTTTCAGTGGAGACCAGTGGAGAGATAGGTGAAAGGGCAAGATGGACTATCCGTTGTGACTACTAGTGATGCATGAATTGCATCTATATATACATTGGAGTTGCCAATGATAATAACGCAGTCAATGAGAGTGGGATTACATTGAATTGGTCTTTGTAATCAGCTTGGATTGCGCAGTGGAGGCAGACTAGCAGGTGGCAAAGATCGGTGCATGGATTTGCAAGATTGGGCCTGATTAGTGTATGACGATTGTACTGTACTGAGAGCTTGTGATAAGCTTTGTATGTTTGTATGAGATTGTCATATGATCTCCATGTTACATAATATATAGTTGGGTTTTTCAGCTTCAGGCTTTCCCGTTAAACAACTGTGTTATGTGTGTTTTTATTGCTTCATGTGTTTTGCAATTGTTGATTTAATTTCCGCATGTGATGATCAATGGTGGAATAGATTCTGTATTGTGCATGAAGTTAAAATAGTGTGTGATCAGGAGAATCTTGGACATATGCATGCGTAGTGCATATAATTTCTACATGGTATCAGAGCTGTGTTATAGATTTTCTACATGGAATGAGAGCAGGAATTTTTGGGTGCGCGAGTTTGCAGAGAATATCTGAAAATTTTGGTGAAATATTTTCAGAAACAAATAGCATATTTGGATTCCTTGTGAAAAAACACCCAAATTGAAAAAAAAATCAGTCGAATCGGAGCTCAGATGAGGGAGATATCATCGATTTAAAATCAGCTCTTTTGTTAGAAAATTTTGCGACGGCGGGACAATTGCAATGTGCGCGAGCCAAGAATCTACATGCACTAAGGTACAAGATGCATGCAAAGCTTTGAGGTGCAAAGCAGAGGTTAGTGACTTGGTGGTTGAGAGGGAGCCTCTCAACATGCAGCGTGAGAAGCAGTCTCAGAAGGTTGTGGAGCAGCCACAACTGGAGATGCAGAAGAATCTTTATAGATTTGAAGTAGATGGGATTTCTACGGAGCTTCCTATTGTTGGGAAGTGCAAGAAAGACATGCAATTGATACTTGAGAGGGAGAAATTTTTGCATGCAGGTAAGAGTGAACCTCGGGATGTGGAGCAGCCACAAGATGAGGATCATGGAGTGGGAGAAACCACTCATGCAGAGAAATTTTGTGCCAGATGGGCAGAGGGAGTGCATGCAACTATACCACCAGGTCAGAGGTGGAGCGACATGCATGAGTAATCCCATGAGGATATTTCTGGGCAGGATTCATTGAGATGGTGTGGATCTCATGAATTGAGCCTGGCTACGAGGAGCCCACAACGCATCAGTAGCATGATCAGTTGGATTGATGGAGGCAGATCAAAGTGACAGTGTCGGATATCGGAGCATGGATCAGAGTTGACAGCAAGTGCAGAGTGCATGGGTGCAGAGTTCAATAGCGTAGTGGTTCCTGATGACATGTGCAGTTGGTACTAGCAAAAGTCGAAGTCTTTGATGATAGATGCATCAGAATGATTGAGTTGTTTGGAGCCTATTCAGTTTCAGAGGAGTTGTAGAGCAGATGCATGGAGTTGCATGGCGCTTGTGAAGGTTGCAGGGCGAATGCATGGAGTTGGATGTCGCATGCAAAGACAGTCCTTTCTTGTTGAGAGGGAGTGTTGAAGATTGCAACAAGAAACAGTGAAGGAGGCATCCTGAAACATCATTCCTGATCCTAGTTGGAAAGTGATCACCTAAACTAGGTGGGGCCCACACAGGTGATTTTTGGCGCAAAGTCTATTTTTAGACTATGTCTATTTTTAGACATATCGATCATATTCTATGAGTTGCAGGATGCTATTTGTGGATGGTTGGTCAAGTTGGAAAAATAGATGGACTTCTATTTTTAGACATATTGGGCGGAATCTGTTTTTAGATTGCTAGTCTAAAAATAGATATGTCGAATATTATTAGCTCTTAATAATATTTGGACTATAAACATTATCTTATTCTCTTGGAGCACTTCAGTTAAGTGGACAGCAACAGCTGACAGAAGGAATTACACTATCCTGAGGGTTAATTGGAGCTATTGCATGGATACTTCAGTTAGAACTCATGTGACGGAGTTTGGTGGAGTTGATTGAGGAAGTTAATGGAGTTATGTTCAGTTTAACTAATCTAAACATAGTTGAGCTAGTTGTATCTAGTCTAACTGATTGATACACTAGTGAAGAGTGGTGTGAATTAATTATTAATTAATTCACTAATTATAAACTCATTAATCAACTAAAGAATACATCAGTTAACTACAGTGCATGGACAGTTTCAGTGGAGACCCAGTGGAGAGATAGGTGAAAGGGCAAGATGGACTGTCCGTTGTGACTACTATTGATGCATGAATTGCATATACATATACATTGGAGTTGCCAATGATAATCACATAGTCAATGAGAGTGGTATTACATTGAATTGGTCTTTTTAATCAGCTTGGATTGCGCAATGGAGGCAGGCTAGCAGGTGGCAAAGATCGGTGCATGGATTTGCAAGATTGGGCTTGATTAGTGTATGACGATTGTACTGTACTAAGAGCTTGTGATAAGCTTTGTATGAGATTTTCATATGATCTCCATGTTACATAATATATAGTTGGGGTTTTTAGCTTCAGGTTTTCCCATTAAACAACTGTGTTATGTGTGTTTTTATTGCTTCATGTGTTTTGCAATTGTTGATTAAATTTCCGCAAGAATTATAGTGGAAGGATTCTGTGTTTAGCAAGAAGATAAATATTGTTAGATCAGGAGAGTCTGGATATATACATGCATATTGTATATAATTTCTACAACCATATGTACAACATGTACACATTACCACCTGTACACCATTACCACTTGTACACAGTGCCACCTACACAATGTATACACAACACCACACGTACATGACACCATATGCACAATGTGCGCACAACACCACATGTACACCTCTCCACTTGTACAATGTGTACACAACGCCAGATCTATGATGTGTACATAGCACCACATGTACACAAAAAAATCTTCACACCATATGTTCCACATGTGCATAGCACCAAATGTATGCAACACCACATGTACAATCATGCACACCGCACCATATGTACACAAAATCACATGTACAACTTGTACACTGCATCATATGTACATAACACCGCATATACAACATGTATACTACACCAAATGTACATAACACTACATTCACAACATGTACATAGCATCATATGTACATAACATTGCATATACAACATGTACTTAGCACCGTCGGTACCCAACACCACATATGAAATCATGCACACAACACTATATATGCAACATGCATCCCAAATAATATATGAAACATGCACACAACATAATATTAACACAATACTGCATATGATACATGTAAACAACATTGGTACTACACATCCTAAGACCACATTGTCCTTACCAAACAACCTTGTTGTTATTCTCTTATCTGTGCTTGTACCAACATGTCACAGATCATACTTCTTTCCTTACGTTGCTGTATCCCTCAACATTACATGTCCATAACATAAACATAGACATAATATAATCACATAATATCAATTCATATTCACATGATAGTGAACTTGTAGATATGTCAAGGCTACTCTTCCCACTTGATTCCTCATAAACCAGGAACCTCTTCATGTCATTCACCTGCATAAGCAATCATTCCTCCACAAGAATTATTCATGACGACCTTGCCAAATGAAGATATATATATATATATAAACATTAGCATAAAACAATCATGTTGGCAAACCAGCTCCAAAAATAAAAGAAAAGAGATATCAACGGCTTAGAAATAAGCCACTTCGAGGGGGAAAACTCCAATACATTACATGAATGAACAATTCTTGGATGATACAAATTAAAAAACCTCCTTTCTATATATAGGAGTCCATGGGGCCACAATGTAATCCTAGTGGGGCCATAATGTAATGCTAGCCGACCTAACAATAATAATTTAAGGGCACAATAATAACAATATTGGGGTTACAAGGGTACAATAATAACAATAAAGGGGTTACACTAACAAAAATAAGGGACTATACTAGTCATATAGGGACCTAACATGCCCCTCTCCTTCAAAAAAGTGTTGTCCTCAACGCTTGAGTAGCTATGGGTGCTTCTGTATAAAATTCTCATCCTCCCATGTAGAATCTTCAGTGCGTAAGTTCTTCCACTTGATGAGATACTCAGAAATTGATCGATTCCGTAGCTTTCGAGTTCTTATTTTCGTGACCTCTTCAGGTTCCAATATAAATTTTCCTTCCTCATAAAGTTCTGGCAATATTGTTTGAACTGGAAGATTTTCACCTATAACCTTCTTTAAGCATGAAACATGGAAAACTGGATGCACTCGTGAAGAAGCAGGAAGATCCAATTTGTATGCCATAGTACCAATCTTTTGCAACACCTTGTAAGGACCATAGTACTTTGGATATAATTTATTATCCTTCTTAGCTTGCTTGAGGGACATTTGTTTGTATGGTTGTAGCCATAAAAATACCCAGTCTCCTACATCAAAACTTCTCTCACTGCGATGTTGATCTTCCTGTTGTTTCATTCAATTTTGTACCAAATTCAGGTTATCCTTTAAGAGTTGGAGAACTTCTTGTTGATGCTCGATGTGATCTTCCACTACTTGAACCTTAAAATTTTCTCTTAAAGATGATGTGATGGATGGTGGATGATATCCATAAAATTCCATAAATGGGGTCATTTTTGTTGTAGTATGGAAGGAAGTGTTATACCACCATTCAGTGAGAGGTAACCACTTGACCCATTGTGTTTGTTTATCAGATACAAAAGAACTAAGATATCCTTCAAAAAATTTATTTACTATCTTAGTTTGACCAATGGATTGAGGATGATAAGATGAGATATGAGCTAATTGAGTACCCAAACAAGAAAATAACTCTGTCCAAAATGTTTTAGTAAAAATGGGATCTCTGTCGCTCACAATAACGCTTGGGTTTCCATGTAGCTTTTGAATTGTGTCCATAAATGTAGTAGCAAATGTGCTTGATTTAAATGGATGAGATAATGCAAAAAAGTATGCATACTTGGTAAGTCTATCAACTACCACCATGATGACACTCTTTCCTTCGGACTTAGGTAAACCTGTGATAAAATCCATTGAAATCTCCTCCCAACATTGAATTGGAATGGATAAAGGTTGTAGAAGTCCCGGGGTCTTAATTGTCTCAACTTTATTCTGCTGGAAAACCAAACATTCCGCCACAAACTTTTGAATATAAAATTTAAGGCCATCCCAAAAAAATTATTTCTTCACCCTGTGGTAAGTTTTTAAAAATCCTGAGTGTCCTCCTAAAGGAGAAGTGTGCAATTCCAGAAGAATATTTTGTTTTAGTTGGGAATTCTTACAAAGATATAAGCGATATTTGTACCATAAGGAATCATTTTCCAACTAAATGTATCAGATGTACTAGGATCTTGCTGCAACTTTTGAATGAGTGTCCACACTTCTTCGTCCTTCTTCCATTCATCTCTTGCTTCGGTTATCCAATCTGGTTGGATAATAGAAATGGCACAAAGCAATGCTTCCACCTCTTCATTCTTTCTTGAGAGTGCATCTACAACAACATTTAGCTTCGCTTTTTTGTAGGTTATTTCAAAGTCATAACCCAACATCTTTCTGACCCATTTTTGCTGCTCTTCTGAACATTGTCCTTGTTCCAAGAAGTGTTTAAGACTATCATGATCAATTTTTACCTTGAAGTGTCCTCCCATTAGGTAAGGTCACCATTTCTTTAGTGCATGAAGTATTGCTAACATTTCCTTCTCATAAATAGGTTTCTGTAAATAATTTCCTTTAATTGAATGACTTTCAAAAGCAATGGGTCTTCCTTCTTGCATTAAAAAAGCACCAATTCCATTTCTTGAGGCATCACATTCCACAATAAAGGTTTTTGTGAAGTCTGGCGTAGCTAAGACCGGTGCTAGGCATATTTTCTCTTTAAGATGTTCAAAGGCCTTAGTTTCTTTAGGAGTCCATGAAAATGCATCTTTCTTCCATAATGTTGTTAGAGGTGCTGCTATTCTCCCATAATTCTTAACAAACTTGCGATAATACCTTATTAACCCGAGAATTCCTCGCAACTGCTTTATGGTTGTGGGGACTTTCCATTCCTTAATGGATTTAATTTTGTTAGGGTCTACCTTAACACCCTCATGAGATTCAATATGACCCAGATATTCCACCTCTTGTACTCCAAAGAAACATTTGAATGTTTTTTCATATAGTTGTTTCTCTTGCAATAGTTTGAGCACCATGTCAACATGTTGAACATGATCCTTCCAAGACGTGCTGTAGATTAGTATATAATCAAAAAATACTAGCACAAATTTTCTAAGGAAGGGTTTGAAAATGGAATTCATCAACCCTTGAAATGTAGAAGGTGCATTGGTAAGGCCAAAAGGCATGACCAAAAATTCATAATGACCCTCATGAGCTCGAAATGCTGTTTTTGGAATATCTTCAGTCTTCATTCTAATTTGATGATATCCTGAACGAAGATCCAACTTGGTAAAATAAATTGCTCCATGTAATTCATCCAACAATTCATCAATCACAGGAATGAGAAATTTATCTTTAATGGTGAGCTTATTGAGCTCCCTATAATCTGGACACATGCACCATGATCCATCCTTCTTGTGTACCAACACTACAGGAGTAGAGAAAGAACTTTGACTAGGTTGAATTATACTTGCCTCTAACATTTCTGCAATCATACGTTCAATTTCACTCTTATGGACATAAGGATATCTATAAGGCCTGATGTTTAGGGGAACACTTCCTGGAATCAAATGAATAGCATGATCATGATCAAGAATAGGTGGGAGTCCTTTGGGAGTTTCAAACACCTTGGGATTATTGTCCAAGACTTTTTGGAGATCTGCAGAAATAGATGATTTTGATGTTGGAACTTCTAGTGAGCATAATTGTGCAATTACGCCTCGTTGTTCTTTCTTTAGAAGCCTTTTCATGACATTAGAGCTTATTATCTTTCCTGGCTTCCCTGCAATACCCCGTAATTCGACTTCCTTTCCTTCTGAAAAATTTTTCAAGAAAATTTCTTGAAAATTAAAAGCTATCGTCCCCAAAGATTGTAACCATTCTACTCCTAGTACAACATCAACACCTCCCATAGGAATGGAAAGAATTGGAATATTCAATACATATTTCCCCCATGGTTAGCTCTATATTATGGCATTTTCGAGAGAAATTTATAGTTCCTCGATTTGCAACCATCACTTGATATTTTGTTGCTGGGTATAGGAAACAATTCAATTTCTTGGCTACCTTACAATGAATAAAATTATGGGTACTACCTGAATCAATCAACACTATTACCTTTTCCTTCTTGATATGTTCTTCTATCTTGAAAGTTTGAGGAGTAGTAATTCCTGCCAATGCATTACACGATATGGTTGGACTCATTTCTTCCTCTTCTAGGGTTGGTTCCTGGTGTATATCCTCTTCTTTTGAAGATTCTTGTTCATTTTCTTCTTCCTCTTCACAATCTATGTAAAATAATTTCTTCTCAGCACACTTATGACCTTTAGTGTATTTTCTATCTCAACTGTAGCAAAGCCCTTTTTCTCTTTTTTCTTCCAATTGTTGTGGTGTCAACCTTGTAGGTTGTGGAAATCTAGGCGTAGCAACACTTCCTTCTTTATAGAAGTGAGTGGTAGGCTTCCTTGTCGCCATAATTTTACATTCAATTTTTCTTGCCAACCTGAATGCCTTCTTCAATGAATCAGGTTCCAAAACGCGAACTTCATGTTGGATGTTATCCTTTAAAGTGCCTATGAAGAGATCAATCCTGTGTTCCTCTGGAATATCAGTTTACCCTTATATTCAATTTTTTGGAAGTCCTCAATGTGCTGCCCCACTAAACCCTTTTGTTTGAGATTTATCAATTGGCTAAAGAAGGTGTTGCTCTTTGTATCCTCATAATGTGCTATCATTTCCTCCGTAAAAATTGACTAAGTGACAATTTTTTTATGGGAGCAAAGCCATCGATACCATAAAAATGTATTTTGTTCTAAATGTAAAGTTGCAATGCATACCTTTTGTGTGTTTTTCACATTATTGAGATCAAAATATTGCTCCATTTGTAGTATCCATGTTACAGGATACTTTCCATCAAACTTCCTCATATCCATTTTTGGAATATGATGGTTCTTCCCTCCAACATTAGAGTTTATGAAATCACAATTAAAATTTATTTTGTTCTCATCATCAGTTTCCTCTACTATATTTTCCCCATTAGGAAACATTTCTTGTATCAACTTTGTCAAACCTTCCATGTCTTCTTTTAGATCATTCTTCATGTTTTCCATTTTTTTATCGATCTTAGCTTCCATGCCATCCATCTTAGATTCCATGCCAGCTTCCATGCCATCCATCTTAGCTTCCATGCCATTATTCAAACCATCCATATTAGATTCCATGCATTTCTTCAAGCCATCCATCTTAGTTTCCGCACCTTTCTTCAAAACTTCCATATCATTTTTTGTTGCTTTTTGTGAGAGCAAAATTTGTTGCACTTTCTCTTCTAATTTTGATATGCCATTTTTCCATTTTTCGTCTTCATGAGTCATAGTAGAGCCTTCTAAAGGCGTAATGGGTGTTGAATTATTTTTAGGGGCCATTTGAGAATCCAATACTGATATCTATTCTATAATATGCCCTTGGAATCAATTGAACTTGATTCTTCAAACAAGACTTATGCAATTCGAAAAACAAATACACACCTTTTAATTGCTTTTGAGGAGCTCGATATTGAAATTGACTTATCTTTATAATTTTAGATCCTCAATATTTGAAATTTGGCTCTGTATTAGTCCCCTAAATCTTCTTTCAAATTCCATAGGTCTGACTTGATTTGGTTTCTTCAAGAAAGAGTTATTTCCAATCTCCCACAATGACATAATTATGGACTGATTCAGTAGAGTGAACTTGTACGACTTGCCACGTGTCACTGTGTGCTCCTTTGTCTCTAAAATTTATATACGGGAAACTACAGTCTGTTTACTTCCAGAAAATATTTACAAAATTCCAATCCGAATCTCAGAGAGAGAGTTATGAAGATTTTCCCACGATCACCTCTTTGAGATGAAATTAGGAAGCCTAAAAAAGACTTAACTTCAACATATGATATCTCCGAAAATATTGCGAACCACGCTCTAAAATTTTGTGACGTTGTTCCTCAGGCTCTCATCTTCGCACTCTAACAATTTCAGCTTATGAACCTTTGTAGAAACAATGTTATAGCAAAAATTCCATGATGATATTTTTAAGTGAAATTCAGGAGCCTGCAAAAAGCCCTAACTTCCACAGATCATATCTCCGAAAATATTGTGAACCAAGCTCTAAAATTTTGTGACGAGGTTCCTCCAGAGTTCGGCTTCGCACCCTAAAAATTTCAGCTTCTGAACCTTCATAGAAATTTTTTTTTAGTGAAAATTCCACGATGACCTGTTTGGAGCAGTGAAACCCTAGAATCCAAAGCTCTGATACCAAATGTTGGGAAACCAGCTCCAAAAATAGAAGAAAAGAGATATCAGAGCCTTATAAATAAGCCACTTCAAGGGGGCAATCTCCAATATATTACATGAATGAAACATTCTTGGATGATACAAATTACAAAACCTCCTTTCTATATATAGGAGTCCATGGGGCCATAATGTAATCCTAGTGGGGCCACAATGTAATCCAAGCCGACCTAACAATAATAATTTAAGGGCACAATAATAACAATATGGGGGTTACAGGGGTATAATAATAACAACAAGGGGGTCACACTAACAACAATAAGGGACTATACTAGTAATATAGGGACCTAACAAATCATGATCGTATCAGACAATGACATACATAAATATATATACATGTATACATATAAATATCAACATAAAATAATCATAATCTCTGACGACCCTGTCAGACAACAACATACATACATACATACATACATGTATACATATATAGACATCAACATAATCATAATCACAACATCATTACCATATATCATACATTTATGGTTAAGAGAACTCCCTTTATCCACGCAACGCATGCAAAA
Organism: Pinus albicaulis; assembly: GCA_034641835.2. Lineage (NCBI taxonomy): Eukaryota > Viridiplantae > Streptophyta > Pinopsida > Pinales > Pinaceae > Pinus > Pinus albicaulis. The sequence goes on from CM076578.1 coordinate 123,341,112, forward strand.
CATTGATAACAACATTTCCCAACATGGCTAAGGCATCTAATGCCTCAAATCCATTTACTCTACCTTACCTAATTACCTTTCTCATGACCGATTTACTATCATCCATTTACCATAATGGACCCAACCAGTCCGACCGATTGTCATATTTTTACCTTCAACTGCCCTTATAGATGCACCGAGCTTCCTCTGAGTCTTACATTACATGTTAGGGTTAATTACACCCTTTTTGAGCTCCATCAAATTTCCTCTTTTACAAACCAATTCCAAAAACCCTCAAAACATAAAGGCAAGGACAAGAAACAAAAAAGAATAATACCATGAAAACCAATAGCAATACGACACTGCAACAAAGTGGTATGGCCATACACTAGACATAAAAAAAGCTGCAAATAAAGCACAACCAATCATAAAAGATCGAAAGAAAAATACTAGCAACAAATACCGTGACTCAATCCCCATGGTTCCCAGTACTTTCAAAGGAAATCTCAACCTGAGCCTTCTTCAAGATTCCATGGAAGTCTCTTTTCCATGCAACTCCCTATATCGTACTACCATATGTTGGTATCCCGTGTTTTGACAGTTTGGCAAATCAAAAGACAAGGCAACATCAGAACCAATCTTTAGAGTTCCAGGATCTAGTCCTCCTGTTCTCAGAGAGGGATCTCTCAAATATTTGTTTGCAAAGGTTTATCTTGTTTGCTTTGGTTATGGATTTTTAGAATAGTTATTACGTGCAAATGTTTGTTTGGTTGGGTTGAGTTGATACAGCAGAATATGAAAGGTCTAGGAAAGATAGACAGAAAGAGGAAATATCCGGTTCATTGGGCAATGGAGTCAAAATAAGATCATGACAAACTCTTCAAGGGATATGGGATATCAAAGGGAAAATCTAACTTGGCCATAGGATCCTTTGTTTTGGAATGAGATGAACATTAATGATTTGGAAAAAGAAATTTAATTCTCAACAAAGAGAACTTGAGAAACATAACTTATCAATAAAGAGATATTTGATAGACAGGGCTAACCATAAATTCTACAAACATTCTTTAAGCAAATAATGATTTCAAGACAACTTCTAAAATGAAATCTAAGATTCGGGGAACACCCTTTTTCCTCAAAGATCTTATTTTAAAGGATTTAGAAAACATAAAAGATTCACTGATAATTGCATTCATAGAAGAGGGAACACCTAAATAACATCTGTGTTTGCAACTATAAAGACCTTCAAAACAACCGTTTAAGCAGGGGCAAAGGGTAAGATCAAAACCGACCTCTTTGGTTAACTTAAGACAATGGTACTTCGAAGGGAGACTTCAATAACGGCTTTCAAGTGATGACAGACAAGCAGGGAGAACCATAACATGCTGAAACCAACTATTTGAGCTATCAAGGAAATAAACGAGCATGAAGACTAAAGAGAAGGTTTAAAGCCTCTAAAATACTTCAGCAGAAGAAAACATAAAACAATGAAGGGTGAACAGGTCTAAGGTGCTTCCAGGAGTCATTTCTTAGCCTAAAAATTTCAGCCTACTGTAGTAAGAAATTATGGAACATAATGAAAACAAGGGAAAAAACATTTAACAGTTCAGAGCACTTCACCAACAGCCAAGCTCATGGATCCAATGATAGAGCCTTCTCAGGAACAGACATGCAACGGCATCATCAAGACATCCAAGACTCCAAATTATTTTCAACTTCAACAGACTTGTATATTTATTACAGAGAGTTTCAATATTACAACTTGTGATCAAACAGCAACCAACCTTCTCATCTTATGCAGAAGTACTTATAGGAAGATGAGGAGGTGAGAACTAACAAAAATATCTCGTGAACCATTAATACAGATTAAATGACTTCTCGGTCTCTTGAGGGGTTCGATGGAGAAGTGCACAGGTGGATCACTGTATTAATGTTTTACAATTAATATCAAAGCTCGGTGGGAGCTTTATTTGACTTTGAGGCTCTATGTTCTGTCCGGAGCAACTCTGCAACTATTTTCTATTACACTCCTTTGGCAGAATTAACTTCTTGGCAGCGCTGGAGGCAGATATTTCCTGAATCAATAACTTCGGCCTCTATTTGAAAGGTTTGAGGCAACAGGTGGCTTGGTGGTAGCTGAGGAATCAATTTGCCTCAGATGTGGTGGTGAAGGCTTTCTGTCTGATTAAACACTTTAGGTTTTCCTTTAAACTGTGTTTTAGATTGAGGATTAGGCTTTTGATAACTTTCTTAGCCTTAATCCCCATAAAAACTGTCTTCAATCTTCATCTGCGGTGCTCTGTCTTTAAAACTGATACTCTTTAACTGTGTTTGAATTAAAACAGTGTCTTGTCGATGTGTAGACCCGCACTGGGCTTTACAGCATCAATACTCATAGAGTACTGACGAAACATGGAATAGAGCCCGTGGATGGCTTCTCTGTAATGAAACGAGGGCATGAGAATCGTCATTCCCAGCCCTTGGCATTTCTTCGTTATACAATGGAAAACCATTTAGAACACCTGCATCAAACACAAAACAATTAAGAAATCCTGCGAAAAATAGGTTTAAACTGCTTCAGATGGCGGGGGAGGAGCGTAGCCGTCGGATAAGAATATCTAACGGTGGAGATCGGCGCAAAATAGGAAAATGAGAGCGGGGAGAAGAAATAAGGAAGGGTGGTTTTGGACCGTCTGATCTGGACACGTGGACGGTCCAGATCTAATCGGAGGATCTCAATCGGGGGTGGCAGGCAAGTGCATGCGATGTAAATTTCCAATGCGATTAAGCACTGGCCGTTGATCTGCAGATCAGATCGACGGCGGAAGGTGAATCGGAGGGTTTTCGAAACGGCGCAAGACTTGTGATCGGAGGGAATAAGGACCATTGGATCTTCGGGAGGATGGACGGCTCAGATTGGATCGGGGATCGGCAATCGGGAGTGCAACAAAAACGCATGCGATTTGAAAATTGCGATTAGAAACTTGCGATTGAGCGCTGCCCGTCCGATCCTCAGGGAGATGGACGACCCAGATTTAATCGGAGGATCACGATCGGGGAGGGCAGAAAAGGGGATGCGATTGAAACGCAGCGATGTGATTGAGCGCTGTCCGTCCGATCATCAGGGAGATGGACGGCCCAGATTTAATCGGAGGATCGCAATCAGGGAGGTCACACAACAACATGCGATTGAAACTTTGCGATTGAGCCCTTTGCGATTGGGTGATAGCCATCGGATCGGGTCTAGATCGATGGTCCAGATCCTTTGATTTCTTGCACCGGCGGGACCCTTATACTTTGCGAGAAACCCAAAAAATTTCGATAAACACCAAGGTTTTGAGTGGATCGGGTAGAAAATATATATGATAGGCTAGCGCCCGATTGCGGGGCCACTGGGTGTATGGAGTACCATGGGCCCGGGGCTTTATATAACTAGGGCTAATCGCAATCGGAACATTCGGGCCTGGTCTTTCAATCGACCCATTTGTAATTTCTCCGATCACGATTGCGCGATTGGTCTTTTTGATCAACCCATTTTCATTTATCACGTGTTCTTAAGTTTTTAACTTAAAACTTCGGAAAGTGGGTTTTTGGGTTTACAAAGGAAAAAATTGATCAGAGAGGGATTTTTCAATGGTTTAACGCCCGATTGCGGGCCTATGGGTTAAACGAAATAACAATATGATCTGCGGTTTATGACAAAGGGGCTGATCGCAATCGGCATTTTGAAATGGCTCACAAACATGCACACTTGAATCTTTCCGATGCGATTAGCGCCGAAAAGCTTGGCGTTTGGTTTCGACGCATGGGCATGTGGGGGAAGTGGTTTAGGACTTAGCCCAAGGGGCTTAGGTCCATAGCAATAAAACTTTGTTTTTTATGAAAAATTTCAAGGTTTTTAAATGGATTTTGGGGGTTTCGGCATAGCTCAAAAAAGAAGTTTTAAACCATGTCAGGAAGATTTTCACGGATGGAGGGAGAAAATTATGAAAAGTAGAGGAATAATCTGGAGAAAAAAGGGAAGAAAATGATGGTTTCTTTAGCAATTTGTTATACGAAATCAACAGAATTTTCTGAGTATAAAATGGGACAGCAAATGAGGATTTGGGACAGAGGCATGAGGCCTTAAAGAGACTTCAAGAGCCAACAATTTTTAGTGATAAAATTTGTTCCTTGGAGGCTCAAAAAAGATCTTAGCCACCTTTTGGTATAACAAAATATTATAGGTGGCTAACACCATAAACACATAACTGTCAGTGCATAAGTAGATATAACAATATACTATTCATCTTACCTTTTTGTGCCAAGCACACTTCCTTGTAACTTAACACACATGCCAGCCACATGGTCAAAGATCAAGACATCGTATCTATTAATTTTAAATCAAAATTTACCAATTCTAACAACCATGTCATAATCAACAACGAATTCACATTCATTATTCATAATACATAATGCTACAACTATCACCTACTTACACTCAAGTACATATCAGTTGTTCTGAACACATATGTGTTAGTGAAATAATTTCAAACAAGACCATTGCTTCATGCACTATTATAGATACGAACTAATATCATGCAACTGGTCAAACATTCAAATAATAGATAGATGACATAATAGACACCAAACACTCAAATACAAAATATATGACATAATAAAACATTCAAGCACCAAATAGACGACATAAGAAACCTCATACCAAATAGGTGATATAATCAAACACTCAAACACCAAATATATGAAATAATCAAACTCATACCTAAACGTATCTCAGGGGAGGCTATCTCGTCTGCACCATCAATCTATATTCTTATGAGACAATATCACAAGCATATCGACTCAGACTTGAATGTCATAACCCTAACCATCTGTATAGGCCAATACAAATGAGAATGATACATATGCCATCAAGGTCCTAAGTAAAATGACCATAATCATCATGCATATGACGAAAATGCATATAACAACAAGTTACTATGCTTCATGACTAACCGAAACTGGTACATATGATCACACTGATTAACTAACATCTATCATACATGTAACTGCAATAACAATAGAATGAAAAACATTTACACAACCATAATTCTTATAACATGTACAAACATGTATCTGCATGCCAAACATACAATACCTGTATGATGATTTTCTCTTACCCCAAATTCTAGTGTTGCAACGTCACTTTGATGATCTGCATCTTCTGCTCTATCTCGGCTAACACATCAGCACCATAACACACCAATAGCATCATAATGACATAAAATTACATGCAATGACCTCATGCATGACAACCTTGACCATGGAAATGCATGCATAAAAACATGCATTCAACTCATCTGGTCCAAGTGTTGAGCCATGCTTTGATACCACCTGTAACATACCTCTCCCCTCACATCTACCCACTTTCACCGGCTTACCCAAGGTAAACATGAGATGAGGGAAATTATGACAAGACTCAACCTCCTAGGCAACTTTAATGAAATGGAGTCGAAGAAAAAAACCTTACTTACTTCCCTCAAGTGCCTCGGGACCCTCCAGGAGTAACCCAACCCCTCAAGGTGTCCATCCCCTGATCCAAATTAACCTTTCCTGAGATGGAGCCTTAGTCGCTCCCTTTCTAAGCCCTCCATGTGACTGGAAACCTCCAGTCGCTCCCATAAGCCTACATCAGGGTGACTGTGTCATTTTATTCCCAATGATGTGCCAACGATTACAGAATTTAAGGAATATTTTCAGAGCTGGGGCTAAGCCTCTACCCAGAAATCCATATAACTTTCAAAACTCATACAATGCATGAATACACTGATTATAAACCAAAAATTTAAACCAGAGGCTAGGCCTGAAATTCCATCAAACACTTGGTAGATATGCAATCTACAGGTCATGAGTGCAAGTCTGAGCATAAGGGACTGAAAACTCATATGAGAATTAACAAGAATGATCAATGATTATCTTAGTTACAAGTCTTGCATCCATGATTCTTTCAGTTACAAGTAAAAACATGAAAATATCCATGACTAAAAACAATCATATATCCAAGCTTATAACCAACATATAAACATATAAATAACCATAAGATAAAAGCCATTAAAGCCACATAATAACGAGTACATTTACCAATAAAAAGAAAGAGAACTTAGCTTTCATTAAACATAGGCAAGAGTTAATCATGTTAGGGACTTCCACGTACCACCCAACCATAGACATGGTTGAAGCAAATATTTCTTTCTGCCAGTCACCCCTGTGCCATATTCCAAGCATGAATGTGGGATCTCATGGGATAAAGAAATATAAAACAAACAATAGAATCTAGAGGTTAAACCACCACCACCCTCACCATACCGTGATCTCTCCTAAACCAGCCCTGAGACTGCAAAACTAAACCAAGCTTGGAGTGCCTTCAGATTCATTCACCATTCTTGAGGAACTTTTACGTCTTTAAGTCTCTAGGATTTACCTCAATCCACCCTGGATCACTAGGACCTAACCAAGACTCCAACCTAGGATTTACCGTGTATCCCACCATTACCAGTCAAGGGATTCCCAGGCCTTTGGGAATGTTCATGAGACCACCTCCACCCCGAATTTGGAAACCTTCCAGCAATTCTAGAGCTCAAAACCGAGAAAACACCCAGGACATTATGGCTATCAGGAAATGGCAAGGCAAGGTTGAAAAACACTCTCAAAACTCGACAAAAAAATTCCACCAACAACAAAAGAACCAAATACCAACATGCCCATATCATTCATGTCAAAACTATCTAGGAAATCATACATGCAATCTGTTACCTACAAGTATTCCCGCTGATGCTTGCTTGTTCCAACCTTTCCTTGCTTGATATTTTCTCTCCTTTGCCTTATTTTTCCTTCTTTTTATTTTCTTAATCCAATGCTATAGTGCTCCATGAAAACTCTAAGTGTCCAAGAGTGAGAGAGAGAGAGAGAGAGAGAGAGAGAATATAGAGAGAGCTCCAAAATTGAACTGGCAAAAAAGGTACACACTGATCCTCAAAATCCCTTTTTTTAATGTGGCCTCTATTTTCTTCAATTTTCCATTTTTTTCCTTCATTTATCCCCCCATATGCAACCTATGACCTTTCACCTTCCTTTTCTCCTAATTTCCTTTATTTTCATAAATAACTTTGCAAAAAATACATTTTTCCTTTTCAAAGCCTTAGCCATTGCCTTTGAAAATTTTTCTTTAGCCATAAAAACATGAAGTGATTCCCACTGTTGTGTAACCAGCTCCAAAAATTGAAGAAAAGAGATATCAATGCCTTGGAAATAAGCCACTTCGAGGGGGCAACCTCCAATACATTACATAAATGAACAATTCTTGGATGATCCAATTTACAAAACCTCCTTTCTATATATAGGAGTCCATGGGGCCATAATGTAATCCTAGTGGGCCACAATGTAATCCTAGCCGACCTAACAATAATAATTTAAGGGCACAATAATAATAAAATGGGGGTTGCAAGGGTACAATAATAACAATAAGGGGGTTACACTAACAACAATAAGGGACTATACTAGTAATATAGGGACCTAACATGCCCCTCTCCTTCAAAAAAAGTGTTGTCCTCAACGCTTGAGTAGCTCTGGGTGCTTTCGTATAAAATTCTCATCCTCCCATGTAGAATCTTCAGTGGGTAAGTTCTTCCACTTGATGAGATACTCTGAAATTGATCGATTCCGTAGTTGTCGAGTTCTTGTTTCCGTGACCGCTTCAGGTTCCAATATGATTTTTCCTTCCTCATCAAGTTCTGGTAATATTGTTTGAATTGGAAGATTTTCACCGATAACCTTCTTTAAGCATGAAACATGGAAAATTGGATGTACTCGCGAAGAAGTAGGAAGCTCCAATTTGTATGCCATAGTACCAATCTCTTGCAACAACTTGTAAGGACCATAGTACTTTGGTAATAATTTATTATCCTTATTTGCTTGCTTGAGGGAAATTTGTTTGTATGGTTGTAGCCGTAAAAATACCCAATCTCCTACATAAAAAATTCTCTCGCTGCGATGTTGATCTGCTTGTTGTTTCATTCAATTTTGTGCCGAATTAAAGTTATCCTTTAAGAGTTGGAGAACTTCTTGCTGATGCTCGATGTGATCTTCCACTGCTTGAACCTTCGAATTTTCCCTTAAAGATGATGTGATGGATGGTGGATGATATCCATAAAGTGCCATAAATGTGGTCATTTTTTCTGTAGTATGGAAGGAAGTGTTATACCACCATTCAGCAAGAGGTAACCACTTGACCAATTGTGTTTGTTTATCAGATACAAAACAACGAGGATATCCTTCCAAACATTTATTTACTATCTCAGTTTGACCATCAGATTGAGGATGATAAGATGAGCTATGAGCTAATTGAGTACCCAAACAAGAAAATAACTCCGTCCAAAAATTTCCAGTAAAAATGGGATCTCTGTCGCTCACAATAACCCTTGGGCTTCCATGTAGATTTTGAATTATGTCCATAAATGTAGTAGCAACCGTACTTGCTTTAAATGGATGAGATAATGCACAAAAGTGTGCATACTTGGTAAGTCTATCAACTACCACCATGATGACATTCTTTCCTTCGGACTTAGGTAAACCTGTGATAAAATCCATTGAAATCTCCTCCCAATGTTGAATTGGAATGGATAAAGGTTGTAGAAGTCCTAGGGTCTTAATTTTCTCCACTTTATTCTGCTGGCAAACCAAACATTCCGCCACAAACTTTTGAATATCAGATTTAAGGCCATCCCAAAAAAATTCTTTCTTCACCCTGTGGTAAGTTTTTAAAATCCTGAGTGTCCTCCTAAAGGAGAAGTGTGCAATTCCAGAAGAATATTTTGTTTTAGTTGGGAATTCTTACAAAGATATAAGCGATCTTTGTACCATAAGGAATCATTTTTCCAACTAAATGTATCGGATGTACTAGGATCTTGCTGCAACTTTTGAATGAGTGTCCATACATCTTTGTCCTTCTTCCATTCATCTCTTGCTTCAGTTATCCAATCTGGTTGGATAAATGAAATGGCACAAAGCAATGCTTCCACCTCTTCATTCTTTCTTGAGAGTGCATCTGCAACAACATTAAGCTTTCCTTTTTTGTAGATTATTTCAAAGTCATAACCCAACATCTTGGTGACCCATTTTTGCTGCTCTTTTGAAGATAGTCTTTGTTCCAAAAAGTGTTTAAGACTATCATGATCAGCTTTTACCTTGAAGTGTCTTCCCATTAGGTAAGTTCACCATTTCTTTAGTGCATGCAGTATTGCTAACATTTCCTTCTCATAAATAGGTTTCTGTAGATACTTTCCTTTGATTGGACGACTTTCAAAAGCAATGGGTCTTCCTTCCTGCATTAAAACTGCACCAATTCCATTTCCTGAGGCATCACATTCCACAATAAAGGTTTTTGTGAAGTCCGGCGTAGCTAAGACCGGTGCTAGGCACATTGCCTCTTTAAGATGTTCAAAGGCCTTAGTTGCTTCAGGAGTCCATGAAAATGCATCTTTCTTCAATAATGTTGTTATAGGTGCCGCTATTCTCCCATAATTCTTAACAAACTTGCGATAATACCCTGTTAACCCGAGAAATCCTCGCAACTGCTTTATGGTTGTGGGAACTTTCCATTCCTTAATGGCTTTAATTTTGTTAGGGTCTACTTTAACACCCTCGTGAGATACAATATGACCCAGATATTCCACCTCTTGTACTCCAAAGAAAATTTTGGATTTTTTTGCATATAATTGTTTCTCCTGCAATAGTTTGAGCACCCTGTCAACATGTTCAACATGATCCTTCCAAGACCTGCTGTAGATTAGTATATCATCAAAAAATACTAGCACAAATTTTCTAAGGAAGGGTTTGAAAATGGAATCCATCAACCCTTGAAATGTAGAAGGTGCATTGGTAAGGCCAAAAGGCATGACCAAAAATTCATAATGACCCTCATGAGTTCGAAATGTTGTGTTTGGAATATCTTCAATCTTCATTCTAATTTGATGATATCCTGAACGAAGATCCAACTTGGTAAAATAAATTGCTCCATGTAATTCATCCAATAATTCATCAATCACAGGAATGGGAAATTTGTCTTTAATGGTGAGTTTATTGAGCTCCCTATAATCCGGACACATTCGCCATGATTCATCCTTCTTGTGCACCAAAAATACAGGAGCAAAGAAAGAACTTTGACTAGGTTGAATTATACCCGCCTCTAACATTTCTGCAATCATGCGTTCAATTTCGCTCTTTTGGAAGTAAGGATATCTATAAGGCCGGATGTTTGGAGGAACACTTCCCGGAATCAAATGAATAGCATGATCATGATCACGAATAGGTGGGAGTCCTTTGGGAGTTTCAAACACCTTGGAATGATTGTCCAAGACTTGTTGGAGATCTGCAGAAATAGATGATTTTGATGTTGGAACTTCTAGTGAGCATAATTGTGCAATTATGCCTCGTTGTTCTTTCTTTAGAAGCTTTGTCATGACATTAGAGCTTATTATCCTTCCCAACTTCCCTTCAATACCCCGTAATTTGACTTCCTTTCCTTCTGAAAAAAATTTCAAGAAAAGTTCTTGAAAATTAAAAGCTACCGTCCCCAAAGATTGTAACCATTGTACTCCTAGTACAACATCAGCACCTCCCATAGGAATGTAAATCATTGGACTAGTCAACAGATATTCCCCCATGGTTAGCTTCATATTATGGCATTTTCCAGAGCAATTTATAGTTCCTCCATTTGCAACCATCACTTGACATTCTGGTGCTGGGTATAGGAAACAATTTAATTCCTTGGCTACCTTACAATGAATAAAATTATGGGTGCTACCTCAATCAATCAACACTATTACCTTTTTCTTCTTGATATGTCCTTCTATCTTGAGAGTTTGAGGAGTGGTAATTCCTGCCAATGCATTACACGATATGGTTGGACTCATTTCTTCCTCTTCTAGGGTTGGTTCCTGGTGTATATCCTCTTATTTTTCATTTTCTTATTCCTCTTCACAATCTATGTAAAATAATTTCTTCTCAGCACACTTATGACCTTTAGTGTATTTTCTATCACAACTGTAGCAAAGCCCTTTTGCTCCTTTTTCTTCCAATTTTTGTGGTGTCAACCTTGTAGGTTGTGGAAATCTAGGCGTAGCAACACTTCCTTCTTTATAGAATTGAGTGGTAGGCTTCCTTGTCGCCAATATTTTACATTCAACTTTTCTTGCCAACCTGAATGCCTTCTCCAATGAATCTGGTTCCAAAACGCGAACTTCATGTTGGATGTTATCCTTTAAAGTGCCTATGAAGAGATCAATCCGGTGTTCCTCTGGAATATCAGTTACCCTTATATTCAATTTTTGGAAGTCCTCAATGTGCTGCCCCACTAAACCCTTTTGTTTGAGATTTATCAATTGGCTAAAGAAGGTGTTGCTCTTTGTATCCTCATAATGTGCTATCATTTCTTCCGTAAAAATTGACCAAGTCACAATTTTTTTACGGGAGCAAAGCCATCAATACCATACAAATGTATTTGTTCTAAATGTCAAGTTGCAATGCGTACCTTTTGTGTGTTTTGCACATTATGGAGATCAAAATATTGCTCCATCTGTAGTATCCATGTTACATGATCCTTCCCATCAGACTTCCTCATATCCATTTTTGGAATATGGTGGTTCTTCCCACCAACATTAGAGTTTATAAAATCACGATTAACATTTATTTTGTTCTCATCATGAGGTTCTTCTACTATCTTTTCACCATTAGAAAACATTTCTTGTATCAACTTTGTCAAACCTTCAATGTCTGCTTTTAGATCATTCTTCATGTTTTTCATGTTGTCTTTCATGTCATCCATCTTAGCTTCCACACCTTTCTTCAAAACTTTCATTTCATTTTTTGTTGCTCTTTGCGAGAGTGAAATTTGTTGCACTTGCTCTTGTAATTTTGATAGATCATGTTGTAATTCTTCATCTTCATGAGTCATAGTAGACCCTTCTGAAGGCTTAATGGCTGTTGAATTATTTTTACGGGGCATCTTTTAGAACCCAATACTGATATATATTCTACAATATGCTCTTGGAATCAATACAAATTGATTCTTCAAACAAGACTTATGCAATTCGGAAAAAATTACACACCTTTTTCTTGCTTTTGAGGAGCTCGATATTGAAATTGGATTATATCTATGATTTCAGCACTTCAATATCTGAATTTTGGAACCGACGTAGCCCTCTAAATTATCTTTCGAATGCCACAGGTCTGACCTGATTTGGATTCTCCAAGACAAAGTTGTGTCCAATCTCCCACAATGACCTAATTATGGACTAGTTCAGTAGAGCGAACTTGTACAACTTGCCATGTATCACTGTTTCGTCCTTTGTCTCTAAAATTGATAGCCAAGAAACTACATTCTGTGTACTTGCAGCCAATGTTTACAGCACTCCAATCCAATGCCCTAAGAGAGATTTATTGAAATTTTCCCACGATCACCTCTTTGAGATGAAATTCAGAAGCCTGAAAAAGCACTACCTTCCACAGATCATATCTCCAAAAATATTGTGAACCAAGCTTTGAAATGTTTTGAAACATTTCCTTAGGATTTTAGCTTTGCACCATACAGATTTCAGATTCTGAACCTTCGTAGAAACATTTTTATAGCGCAAATGCCACGATGACCTGTTTAGGAGCTTGAAAAAAGACCTAACTTCCATAGATCATATCTCCGAAAATATTGCAAACCAATTAGAAAATCTTCCTTAGGATTTCGGCTTCATACCCTAAAAATGTCAGCTTCTGAAACTTTGTAGAAAAATTTTTTATAGTGAAAATTCCACGATGACCTGTTTGGAGCAGCGAAACCCTAGAATCCAAACCTCTGATACCAAATGTTGTGTAACCAGCTCCAAAAATAGAAGAAAAGAGATATCAATGCCTTATAAATAATCCATTTCAAGGGGGCAACCTCCAATACATTACATAAATGAACAATTCTTGGATGATCCAATTTACAAAACCTCCTTTCTATATATAGGAGTCCATGGGGCCATAATGTAATCCTAGTGGGCCACAATGTGATCCTAGCCAACCTAATAATAATAATTTAAGGGCACAATAATAATAAAATGGGGGTTACAAGGGTACAATAATAACAATAAGGGGGTTACACTAACAACAATAAGGGACTATACTAGTAATATAGGGACCTAACACCCACTAGGATATATTGCCCAACATTCAGCTTGGAATAAGTGTCTCTTGCCCGTGGTCTTATTTTTCCTTTATTAACTTTTATTACATGAAGATTTAACTCGGACTTGTTACAACTGAGATACTCCAACAAGAGGCTGAAATTTTTTGTAAAAGAAGGACGAAATTTACTTCAGTAATAGTTCATTTTTTGCTCCATAATCTAATAAAACACTTCCAATAACTTTTATCCCACAATAGAAACATAACCAAAAAAATTTCTCCGTTAATTAACCTTAAGGTTCATGACTAGATATGAATGCATTTCTTCTTACACACACTTGAGTTCTCTCACTACTATCTTGACCAAGTTTCAAGCCAAAATGGAGGAGAGAGGTCTCTTATTTGTACAAGTCCAATCACCAAATAGATCTGACTTGTGTATAAGGAGGGGGGGGGGGGGGATGAAATGTTCTTAAAAGGAGCCCTTTTGACTGAGGATGAAATATCTAGTTTTCTCACTTAGAAAAGGTAGAAATTATGTTGTATATTTGCAACTACTCATGAAATTTTAATCAAAATCAAAAGACACAAACCTACTCTACTACTCTGCGGAAAGTAATTCATAATATAGAATAATAATCTTAGACATGAAATAAGAAACAACACACATGCAAAAAATATTTATTCTAGGGGAAGGAAATTTGCTAAAAAACCCAATGAATGCTTGCATTAATATGATGAATAGAGATGTATTAAAATTGGTTTTCTTAATTGAGCACAACCTACAAGTGAATAACCGATCTCTCTACTCACTGAGAAGCTCTGTCTCAGACTTATTCAATTTCTGCCTATGCTTGAGCCCCTATTTCCTTGCACCTCTCCTTGAGAAATTAGGCCCATATTATTTAGGAATTTCTCCAAAATGGATTACAAAATTCCTTGGGTTCATCATCTGACTCCATGCAACACCTGTAAACTCAAGACTAGTATACAAATGAAGTCACATTGTCTTGGAATCTCCACCAAGCCTTGGGAACTCAAATTATTTTCATGCACTAGGTATTTTAGGTTAATTTATCAATTAATTGGATGATCACTGATTTTGACTAATGTCCCATTACACAACTAACCCTCCACTAATTCCTCCAAGAGTTAGAACTAGTTTAATTGAAAACAACTTGAGATAACTGACCTTGATTGCTACAAATTAGTAATCACACATGCTTAACTAGAATCTAACTCCTCCAACTCGAATTTACTGAGTGAACTGGGTGACACAAGCCATGTCACATAAGTTAACTTCATCCAAGTTTTTCGCTGATGTGGAAATTCAAATTTTCTTAATTTAATCAAGGCAAAATCAAATTGAAAATTTCTTGATGAATTTTTTAACACTCCCTCTCAAAAAGAAAGGGATTATCAACCACCCCTATCCTGCGCTTGTGGAACTCGAACTTCCCTCTTTGACAAGGCCTTTTTCAAAATGTCAACATCTTGTTCCTCTGTCAAAATTTACTGAAAAAACATTATTTACCTCTGCACACAATCCCGTAAATGGTGATACCATACATCTATATGCTTGGATCGATCATGAAATACATGATTCTCAGAGAGCTTGATGCAACTATGATTACCACAATAGATCAAAGTTGGATCCATCATCTAACCAAATAGTCCAGCAAGTATAGTTCTCATCCAGATCGCCTCACATGTTGGTTGACTTGTAGCCATGTATTTTTCTTATGTCAAGTTGAGCGCCACATATCTTTTCTTCTTGTTGTAATAAGAAACCGTAGCAGACCCAAAACTAGAAATTCCACCTGTTGTACTCTTTCGGTCTGATGGAATCCTCGCCCAACATGCATATGTGAAGCCACAAAACTTCACTATGTACGTCCGTCTATACCATAGTCCAAACTGGGTATTTCCTATAACGTACCGTAGAACATGTCTAGTTGCCTTCCAAAATAAATTTTTTGGCCTAACCATAGCTTGGCTCAAATGGTTGAGTGAATAGCACATATCTGGTTGTGTGTTCACAAGATACATCAGTGAACCCACTAGGTGTCGATAAATGGTAGAATCCACTTCCTCACCTAAAGTGGCATCCTCCTTCCTCTAGTTGGTCGCTAGAGGTGTCCCCGTGGGTTTACAACTCTCTATGTGGGATCTCTGTAGTATCTCATTTACATACTTTCCTTGAGAGATAAACAGTTCCCCATCATATTTCAATAATTCCAACCTGAGGAAGTAGTGCATGAGACCCATGTCCTTCATTTCAAATTCTCTTGCAAGGTCTTCCTTGCAAGATCAGATCAGTTGTTAATCACCAGTTAAAATTAAATCATCAAAATATCAGACAATAATGATGAATTTACCTTCTACGAGGATATGATATAGGTTTGCATCTGGTCACTTTTAGTGAAGCCCGAATCAGTGAGATAGCTATCGATCCTGGTGTACCAACACAAGGTGCTCGTTTGCGACTGTACAACACTCACTTGAGTTTTCACACAGGAGACTCCCAATCAAAATCCTCAAATCCTTCTGGTTGCTCGATGTACACCTCCTCCTCAATAACTACATTGAGAAATTTGGATTTTACATCCATTGAGTGAATCTTCCATCCCATTTGTGCAACCAAAGAAAGAATTGATATAATGGATGAGTACCTTGTTACAAGAGAAAAGGTATCCTCATAGTCAATTCCCTCAACTTGAGAGTACCCCTTGGCCACAAATCCAGCCTTATACTTCTCTAAGCCTCCATCTGCTTCCTTATTAACCTTGAATATCCATCTCGAACCCAAAACGAATTTATTTGTTGGTCTTGGAACCACTTCTAAAACAATGTTCTTTACAATGGATTGTATTCCTCCACCATTGCATGAAGCCAAACAAGTTTCTCTACTTCTTCCTCAAAAGAGGATGGATCAGTATCTACAATATTAGTCATTAGTACCATGTAGCCAATGTATTGATCAGGTGAACATATTTTTCTACGCAAATTTGAAGGAGCACCCACATTCTCCCCCGCATCCTACACAAGTCTCTAAGATTACCTGGTTCTTTTCCTTCCTTCTTTGGATGGTTTTTCTTGAGTGGCTATCTCCACTCTCTGCTCCTCAATTTGTGGTTGCTCCGAAACTTCCTAAGGCTTCTCAGTTGGAGCTAAAACATCCTATTCTAGTGGGATTTAAAGATCCCTCTCAAGAGAGTTAAACATCACTTTCTCCTCATCAAACTTTACATCCCTTCACATAACTTTCATTATGAGGGATGGAAAGTACACATGGTAGTTGTGGGGATTTTTTGTTGTCAGCTTAAGCTTCTTCCTAGAATCTTTGGAGACATGGTAGTAAAAAAAGGCTCCAAAAATCCTGAAGTGTGACGCATCCAAATTTATCCACAAGAAAGCCCGCTTCAGTTTAATCACGCCCAAAATTCGATGAGGACTCTGGTTCTGCAAATAGACGACTATGTTGCATTCCTTTTCCCACAAGTGTAGTGGTAGGCCTTGGTCATGCAACATCAACCTCGCTTCTCTCACAATTATATAGTTCATTCCCTCATCCACTCCATTATGTTGTGGGTTGTGGGGTGTTGTCAACTCTCGTCGAATGCCTTCTTTTGATTTTTTTTTTTTTAAATTCATATGCACGTACTCACCTCCATTATCACTCTTGAGAGCCTTCACCTTCTTGCTAGTTTTTTTCTCAACCAATGCCTTGAATTTTATAAACTTTGAGAATGTCTCATCCTTCTTTCACATGAAGAAGATCCAACACTTCCATGGGAATTCATCAATATAAATTACAAAATATTTTTTTTCTGGAAGTGGAGTTTGTCGAGAAGGGTCCACATACATCATAGTGGATCCTTTCATGGACTGCATGCGCTTTTTTGTTCGGATCATGGAATGTGGATTTTATGTACTTCCTAGAGGTACATCCTTTTCATACATCTTGTTTCTCTAGTAGTCCTTTGAGGAGGCTTGTGGTTATTTGCTGCATAATCTTAAAAGTGCCATGATTCAAATGGCCAAATCTTCTGTGCTAAAGTTCACCAACATCGCAACTTTGCACCTTGTCTTCCTTTGTGCTTAATGAAACATAATATTCCACATATAGCTTATACAGGTTCTTCACACGAACCCCAATCTTCTTCACCTATCTCAGGGCTGTGTCTCAGGAATACCTTTCCTTTGCTGAAGATCACATCATAACTACAGTCTTCCAAAACTGCAACAAATATGAGATTTTTCTTTAGGCCCAGAATGAACATGACATCCTCGAGCCTAAGAGGGGAGCCTGAATCCCTTTGAAAGGTGACTGTACAAAGCCTGGTCGCGTTGTTCGTCTCTCAACTCAGTGTGCATCTGCAAATATTTTTCCTCCAGGATATTGAAAAAATCTCTACACCCTACCATGTGGAACGATGCACTTGAGTCCAAGTACTAGATGCTCCCCATCACTATTATGCAGGAAAATCTGTTCTTCGGAAAGAAGTGATCCCTCTAGCCCAATGAGTGGGTCTAGTAACAATCGCGACAAAGGATAGAAGCTTTCCTAGTTTAACATTGAAAGTAAAATGAGAGAGGGATAATGGCCTACCTCACTCCTTATCCGGTCATTTACTTGGTGTAGATGTGGATCCTTTTGCTTTTAGGCTCATTCCTCGGTATGCCTTCCGTGTCTGAATACCTATAAAGAATATCACACGGAAAAAGATGAAAGATACATAGTATATATGTTTCAAATAAAACTACATGACAGATGAAGGAGTATCATGCTAAACCAATTAGTATTAACATATTTATGGGAAGAAAATTATACTTTTCATTATAAAATGAACAAAGAGAAGCTTACAACCAGTGCCTTGATGTTGGAGGTCTCGTTCAGAGTGATAATCCAAATCCAAACCATGCTCTTCAATCTCTTCTCCTTCTTCATCAAATCGACAACATATGGGCGCAATCAGGAAGAAGTAAGGAAACCAACAATGACCAACCAAGATTCACTAACATGGCACTCTCTTATAGTAGGGCTAGGGAGGTTAAGGATCCACTAATTGGGGGGAAGGCCTTATCTCAAAGGGGAAAATATTTTGAGATAATATAAAGGGCCAAACATGGAAGTATTCGACCATATCCTCAACCAAAAGTACCATAAATCCATTCTTGAGAATTCTAGAGGTGGAAGCTTCTACTTCATTTTTGGAAATCCTGCATGAAGATGTCCAACACGAATTTACTGCTAAATTCTCACGCTGGAAGCACTGTTAACAGGATAGGGACAAGGTGACAAGTGTGATCTTATGAAGGGAAGGGCCAGGTTGGGCTTGTAAAACAAGGTTTTTTACAAACTTTTGTAGAAAATCTTCAATGCATTTCTTTTTTGGGTATTCAGGGATATCTTTAAGCATGTTGTCTAGGATGAACAAGTTTATACATCTTTTGTCGCTTTGAGATGTTTGTGACATGGGTGACACAAAAGACGACACTTGGGATAAGAACCGAGGAATGCAAAAAAATACTGTGTAATTGATTCCCCCTAAAGCATGAAAGCAAAACCAGAAGTGATGGTTGAATCAATTTATCAGCCATGGAAAGGACTTTGGAAAACCACCCTCAGGAGACTTGTCAATCAAACACAATACAATATATGTCATCTCTGATATAAATATCCCTAAAAGCATATCTCTGAATAAGAATCAAATAACATATGAACCCATGGTATGGGCGAAACCATCCATCTGAAAGAGATTATGGAAATGGATCCACGGTATGGTTGCAACCATCCATATAGAAAGGATCATGTGTTCAATCATGAATACTCAATAACTCCACATGGCCTAGATAATAACAAATGTGATTGAGGGTCTTCATCCCGATCTCGATGTACCAACTGTATGAATCTAACCATGTGAATATATGTGTTGATGTCAAACATGGTAGAAACTACTTGATTACCAGTCGATGATGTAAACCATTAACATGCACGAGAGAAACCACCAATAATGACGATGGCCCTCAAGGTGTGAAAAAAAAATCTACAAGTGTGAATGAATAAGTTGAAGTTGAACACTTGCATAATCATCGTCAAACGTGAATAAATTTCCATTGAGGCATGCAAGCTACAAGGTACTGAAAAGGAGTTTCTATATCATATTTTTGGATAATGAGCCGAAGTCGACAGGAAGTGATTCGTCGAAGGAATTCCACAATGATTCCCACATCATCAAAATGAAACAACATATTTCTCAGGATGATAGGAGTGATTCAGAGCCGTTGAAGAGAGAGTTAGATAAGCAGAGGATGTTTTAATTTGATAGATAAGACTTCTCTTGAACATATTACTGACATGACTCCGGAGTCTGGCAACATTTGACTCAAAATGGTATCAAAGGTCATGATTACAAAAATTAATGATCAAACGAGAGGCAAATGGATTTCCCAAACCCAGGAAGGAAAGTGAAAAATGAAGGATATCCCAAACCCGACATGAAATATAGATGAGTGTCATGTTCAAGAGCGACATGATGCCTTTGCTACAAAACAAAAAATATGCTTCACTTCCATGTTCTCCTGCTCCCACGACACCCCCTCCAAGTAGTCTGGTCGCTTCCTTTGATTGGATTTGACTAGAAGGATATCATCTTATTTATTACGTGCCCTTTGAGATCACAATACATTCCTATAATGTGACTGTACCTAGAAAAATGATAGATGAAGGTGCATATGTTAGTATTCTGTCCTCAACTACTTGAGAAGCTTTAGGTTCTGCGCATATTGTGCCTGTTACCTAGAATATGTTGGATTTTAACAGAGGAACTAGTCAACCATTAGGAATTCTTCCTAAGTTGCCTATTAATTTAGGAGGAAAGACTATCTATATAGACATGATGGTTGTACAAGGCCCCTTAGATTTTAACTTACTCCTTGGATGTGACTATACTTATGTCATGGGAGCTCTTGTCTCTTCTCTCTTTCTTGTGATATGTTTCCCACATGAAGGAAGAATTGTGACCATTGATCAACTTTCATTCATTCGTCCTAATATAGCTCATAATAAACCATAATCCATAAATGGTCCTTACATGCAAGTGGTATATTCCTCGACACAAGTTAATTATGTCGCAACCTCTTCCTTTCCCGCATCTACTGATGATCTGGTTAGTGATACAGTGCGTTATGTAATGGGCACATTGTACCCTAATTTCTAGAGTGTTGTTCTCTCATCTGATGAGAACCTCTTGGAAGTCATGACCTCTTATGGGCCATGAACAAGGTGTTCGAAGTAGAGTTCCTTTTCTTGTTTCAAGCTCCTTAAAAAATGAAACAAGCTCTTCAGAGGAGAGTTCCTTTTCTTGTGTCAAGGTCCTTAAAAAATGAAACACGGTGTTTGGAGCATAGTTACTTATCTTGAGTCAAACTCCTTAAAAAATGAAATACGGTGTCTGGAGTAGAGTTGTAAGCTTCCCTTTTTTCATTTTATAATACAAAGTATACTTTTCTTCCCATAAATCTATTAATATTAACTAGTTTAGCATGATACTCCTTGACCTGTCATGTAGTTTTCTTTGAAACATTTATACTATGTATCTTTCGTCTTTTGTCGTGTGATATTCTTTACAGGTATTCAGATGCAGAAGGCATGGCAAGGAGAGAGCCTGAAAGTGAAGGGATCAACATCGACACCAAGGAAATGGCCGCATATCGAGGGATGTAGGCCATTCTCTCTCTTTCTCATTTTAATTTCAATGTTAAACTAGGAAAGCTTGTATCCTTTGTCACGATTGTTACTAGACCCACTCATTGGGCTAGAGGGATCGCTTCTTTCCAAAGAAGGGATTTTCCTGCATAAAAAATTGGCGACTCCAATGGGGATAAGAATTGAGGAATGTGACAAAATACTATGTAACAATAACTGTGTTGGCCATGCAGGTGATAAGGGTAAAGTTAAGCTCGAATTGTGAAGCCAAGGCTTCACCTGCTGCTCCTCATGAGATATTATTTCTTGCCTTTTGGTGTGGACACTTCATGGCATAGTGCCTGAATTCATGACAATGGAAGCATTTAATTTTGGAAAAATATTTCTTCTTTCCCCCTTGGCTGTAATCTAGTTTGGATTGATATTTATTCCCTTTTCCCTTCTTTCCCTTTCCAACTAATGCAATTTTTTTTTCATCCTCGCCCTTGGATAAAGTTCCATCTATGGTATTTTTCCTTATTTCATCCTGTACCAAATAATACCATAAGCATTCCTAATTTGGTATTTTCTCACTCCCGTTCACCTAATCTTGGTAGTTATGCCAACTCTTGGGAATACCTAGAAGGGCTAGGCTTATCAAGTCATATTCTGGGACATTTACACCAACCCCGCTAAGTTCATCACACCATTGTGTGAACTTGCTTAGATACTGCGGAATAGTGTCATTCTTCTGCATCTTGATATTTTGAAGTTTGTCCTTGAGTGTCAGCTTCCTCTAGTCACTACTATTCTCAAAAAAATTTGTTAGTGCTTTCCACATTGAAAATGAAGTTTCTTTCCCCTAGATATTTGAGACAATGTGATCCCGTACTCCCTCCAAGATTATTCTCCTCGACTTCGCTACATCTTTATTCCACTGAGAAAGGTTTTGGGCATCAAATTACACTGGTTTAGCAACATCTGTCTTGATGCATTATAGCAATCTATTGTCATCCAATATCGCCTCCATGGAATCCTTCTCATGCAAAAAAATTAGAGCTACCTTCCAAGGCATACTCTAGCCTCAGTCCATTGAAGGCCATCTTCTCAGCTCTGAAGAGATCCTGCTGCATTGAAATACAAATTCGAACCTCCTGAGAAACAACTTCAAAATTCCTGCTCTAATGTGAATCGTGTTCTAATACCATGTATAAATTATGTTGTATATTTGTGACTGGTCATGAAATTTTAATCAAAATCAAAAGACACAAACCTACTTTATTGCTTTATGAAAAGTAATTCACAATCTAGAACAATAATCCTAGACATGAAATAAGAAACAACACATTTCCACATGGCATTTTTTCCAGGAGAAAGAATATACTAAAAACCCCAATGTCTACTTGCATTAATCTAATGAATAGAGATGGATTGCAATTGATTTTCTCAACTAAGCACAACCTACAAGTGAATAACCTATCTTTCTGCTCACTGAGAAGCTCTGACCCAGACATAATAAATTTATGCCTCTGCTTGAGCCCTATTTCCTTGAGTCGTTCCTTGAGAAATTAGGCTCCTATTATTTAGGATTTTCTCCAAAATGGATTGTGTAATTCCTTGAGTTGATCATATGACTCCATGCAACACCTATACACTCAAGACTAGTCTACAACTGAAGTCACATTTCCTTGGAATATAATCCAAGCCCAGGGAACTCGAATTCTCTGCATGGACTAGCTATTTTGGGCTGATTTATCAGTTAACTGGATGATCACTGAGTTTGATTGAAGTCCCATTGCACAATTGACCCTGCACTAGTTCCTCCAACAATTAGAACTAATTTAACTGAAAACAACCTGAGATAACTGACCTTGATTGCTACAAATTATCAATCACACATGCTTAACTAAACTCTAGCTCCTCTAATTCGAATTTACTAAGTAAACTAGGTGACAAAAGCCACGTCACACAAGTTAACTGCATCCAAGTTGTTTGCTGACATGGAAATTCATTTTTTCTCAATTTAATCAAGGCAAACTCAAATTGAGAATTTCTTGCTGCATTTTTCAACTGAAAATGAATTCCTCCTCAATGAAAAGGAATCAGGAGGCACGCAAATACTCGTTAGAAAAATCTTAAAGATATATTTAAGGCTATGTTAATCTCTTCTTCAATTAAACATCTTTTTGACATCAATAACAATTAATTCAACAATATCTTGTTGCTTCAATAACAATACCTCAATAAATATAAATATAAATTTATATCTTAATAATTTTTTTCTTTCAAACTCTTTAAATATATTATTATAATAAAACTTTAAAAAATATTTAATATATTATATTATAGATAAATTTTAATTTATAAATATATTTAAATTAAAACCTAATCTAAAAAACCACCGAAAAAATGATGACAACTTACACAATCAAAATAAGATTTATAAATAATTTTTAATTTATAGATATATTTCAAGTAAAACCTGATCCAATATAATTAATTTATTAAATTATATCTAATAATTTTATTATTAGAACCATCCAACGAACGCTGAAGACTTGCACAATCAGAATTGTAAATGGGTACAATTTCTATGGAGTCATTCATATTCTTTATAATGGCTAATATTTTTATGGAATATTTTGAAGTCTTTCTAATTTTGATACAATTTTGTATATTCTGGCTATTTTATTTATATTCATATTTTTTTATTGATTATTTAAATAATAGTTTTCGTATAGTCAATTCATTAGGGAAAAGCAATAAGATATTTTTTTATATTTATATTTTTTATTTTTCTCATAGTTCCATTATCCATTAGGTTTATATACTAATCAATGTTTTCATGCCTAATTATTTCATCACATTTCAGAAAAATAAGTTGTTTTGAAAAATCTAATCACTTTCAAGTCTTTCAAATTTCATCTAGAAAATGAAAAGACCCATTTTCCTAAAGCCTTTAAAGCCAATGGTTACTCAAATTTTCAAATCAATAAAGTTTTTTTTTGTGATGCTTAAAATCTAAATAAAAATATTTCACCTTTTTCCTCTACAATCTCTCATATCTCTTACATACACAGCATCATTAATATTATCTCCAAAATTTTGTCCAAAAATAAAATCAAAATTATTTTTAAGCCCGTTAAAATTCTCAAACACTTATTTTGGTTAGCTAAATATAATCGTTATTATTCATGGTTTACCAAATTCCATGTCCTTGTGAAAAATCTTATATTGATAAAG
The DNA here is from genome assembly GCA_034641835.2 of Pinus albicaulis. Lineage (NCBI taxonomy): Eukaryota > Viridiplantae > Streptophyta > Pinopsida > Pinales > Pinaceae > Pinus > Pinus albicaulis. The sequence continues at coordinate 123,365,218 of CM076578.1, forward strand.
CAAGTGGGTATTTCAAAACCTATATCAAAGAACAGATTAGAGACACCACATCTCCAAATCAACCATGGGTGAGAGTTCATTCAAATCTAAACCTCTCATTTGTTTTAACAAAACTAATCTTAATGAAAACTCCCTACTACAATTCATATATAATTAGAAAAGCTTTGAAAATAAAAAACACCACTGTAATTTCAATCGTTTAACCAATTTTCAAAACCTTCAACATCTTAATCCCTAAATTTTTTCTGGTCATCTTTACTTCTTACCTCCCTTATTTTAATTGATCTACTTTAATATTCCTTTTCATTTAAAGATTATTTATTATCCAATATCCTCTTCAATATTCTCTACTTCTTTATTATATCAATATTGTCAGTTTTTTAATCATTTCCTTTATTTTTATTCATAAAACTATCTTTCAATCCTTTTTACTTTTTTGTTATTTTAATTTTGCTTACTGACTGTTATCACTACTCTTGAATCAATTTATTTGAGTTTTATCAAAATCTTGAATCAATTTTTCTTAATAAATATTTTTTATATTTTTATATTTTTAATTTCTTCATTAAATATTTTTTTTCTATCTTTTTTAACTCAATATTATATTTTAATATTCTTAAATGATGTCTATCTTTTTTTTTTTTAATATCATTAAAAATATTGTAATATTTTTTATTTCTTCATTAAAACAAAAATTGCTTCCATATTTTTTAAACTCATTACTATATTTATCCTTAAATTATCTCAATCCTTTTCTTTTTCTTTTGTTATATCTTATGGTTAAATTATCTCAATCCTTTACTCTCTCTTTTATTTTTTTTATCTCATTATTATTTTTTAATAATTTATTTTTATATTAAATTTAATGTTGACTCATTTATGATTATATTTTATTTATCTTTATATTTTAATCCTTTTATTTTGTTATCATTAGATTTAATAATATTAAATTTAGTATTGTTTATCATCTTTGACCTTTACTCTTCTTTAATGGTTTTTTATTACCTCACATTAATAATTTTATATTGTTTATCTTTTTTAATCTCTTCTTCTACTTAATGGCTATTTTTTTTACCTCACTTTTATATCCTTTCTCTTGGCACTTATTTTAATCATCAAAGTTTGTTTTATCCTTGAGAATGGGTGGAATGTTCACTCACAATGTTGGGAGTTTAAAAAAAAGACACAATTTTCCTCCAAAAACTCTTGTTGCAATCATTGATTATTTTCACATTGTTTCCAATCAACAACTTATTATCAATACACATGACTACATAAAGAAAATGATCACCAATTAGCTTAGAATACACACAATGATTGACTTTTTCTTTTTGATAAACCAAGTCTTAATATGTAAGTATCAAAATCTTGATACTACATCCATGGAAATTCTTTTAACCTATACAAGGATTTTTGTAGCTTGCAAACCAAATCTTTCTTTCCATTCACTATTAAACCTTTTTTTTATTTCATGATGATTTATTCTTCACAATCCCAATCTTGAAATGTTGTTTTCACATCCATTTACTTTATGTCAAGATCAAAAGAAACAACAACAAAGAAAATAATTTTGATAGAAGTTAACTTAGTAATTGTTATCACTATGTAATTTGTAAGATTGGCAAGAACAAATGATAGAGGACAACATCAAACCACTTTGGAGTCCAGGACCTAGCCTTCCTAGACTCAGAGAGGGCTCTCTCTGTTTTTATGATTTAACTTGATGATTATAAATGCTGATATTAGGCTAGTTACATTAATGGGAGTTGTTTGTTTGATTGATGGTGTGGTTGGACAGATAGAGCTACAGAAGCTAATCCATTGGGCTATGGAGTCAAAAGGCTGGAATGACACATCAACATTAAGAGCATCATAGGGCAAGATAACTATGCTAAATGGATCTTAAGAGCTGTATGAATTATAAGGTGAAAGAGATAGTAAGGTTCAATAGTGACTAAATAGAAGTTAAGAATCCTTTAATTAGACTTGAGCAAAAAACATTCAGATTGTAAATGCAGACAAAATTAAGGTGCTCCGACATCAATTCTTAATCTAAAATTTCTGATTTATAGTTAGATGAACAGATGCACAGTAGGGAAAACAACAGAAACATTTAAAACAGAGAAGTATCACATCACCATTTTCATACAGCTCAAGAATCCTGTAAATGGTATTTGATTATTGATGTCCAGCTCCGAAATTACAGTGCTCCAATATAGTAGTTCTTACAATGCAAGTGGCTAAAAATATCCAACCCTTTATATGAAAATTCAAGCAATATTTAACTAAAACTTGAGTCGGTTGCCCTAATCTACTTTGGCCAACTTCATTTATTACAAACAATTGAAAATTAAACAGGTATGGCCATGCAAGGCTTGAACAAAGAAAATCTCTTACAAAACACTGCTTGTGGAATTAATTTTGGTAACTCTTCAAGAATGAAAAGCTGAGGTGGCTCTTCGTAAATCAAAAGTAGGCTTGAAGGTGGCATGTGATGATCCCAAAGAGGCAATGAATGATGGCTCTGAAATCTGGCCCTGCTTTTCAAAAGATCGACGTTGGGTAATTAAGTTTGGTGTAGGGCTAACCATTTTTCATCGACTAGTGACTATTTTGATGTGCTTTGCTACCTTTTCCATTTCTACCATCATAACATAACAATTCTGCATGAATGCCCTTTGTCACTCGACTCAACCTGTGGTGTTTATTTTCTACCTGAATCCTTCTTGCCATGTTTCAACCATTTTTCAAACAAAACAGCATAAAAAATCATATACCTGGACCTGAAAACACTTAGATTTTAGTTCTGAAGCTGCATCGCATCCATGCACTTCGCAGTATTTACAATTTAAGTTATGAAGAATGTAATTGGCGATGTGATGCAAAATGAGAGGTTGTTAGGTCCCTATATTACTAGTATAGTCCCTTATTGTTGTTAGTGTAACCCCCTTATTGTTATTATTGTACCCTTGTAACCCCCATTTTGTTATTATTGTGCCCTTAAATTATTATTGTTAGTCGGCTAGGATTACATTGTGGCCCACTAGGATTACATTATGGCCCCATGGACTCCTATATATAGAAAGGAGGTTTTGTAAATTGTATCATCCAAGAATTGTTCATTTATGTAATGTATTGGAGGTTTCCCCCTCGAAGTGGCTTATTTCTAAGGTGTTTATATCTCTTTTCTTCTATTTTTAGAGTTGGTTACACAACATTTGGTATCAGAGCTTTGGATTCTAGGGTTTCGCTGCTCCAAACAGGTCATCGTGGCATTTTCGCTATAACATTTTTTCTACGAAGTTTTAGAAGCTGAAAGTTTTAGGGTACGAAGCGGAAATCCTGAGGAAGCTTGTCTAAAAATTTTAGAGCTTAGTTCGCAATATTTTCGGAGATATCATCTCTGGAAGTTAGGTCCTTTTTCAGGCTCCTAAACAGGTCATTGTGGAATTTGCGCTATAACTGTTTTTCTAGTAAGGTTCAGAATCTGAAATTCGTATGGTGCGAAGCTGAAATCCTGAGGAAATGTTTCAAAAAATTTTAGAGCTTGGTTCGCAATATTTTGGGAGATAGGATCAGTGGAATGTAGTGCTTTTTCAGGCTCCTAAATTTCATCTCAAAGAGGTGATCGTGGGAAAAGTTCAATAACTCTCTCTATGGGCATCGGATTGGAGTGCCGTAAAAAGTGGTCGCAAGTAAACAGAATATAGTTTCTTGGATATCAATTGCAGAGACAAAGGATGAAAAAGTGACATGTGGAAATTCGTACAAGTTCGCTCTACTGAACTAGTCCAGAATTAGGTCATTGTGGGAGATTGGACACAACTTTGTCTTGGAGAATCTAAATCAGGTCAGACCTACGACATTTGAAAGATAATTCAAAGGGCTACGTTGATACTGAAATTCAAATATTGAAGTTCTATAATCATAGAGATAATCCAATTTCAATATCGAGTTCCTCAAAAGCAAGAAAAAGGTGTGTATATTTTTTTTCTTTCCAAATTGCATGAGTCTTCTTTGAAGAATCAATTTAAATTGATTCCAAGGGCATATTGTAGAATATATAGCAGTATTGGGTTCTAAAAGATGCCCTGTAAAAATAATTCAACACCCATTAAGCCTTCAAAAGGCTCTACTATGACTCATGAAGATGAAGAATTGCAACATGATCTATCAAAATTACAAGAGCAAGTGCAAAAAATTTCACTCTCGCAAAGAGCAACAAAAAATGAAATGGAAGTTTTGAAGAAAGGCGTGGAAGCTAAGATGGATGGCATGGAAGCTGGCATGGAAGCTAAGATGGATGACATGAAAGACAACATGGAAAACATGAAGAATGATCTAAAAGCAGACATCGAAGGTTTGACAAAGTTGATACAAGAAAAGTTTCCTAATGGTGAAAAGATAGTAGAAGAACCTCATGATGAGAACAAAATAAATGTTAATCGTGATTTCATAAACTCTAATGTTGGCGGGAAGAACCACCATATTCAAAAAATGGATATGAGGAAGTTTGATGGAAAGGATCCTGTAACATGGATACTACAGATGGAGCAATATTTGGATCTCCATAATGTGCAAAACACACAAAAGGTACGCATTGCAACTTTACATTTAGAACAAAATACATTTGTATGGTATCGATGGCTTTGCTCCCGTAACAAAATTGTCACTTGGTCAATTTTTATGGAGGAAATGATAGCACATTATGAGGATACAAAGAGCAACACCTTCTTTAGCCAATTGATAAATCTCAAACAAAAGGGTTTAGTGGGGCAGCACATTGAGGACTTCCCAAAATTGAATATAAGGGTAACTGATATTCCAGAGGAACACAGGATCGATCTCTTCATAGGCACTTTAAAGGATAACATCCAACATGAAGTTCGTGTTTTGGAACCGGATTCATTGGAGAAGGCATTCATGTTGGCAAGAAAAGTTGAATGTAAAATAATGGCGACAAGGAAGCCTACCACTCAATTCTATAAAGAAGGAAGTGTTGCTACGCCTAGATTTCCACAACCTACAAGGTTGACACCACAACAATTTGAAGAAAAAAGAGCAAAAGGGCTTTGCTACAGTTGTGATAGCAAATACACTAAAGGTCATAAGTGTGCTGAGAAGAAATTATTTTACATAGATTGTGAAGAGGAAGAAGAAAATGAACAAGAAGAGGATATACACCAGGAACCAGCCCCAGAAGAGGAAGAAATGAATCCAACCATATCGTGTAATGCACAGGCAGGAATTACCACTCCTCAAACTCTCAAGATAAAAGGACAAATCAAGAAGAGAAAGGTAATAGTGTTGATTGATTCAGGTAGCACCCATAATTTTATTCATTGTAAGGCAGCCAAGGAATTAAATTGTTTCCTATACCCAGCACCAGAATGTCAAGTGATGGTTGCAAATGGAGGAACTATAAATTGCTCTGGAAAATGCCATAATATCAAGCTAACCATGGGGGAATATGTATCGACTAGTCCAATGCTTGCCATTCCTATGGGAGGTGCTGATGTTGTACTAGGAGTACAATGGTTACAATCTTTGGGGACGGTAGCTTTTAATTTTCAAGAACTTTTCTTGAAATTTTTTTCATAAGGAAAGGAAGTCGAATTACGGGGTATTGCGGGGAAGCCAGGAAGGATAATAAGCTCTAATGTCATGACAAAGCTTCTAAAGAAAGAACAGCGAGGCGTAATTGCACAAGTATGCTCACTAGAAGTTCCAACATCAAAATCATCTATTTCTGCAGATCTCCAACAAGTCTTGGACAATCATTCCAAGGTGTTTGAAACTCCCAAAGGACTCCCACCTATTCGTGATCATGATCATGCTATTGATTTGATTCCAAGAAGTGTTCCTCCAAACATCAGGCCTTATAGATATCCTTACTTCCAAAAGAGCGAAATTGAACGTATGATTGCAGAAATGTTAGAGGCGGGTATAATTCAACCCTGTCAAAGTTCTTTCTCTGCTCCTGTAGTATTGGTACACAAGAAGGATGGATCATGGCGAATGTGTCCGGATTATAGGGAGCTCAATAAGCTCACCATTAAAGACAAATTTCCCATTCCTGTGATCGATGAATTATTGGATGAATTACATGGAGCAATTTATTTTACCAAGTTGGATCTTCGTTCAGGATATCATCAAATTAGAATGAAGACTGAAGATATTCCAAAAACAGCATTTCGAACTATGAGGGTCATTATGAATTTTTGGTCATGCCTTTTGGCCTTACCAATGCACCTTCTACATTTCAAGGGTTGATGAATTCCATTTTCAAACCCTTCCTTAGAAAATTTGTGCTAGTATTTTTTGATGATATACTAATCTACAACAGGTTCTGGAAGGATCATGTTCAACATGTTGACAGTGGCGCTCAACTATTGTAGGAGAAACAATTATATGCAAAAATATCCAAATGTTTCTTTGGAGTACAAGAGGTCGAATATATGGGTCATATTGCATCTCACGAGGGTGTTAAGGTAGACCCTAACAAAATTAAAGCCATTACAGATTGGAAAGTCCCCACAACCATAAAGCAGTTGCGAGGATTTCTTGGGTTAACAGGGTATTATCGCAAATTTTTTAAGAATTATGGGAGAATAGCAGCACCTCTAACAACATTATTGAAGAAAGATGCATTTTCATGGACTCCTGAAGCAACTAAGGCCTTTGAACATCTTAAAGAGGCAATGTGCCTAGCACCGGTCTTAGCTACGCCAAACTTCACAAAAACCTTTATTGTGAAATGTGATGCCTCAGGAAATGGAATTGGTGCGGTTTTAATGCAGGAAGGAAGACCCATTGCTTTTGAAAGTCGTCCAATCAAAGGAAAGTATTTACAGAAACCTATTTATGAGAAGGAATGTTAGCAATACTGCATGCACTAAAGAAATGGCGAACTTACCTAATGGGAAGACACTTCAAGGTAAAAACTGATCATGATAGTCTTAAACACTTTTTGGAACAAAGAATATCTTCAGAAGAGCAGAAAAAATGGGCCACAAAGATGTTGGGTTATGACTTTGAAATAATCTACAAAAAAGGAAAGCTTAATGTTGTTGCAGATGCACTCTCAAGAAAGAATGAAGAGGTGGAAGCATTGTTTTGTGCCATTTCTATTATCCAACCAGATTGGATAACTGAAGCAAGAGATGAATGGAAGAAGGACAAAGATGTATGGATACTCATTCAAAAGTTGCAGCAAGATCCTAGTACATCTCATACATTTAGTTGGAAAAATGATTCCTTATGGTACAAAGATCGCTTATGTATTTGTAAGAATTCCCAAATAAAACAAAAGATTCTTCTGGAATTGCACACTTCTCCTTTAGGAGGACACTCAGGATTTTTAAAAACTTACCACAGGGTGAAGAAAGAATTTTTTTGGGATGGCCTTAAATCTGATATTCAAAAGTTTTTGGCGGAATGTTTGGTTTGCCAGCAGAATAAAGTGGAAACAATTAAGACCCCAGGACTTCTACAACCTTTATCCATTCCAAGTCAACGTTTGGAAGAGATTTCAATGGATTTTATCACAAGTTTACCTAAGTCCGAAGGAAAGAGTGTCATCATGGTGGTAGTTGATAGACTTACCAAGTATGCACACTTTGTGCATTATCTCATCCATTTAAAGCAAGTACAGTTGCTACTACATTTATGGATAGAATTCAAAAGCTACATGGAAGCCCAAGGGTTATTGTGAGCGACAGAGATCCCATTTTTACTTGAAATTTTTGGACGGAGTTATTTTCTTGTTTGGGTACTCAATTAGCTCATAGCTCATCTTATCATCCTCAATCTGATGGTCAAACTGAGATAGTAAATAAATGTTTCGAAGGATATCTTCATTGTTTTGTATCTGATAAACAAACACAATGGGTCAAGTGGTTACCTCTCGCTGAATGGTGGTATAACACTTCCTTCCATACTGCAGCAAAAATGACCCCATTTATGGCACTTTATGGATATCATCCACCATCGATCATATCATCTTTAAGGGAAAATTTGAAGGTTCAAGCAGTGGAAGATCACGTCGAGCATCAGCAAGAAGTTCTCCAACTCTTAAAGGATAACCTGAATTTGGCACAAAATCGAATGAAACAACAGGCAGATCAACATCGCAGTGAGAGAAGTTTGATGTAGGAGATTGGGTATTTTTACGGCTACAACCATATAAACAAATGTCCCTCAAGCAAGCTAAGAAGGATAATAAATTATCGCCAAAGTACTATGGTCCTTACAAGGTGTTGCAAAGATTGGTACTATGGCATACAAATTGGAGCTTCCTGCTTCTTCGCGAGTACATCCAATTTTCCATGTTTCATGCTTAAAGAAGGTTATCGGTGAAAATCTTCCAGTTCAAACAATATTACCAGAACTTGATGAGGAAGGAAAAATCATATTGGAACCTGAAGCGGTCACGAAAACAAGAACTTGACAACTACGGAATCGATCAATTTCAGAGTATCTCATCAAGTGGAAGAACTTACCCACTGAAGATTCTACATGGGAGGATGAGAATTTTATACAGAAGCACCCAGAGCTACTCAAGCGTTGAGGAAAACACTTTTGTGAAGGAGAGGGGCATGTTAGGTCCCTATATTACTAGTATAGTCCCTTATTGTTGTTAGTGTAACCCCCTTATTGTTATTATTGTACCCTTGTAACCCCCATTTTGTTATTATTGTGCCTTTAAATTATTATTGTTAGGTCGGCTAGGATTACATTGTGGCCCACTAGGATTACATTATGGCCCCATGGACTCCTATATATAGAAAGGAGGTTTTGTAAATTATATCATCCAAGAATTGTTCATTTATGTAATGTATTGGAGGTTGCCCCCTCGAAGTGGCTTATTTCTAAGGTGTTGATATCTCTTTTCTTCTATTTTTGGAGCTGGTTACACAATAGAGGTGACGTGGAGGGAAGGTGGGATCAGACCGCGGCCCGCAGATCACAACTCTTAAGTTTTAGTTATAAGTGCGAAGGCAAACTCTAAAAGACACGAAGTGCGAAGTCTGGGGAGAAGGTAAGTGACATGGCAGGGGAAACGATGAAAGGTAAAGGTAAAGACTAAAGCAGAAAGGTGGAAAAAGGCAAGGTTTATTGATTTTTTAAGGGGATTAAAATGGAAAGGAGGTGTGGTGTGTGAATGGGTCCCACTTCATCGCATCGATGGAAAAACAAGATTTGGCATAAGTCTTAAGAGGTAAGGTTAAAAACCTATGGGATGCGAAGTGCGGGAAACATGTAAGGCTTATTTGTGCACCACGGGTGAATGGGTCCCACTTTATCACAAATTGGATTTTGCTGACTTTAACCTTTACCCTTGCGCCCATCCTCAAAAACTTGTGATCTGTGATTGCGACTGAATTTTCACCGTTGATCATTGCTTAGATCCAACAGTCCTAACTGCCTTAACTGCTTCTCTGCTGCCTTTGTATTTGCTAATGGTCTAATGCTACTCCTTGCCTCTTTACTGCCTTTGTTTCCTTTGATCCTTGCTTTGGAAAATATTTTGAACATTGACATATATGTGCAGTATGAAAAATTGCAAAGAGAAAGTACACAGTCACCTTGTGATATTGTAAATTATAGGGTTCTAACAGTGGCTCCAACTGGGGATGGAAACTCCTTCAAGAGGTGTCAATAGCACCGTAGATTATTAGTTTTATCCATTGGTTGATCCTACAAGTTTTACCTTGATCTATCAGGCAACTTAGCGACTGCAAACTAGTTGATTGTTCCTCCTGACTTAGAATGATAAAAATAGACCACATGCTTGGCCAGTCAGATTATTAGCATATTGAAATCTGAATTAAAACTACAATTTAACTTATCCACTGTAAATTATCAAGTTGAACATACTGTTGCACCTTGAAAACTTGAATGGTGAAACCAGAACTAAGCTAGAACTGAAGTCTGAAACATACTGATCTGAAAATGAAAGAAATCTAAAACTAAGATTTGTAAGATGCTCAGAGTGCTGAGCTTATTTTCACACCTATCTACCCTAATCTAACTTGAAAGTGATATATACACTAAGTGAACTCCTTTCTCCAGTGCAACCAATCAAGTAAATGACTACATGATTGATTCTTGTTCACTTTTTTGAGTAGGCTGAAAAAACAAAAGGGCCGCTCCCATATTACTTGCCTTTGAACAACAATGCTCAAATTTTTCCTTAAACTCTGCAAAAAACCATTCCTATAATAGCATACTCCTTCTTTAGATGATTCTAAGAAACCATCAAAAGGATCTGGGAACAATACCTGGCCCTGAGGAATTAAATAACAGACTTCATCTAGGGTTGCTCCTTGTTCCACTTTGTCATTCTTAGGAACCTTCTGAAAGAGAATATTTGTACATTATTCATGGTCTTCTGACATGAAATCCTCATTATATATCAATATCTTGTCCTCAAGTATACCTGATATGTCTTTACTGAGTTGGTTGAATTCTGTTTGAAGGCCATCATTTTGATGAATAGGAGCATTTTCTGGCAATAGGCCTCTTTGAGAAGGTAGAACAACATCAGTATCAATCTGTTCTTCTGTTTCTTCATGAGGAAATGCTTCAGTACATAAATCAGCAGTAGAACCCATAGAAATAATCTCTTCCTTGCATAAACATTTAGAGGTTGGTTGCATGCTTATAATCTGATTGATTTCTTCTTCAATTAAAGGAGGGGGGAGTCTTTGTTTTCTTTGGATTGAACAAAAATTGTTTTATTTCTGTTGTGAATACTGATCATGAGACTGAATTTCTTCTTTAGCCTCATACAAAAGAGCAGATGAATTATCATTTGTCTCCACAAAGAGATCCTGTGGATCTTCTTTCATTTCCTGATTGCTTTCATCTTCAACTAACTTCTTTTGGTTATCATGACAATTAGCTTGAGAATGAAATTCATAAATTTCTTCTGATGCCAATTTCCTAGATATTTATCAATATTTACAAGGTATTGTATGAGATCCTCAGATTTATCACAACAATTTTCAGCTAATGATAAATATGGAGAATTTTCTTTATGATGCTCATAAAACACCTTATGGAAATATTTTAAAGAAAACAAACTACCAGGGTTCAAACCTTCATACCATTCCCTCGCTTTCCATTCTAATGTTTCCATGAAAATATTCATGAGGCAATCCTCATGCCATTCGACCTTCAACTTCCATGAGTGTATATGAAATTTAATGAGATGTAACACAGCTTCATCAACATTTTCATCTTGAAAAATAGGAAGATTTCTTTGCCAATTTACCTGAGGCATTTTATGTGGGAATCTAGGAATGTGATCTATGTTCATTGGAGCATACCTGTGTTGTATCCTTGAATTAATCTTGTCAATAAATCAATGGATGGAGTCACCATATGTTCACAACCAATTTGGATTCTTCTACCAGTGGAGCCTTTAGGTCAACTAAAAATTGTGGAGTTTCCAGGTGGATGATTTCAACATTCTTGTGTCTGGCTATTTGTCCACCATCAAAAACCAGATACCAATCTTGGAACATACTTGAATCAAAAAATTTTGACTAGGGTTTCTGAGTTTTGATGAAATATTAAGCTCTTTCAGTAAGTCCCCAGTATGGTTGCCATTATGTTGTCACTTCGTAATTTGTAAGATTGGAAAGAAAAAACGATAGAGGACAACATCAAACCACTTTGGAGTCCAGGACCTAGCCTTCCTAGACTTGGAGAGGGCTCTCTCTATTTTTATGATTTAAATTTATGATTATAAATGTTGATATTAGGCTAGTTATAGTGATGGGGGTTATTTGTTTGATTGATGGTGTGGTTGGACAGATAGAGTTGCAGAAGCTAATACATTGGGCTATGGAGTCAAAAGGCTAGAATGGAACATCAACATCAAGAGCATCACAGGGAAAGCTAACTGTCCTAAATGGATCTTAAGAGATGTATGAATTATGAGGTGAAAGAGATAGTAAGGTTCAGTAGTGAATAAAGAGCAGTTAAGAATCCTTTAATCAAAATTCAGTAGAAAACATTCAGATTGTAAATGCAGACTGAATTAAGGTGCTCCGACAACAATTCTTAATCTAAAATTTCTGATTTACAGTTAGTGAACAGATGCATAGTAGGGAAAATACTGAAACATTTAAAACATAGAAGTATCATATCACCATTTTAACACAGCTCAAGAATCTTGTAAACAATCTTTGATTATTGATGTCCCGGTCCAAAATTATAGTGCTCTAATATAGTAGTTCTTACAATGCAGGTGGCTAACAATATCCAAACCTTGATTATGAAAATTCAAGCAGTATTTAACTAGAACTTGAGTCGGTTGCCCTAATCTACTTTAGCCAAATTCATTTATTAAAAACAACTGAACACTAAATAGGTATGGCCATTCAAGGCCCGAATAAAGAAAATCTCTTACAAAACACTGCATGTGGAATTAATTTTGGTAACCCTTCAAGAATGAAAAACTCAGGTGGATCTTCGTAAATAAAAAGTAGGCTTGAAGGTGGCATGTGATGATCTCGAAGAGGCAATGAATGATGGCTCTAACATCTGGCCCTGATTTTCAAAATATCGACGTTGGGTAATTAATTCTGGTGTAGGGATAGCCATTTTTCATCGACTAGTGACTCTGTTGATGTGCTTTGCTTCCTTTTCCATTTCTACCATCATAACATAACAATTATTCATGAATGCACTTTGCCTCCTCACTCGACTTGTGGTGTTTATTTGCTACCCGAATCCTTCTTGCCATGTTTCAACCCTTTTTTCAAACAAAAAAATATAAAAACTCATATACCCAGACCTGAAAATGCTTAGATTTTAGTTCTAAAGTCTCATTGCATCCACAAACTTTAAAATATTTACAGTTTAAGTTATGAAGAATTTAATTGTCGATGCGATGCGAAGTGGGAGGTGACGTGGAGGGAAGGTGGGACGAGACCTCGGCCCGCAGATCACAACTCTTAAGTTTTAGTTATAAGCACAGAGGAAAACTCTAAAAGGCACGAAGTGCGAAGTGTGGGGAGAAGGTAAGTGACGTGGCAGGGGAAATGATGAAAGGTAAAAGTAAAGGCTAAAGCAGACAGGTAGAAAAAAAGGTAAGGTTTAATGATTTTTTAAGGGGATTGAAATGGAAAGGAGGTGTGGCGGGTGAATGGGTCCCACTTCATTGCATCGGCGAAAAAACAATATTTGGCATAAGTCTTAAGAGGTAAGGTTAAAAACATGCGGGCTGCGAAGTGCGGGCAAAAAGTAAGGCTTATTTGCGTACCACGGGTGAATGAGTCCCAATTCATTGCAAATCACATTTCGTTGACTTTAACCTTTACCCTTGCACCCATCTTGAAAAACATGTGATCTGCAATTGCGACTGAATCTCCACCATTGATCGTTGCTTAGATCCATCGGTCCTAATTGCTCCTTGGTTGTTTTTTCTGCCTTAACTGCTTCTCTACTACCTTTGTCTTTGCTAATGGTCTAATGTTGCTCCTTTCCTCTCTGTTTCCTTTGTTTCCTTTGATCCTTTATTTGGAAAAGATTTTGAACATTGACATATATGTGCAGTATGAAAAATTGCAAAGAGAAAGTACACATTCACCTTGTGATACTGTAAATTACAGGGTTCTAACAGTAACAAGAGAAAAAAATTACCAAAATCAATTGTATCTACCTTGGAATATCCCTTTGTGACTAAGTAAGATTTATGCTTCTCCACTTTACCTTCTACATTCAACTTCTTCTTAAATAGCTATCATAATAGCACTGGTTACATATCCTGCTTATTATAAAAATTATAAATGGGATGAGTTAAGGACATGGGTTCCAAGGTTAGGGAGGATTTTCCACTTGGGACATATTGTGGGTTTTTTTTTTAATAATTTCCCTTGGAGGTGATAGATGGAAAGCTAGGGAAAGAGATTAAGTGGCAGGCATACAAAAAAATCAATGAATAATGACAAGGCCAAAAAAATTAGAAAAAATTCTGGAACATAATAACATATGGAACATTCTTAACTAGTCCAGAGGATTTGGACCAGGCTAGACACTAACTGTTAGTATGAATCCTTTGTCGATGTGTACGAAAAAAGACCACTTTAGCTACGCATAACTAATAGCCCTAACATCAAAAGTGGTTTCCAATATCTTCAGATCTGCAGTTAGTTGATCAAGACAAGAGCTGCAAAAAACCAGATCTATGCATAGAAAGACATTAAGCAAGAAAAGAAGGGTTTGCTCCATATATCCAGCTAGACAAGACAAGAAATACCTCTTTAAAAGAATTCAGGACGATGCACTCGGGAGGAAACAAGAATGATCCAATTCTCCCCAATGGGATGACTTCTTGGAAGTCCTCAAGACTTCGTACTAGAATTTCCTCATGGGTGGAAAAACCCGTACAAAGATAGAACTCAAGGAGTTCACACAACAAATAATGTAGAGTACTGTGACCATGTTAGATCCGCAGTGATCTAATAGGCAACAATAGTGCAGAAGAATGGTAGGAAAAACTCCTCACATTTATAACAAAATATTGAGTTAGTCTAGATATTGGTGCATAATTAAAATATTATTAACCAAATCAAGATCCAACTTTTATGGAATATTTTATTATATTTGATGGAGGGAAAAAGAATTTGACTTGGGTCAAATCCCTTTATTTGTAAATAATAAATAAATAAATGATTTATTTATCATTTTAAGGATGTGGTTGAGTAATAATCAAATAAATAGTGATTTATTTAATTATTTAGGGGTGAATTAGTCATATTTAAAAGAATAACATCTAAATAAGATTTAAATAATTATTCTAGAAAATAATAAGATAAATAAAGGTTTATCTAATTAATTTCTTTGTTTTGGGTTAAACATGACTAGGAATAATAATTAAATTATGGTTTAATTAATTATTCCATGAGGAAAATTAAACAAAATAGGTTTGTTAAATATTTCCTTTTGGGGTTTCCTGTTTAGACCATAAACAACCTAATAAATGTGGTTTATTAAGTTATTTTACATAGTGAAAGCAATTTTACTTAGGGTAAAATTGGTCTTACATGGTGTACTTGGGTCTATCTAATGATAATAGGTTAGATGACCAAAAAATGGTGTAACACTAACCACTAAGAGGAAAAGTTAGAATATCCAGAGAGAGGTGATAATCACGGAGGGGCATGAATATCTGCCTTGCTAGTGCATCTATAGCTTGGACATACTAGCCCCTATATCTTTCCTGAAGCAACATAAACATTGGGGGGAGAGTGGAGAGTAAAGAAATCACGTAAGCAGAAAGGTGTTTCAATTTTCTATGAAGAAAGTTGCAGGAAGAGTTGAGGGTTGGAATCAACACCTATGGAGTTCCTGGTCCTATTGGTAGAATATTTTTGGCATTTTAAGCATCCTCCTCAATCTGTGGAACTTGGATTGGGGGTGACAACTACAAAAGAGACTGATTGCATCCTATCTACGGTTGGAAGGAGAGTCACCGACCCTGATTTAGTTACTATAATCATTTGAGATAAGTGTCCCTATCATGTTGAATGCATAATGAATTACCGTTGATTTTAGTTTTTTGAATTTATGAAGTATTTTAGATATTTAGGATGTGGTTTACTAGTTGATATTATGTAATTTTCCCCATGCATCATAGTAGAGCTTAGCCCTACCATGTGGAAGAGACATAATCCTAAATTAATGTATTGCAATTTACAACTCTAACTAGGGAAATATCAGTGTATTGACCATTATATAACTAAAATATATATGTATAACTTGTCATAGGAAATCACATATAAGAGAAGTTCAATAATTAGCTATAGTCCCCTTACATGCATTCAATACTCTGCTAATAAGCAAGCCCATAACACTAATAATATAGGAGCATCTATATAATTCTACAGTCCATGATTCATAATCTCATCTAATAGGTTTATTTTTACCTTCAATGTAATGGGTTGTATTTAGAATCATAGGCTTACTGTAGGGGAATGAGTAATTGACTGAATTCATGTGAGAACTGTAAGATGAAATCTAGCTTCTCATTTGTTTGAAAAGAAGCTTGTGCTCTTATGCTCTACTAACACCTATATATCAATATGTGTAGTGTAGCATGTAACTAACACGTCTGTCCTACCCACCAAGTAACTAACACAGTCGCAAAAGCAAACTGAGTCACTTTTGTACCTACTTATCACATTTGGTAGCATTGATGCACTTGGAGATTTGAATCCTACTTGTCTTATGCACATTGAATGAGATTCATCATCATAAATGTAATATCTATGTGATTGCTAATTAATTGGATTTGAGAGATTTACTGCAAATCATATAGCTCCTAATTTAGTGTTTGGTTGAGATATTTTCTCAACTAGTTGATTGCATGGTTAAAATATAATTTCTATCTTGAACTAATAATTGTTGTAATTATGTGTGATGTTTAATAGAATGAGGTAACATTTTGTGTGTAATCTATTTTACAAATTGGTATAAAATCCAGGGCCCACATATTTGTGAGAAAAATGTGAGAGTTATTTGTTGGGTAATTATATTAGAGTAGATAAGTTAGTGTTTTGTGTGGTAGTGGCCAAGTATGTTTTTCCATTGCTAAAGAGTGTGTGACCAAAGGAGCACTGAAAGGTTGATTTTTCACTTTGTTGGATATTTTATTTTTCCCTTAATGCTTCCAATTTTGTAATGCTTCCGCAACCTAGTGTTGGCTTGGGAACAATCATGAGGTGGCTAGATTAGAAGGCCATCAATGGCCCTGTAGGCATCAAGAATGAATGCATCGATCTTGAAATTTTTTTGCTCATGGAAGTTTCTTTGACAGTCGAGAGAAATCGTTGTCAATTCAATGACATGTAGAAATCACAGCAAAAGAAAGAGGGCACAGTGTGGAGGAGTCAACGTTGTTGAGAATCTAGCGATTTCTAGCTGCAAAGGCTGAGTAAATATCTGTTCAGCATGCATGTGGAGGAGATCCTTTGATATTTGTTGGTATGAGAAAATATTCTCTCCTAATTAGATTGTAGACATAGATCAAACCATTTACATGATTAAGTATGCTAGTATTAACCTTTCTCAGCATCGACCTCATTATATAAAAATCTGAAGCACAATTTTAATGGAAGATCTCAATAGCCTACGATGAATATGATTGTATTCTGTATTGTTTCTTGAAGTTATATTTTCCATCTGTGGGCACGAAGGCTCATGCAATCATGTGTTGCAAAGATCATAGGTTGTTTCAAAAACTAGGAGTTGAATATCGAATGGCCACCACGGGTTTTTTGTTTTTTAACATGTTGAGGATGATAAAGGATCATAGTTGTTCGACGGTACTACAAAATACATAAAACGAAGTGCAACAGTGGAAATTTAACAGGAAGAATATGGATTCTATGATGGTGATGTTACCTAGATAATTTATAGCGGAGTCATGCGTGGTAGAGTACGTTGACCTACACAGGCAAAGAAAATTTGAGACTCTTCGACATGGGTCACACTTCCTCCACCATGAGCTACGGTTG
Source organism: Pinus albicaulis (assembly GCA_034641835.2). Taxonomy (NCBI): domain Eukaryota; kingdom Viridiplantae; phylum Streptophyta; class Pinopsida; order Pinales; family Pinaceae; genus Pinus; species Pinus albicaulis. The sequence goes on from CM076578.1 coordinate 123,382,749, forward strand.
CATTTGAGGTTGGAAATTTCGATCCTCTTTATAGGTCATATGTAGAGAACTACGAGAACAATAGGTTTGTTTGAAGAATTTATGAGAATGACATGAATTGTAGTATTTTTAAAGTATTAATATTTTTATGGTGAAGTAATTAAATTATTTTGTTTTTAAAATTGATGAGGATGATTTTTTCAAAATTAGATAAAGAGGAAAATTTTGTAAAATATAGATACATTCTGTATCTAGACGGATTCCTTAGATAAATTGCGAGTATAATGATTGGTATCCATGTATCTAGGTGGATGGAATCTCATAGATAGAATGACTAGTAGTTCCGTGAAAACAAGTGATTGATTGTGTCTGAAGCAACTATTTTAAAATATCGATTGATGTAAAACTAAATATGGATGGTTGTCGAGATAGTTTGGAAATTTTGGATCTAGGAAAGGATCCCTCATTTGTTGAAGATGTGGGAGTGATCTTATCGTGAGGTTATGCGATAGCTTCAGATGTTTTTCAGTAATTGACTTTGGGATATCCATGATTCAGGATTTCAAGAGTGGAAATCGAGAATCCAATTTTACAACTACACCTTTATGAGGGTTATGAGACAACTTTATGGAGTTCACTCAATGCAATTTCGAAGATGCTTAAAGAAGCTAACAAAGACTTTACCGACATGAAGATCAGATATAATTACTTGTTAAGGGAGATAATTATAGATTTAACTCCTACTTGTCTTATTCACATTGAACGAGATTCATCATCCACTACAAGGAAAAAGGACATTGGCGAGAGGAGAAAAATGCCACCATAAGCTCATTGGTGAGGGTCAAAAGAGCATTCGTCGCCACAAAACTGAATGTCACCAAAGGTGGCATCACTGAAAGTATAGGTGTTGTGGTGACATTCAAGGTCCATCACCAATAATGATTTATAATGATGGATAGTGACTGTCACCATTTCATATGAGCAATGGTGACGGAAAATAGCCTCAGTCACCAAAAAACTGAACATCACCAAAGGTGGCGTCATCGAAAGTATGTGTTGTGGTGACATTCACGGTCCGTCACGAATATTGATTGTAATGACAGATAGTGACCGTCACCATTTCATATGAACAAAAATGATTTTTTGTGATGGACCTTTCATGGCAGTCACTATTGGTGCATATATATTGTGACGTTCGTTGACCGTCACCATTTCATATTTGGTGAGGGTCAAAAAATTTACTGATAATTGTTGGGTGTAGGAATTACACTTAAGAAAACTCCTCAACAATTAATTTGTCAACCCGGGGGATCCGTAAACTTATATATGAAGCACAAGAAATGCCAGAGATGGTATAAATCTTCCTAATATTAATCCATACTTTCTTTAAAGGAAATATTGCATAATCAAATTAAAAAGAGAAAAAGGCAATCTTGAACCATCAAATAATCTAAGACTCAAACAAGGAAGAATGCATTTGCAAGAGGGAATTAAAGATAAAAGGAAATAAATCTAGCTATTTATTATTTAACTATTGAGTGTGTGTTTTTCTTTAGCAGAGACACCAGCAGTCTCATCAGATGGGCCCTTAAACCTATTCCTTTAGAGATTTCCTTCTTGCGCTAATCTGTCATGCACTATCGTAGTATGCTTGCACTAGTGTAGGAACATAGATTTATGCAGAAGGTATAAATGGTGTCTTTGCTAAAGGATTTTTACTTCATGCAAGGGCTTGAACTTTTCCAGGTTCAAAGCACTCAGATCCTGTGGCAAGAAACTAGTTCTTGCACCGGATCGGAGCTTCCTGCACTTAGCATTTAATTCCTAAAATGAGTGCTTAATTATTGCAAGTGCTATTATACGGTTAATTAAAATCACACATAAAGAGTGAATGTTTCTGATCTTAACAGAGTGCAGGAATAAAGAAACAATCAATATACATTTATCTTGTCATAAGCATTTAATGAAAGAAAGAAGATTGCGGGAAGTAGACTAAGAAGGTTTGCTGCATCACACCAACGTGCACTGGTGCAGGGTTATTTCTCCTGCTTGGACCAGGGAGAGGAAAACCAATCTGAAATCAAGTGCAGGAAAGGAAATTGCAGGAAAAGGAAATTTATCTACTTCACACAACGGATCTGATTTTACTTAGACAAGAATGCATGTGCTTAAAATTAAATCACACTTGACAATGCAAACAAAAATTATAGGAAAAACGGGAAATGGGGTAAAAGTGCTAGGTTGGATGGGCCCTAGCCAACCAATGCATTTCCCTTTTAAATAAAAACGCTGCTCAGTACCTTAATCAATTCATCAGCTCAAATACAGAAACACAATTTGTGAAACTTGAGGCGGAGCTCCCTTCTATTAATTCACTGAGGCAAGTACATAGATTAATACATCGTCCAGCCCAGATTCAGGCGATAACAAAATACAACAACCTGTTACCGCCTCTCTGGCTGTGTCTCTGTTCTCTTTTGCTATAAAAAACTTTCCTTTTCTTAGTCCTATTTAAATTCTACATTATATATATCTTTTTCTAAAGGCCAAAATATATCATTCACACGATTACATAACCAAACGCAGAATTTAGCTTTTCGGCCTTCAAAATTAGACATTTAGAAAAACTAGCTGTCGCCAATATCCAACTTTCGTCCTTTATAGATTCGGTCTCGACTGCCTTTGGATCGATCTTGCTATCGTGGCTGAAGCTGCTCAAAACGAGGCGGCGATCAAGGAGGTTCAGATCTGCAGCAAGGATTTTTTGTGCTGGCAACGGTGCAAAATCCGATCCTGCACTAGGATCAGCGGTCACAGTAAGTTCTCTAACTACCAAATAAACCTTGGAGATATCGATAAGTTACAAAGAGTGATTAAAAGTAAGAAATCATGTAATAAATAATTAATTAATGCTAAGTTGAATTAAAAATATGAAAAATAAATTTTATACGAAATATGTCACTGTGCTTGGACACGTGCAAGATGAGGGTGCATAAAGGAGGTAAAATAGCGGTAAATGGTTATGATTTAGGAAGGGGAAAATGGAAAAAGAGATCAAATTAGGGGGCTAACATCCTCCCATCCCTAAGCTGTTGTGTGTCCTCACACAACTCTTTACCTTTGCAAAAAACCCTTCAAAACTTTGAGCATTCCAGCTCAATCTTGCTCTGACATACTGACTTCAGCCTGCAATGTTTCAGACTTCTTCTTTCTGATGTTCTTTAGTTTCCATGTCAGCTTTTTAAGTCGCTTGAAACATTGTGCAACTCGATACTTACAAACTCTAACTTCTCCTTTCTTTTTCTGGATCTCCGTAGTTAATTATTCTTTACTCTGTTATTTATCCTCCTGGGCTTTAGCTATGAGCTGTTCTAAGTTCTGCACTTGAAGCTCTAGTTCAACTATTCGAGTAGCAGGAGTTAACAAATATTATTTTTCTTCTATCTCGATAGGGGCTGTGTCTTCCTGAGGGACCTCAGTATCCCTCATGGTTTCAGCAAACACCTCTTCCTCTTCTTCTTCTTCTTCTTCTGGTTCTTCTTCTTGTTGTGGTTCTTCTTCTTCATCTGGTTCTTCTTCTTCTTGCACTAGTGCAGAAGGGAATTCAACGTCCTATGGGGAATGTGGTTCTTTTCTTGCACTAGATTTTGCATTCTTTTTCCATGCCCTTTTAATGAAATTAGCCAATAGAGTGTCATCTTCGACCCCTACAGATTTTGCTGCGTCTGCAAGGACTGACAGGTTGTCTTCTTCGAGGGTCTGTGCTTGTACTGGTGTCGTATAAGGAGTCTCTTCAACAAGTGCACTAGTTGTCTTCTTATTTGGAGATGGGGCCCTTTCTTCAGTTTCTTTTTCAGGTCATTTCCTTTTTGCACTGGTGCAAGAAGGACTCCCATTTACATTCTTACTCGGACCCTTGCTTGTGTTGGTGGGGTCCTCTGTCTCCTTTCCAATAGCTATCTTTTTATGTAGATGTTTTAACAGTGCCTCCCAAGTCATTCCTTTAACTTCTAATTGTTTCTGGACCAAAATATTTATCAGGCCGTGGTGATATAACTTCTTGTTGGCCTAGTCTGCCCTTCCATCCTGCACACCCTTGGCCATTCTTTCCAAGCTCTCAAGCAAAAAATGGGGGAAATCAATCCTCCACCAGATGTGCCGACCGGCTTCGAAATGCTGCAACATCCTAAAATGGTACACAAAAGTGAGGGAGTACCTTCCTTCACAGGGTACGAATTTATGTAGGATGAAAAGGAGGTCCCGCCACTGTCCCAATAGGGCATTGCGCAGAATTCCTTTCTTCCAATCTACCTTCATATTCTTGTCGATGACGAAAAGCTACCATCGCTTCCTTTCTAGTTTCTTATTTTTAAACCACTGCTCACCAGTATTTTCGAAGCCTGTTGTTGCTGCTATAAACTCTTCCGTAACCTCAAATTTTAGAGGCCCAATTTTTACTCGGCCATTTTTGAAACTTCTGGCAAACTGTAGGTCCACTTCACAGTTGTGCTTGTCAAACTTTTGCAAGAATTGAAGAAAGCCCGAGTCTCACAATAGTGAAAGACTATTGCGATACTCAGAAGTCTATTCTACCTTACTGAGAGGTGAAGGTTCGATTCGAATAGGCGACATCACTGCTTAAAGGTTATGAATAGTCATGAATTTACATGCAACACTAGAAAAATTGGTTCTTATAGATAGGGATCCAACCATCCACCATCCCTTCCATCTTATCACCCATTCATTCCACTGAAATAGCCGTGGATGTGCGGCATCTTTGAGATCATGCCAAATTGGTACTTGCGGTGGCATCTTAATGGCTAGGTGAGGTAATCATTATGAGTGAAGGACATCTAGGATTATGGCGGAAAGGGGAAATTATATCCAAGCAACGGTTAAACACTTCTTCACTCCTTCATAATTCAGAAAAAGAAATTTATCATTCATTAAAAAATGATCATGATTCTTAACTTAAAAACACCTTGTACTTTAAATAATTTTCTCCTAGTTAATATGATAGAACAAGTACTCATTGACTAAGTGAAAGGATTTCTTATAAACTTTCATGATGACCACTTTCCTATGATGTATGCTATGAAAAGAACAAATTGTACTATGTTTCTAACAGGGTGCATGCTTGCACCGGTCTGCTTGCACCGCTTAAACTATGCTATTTTGCTGGTATCATTTTACTTGCATTATTATATAGGACGACATGCTTGCACTAGTGCAAGCATAATATCTGAAAAAAGAACAGGGAATTTAAGTAAAATATAGGTTGGACTTCCAACATGGCTTCCTCAACTTATACTGGAAATTTTCTTCGCCCTTTATTGATGCCTCAGAGCATATCCTTTTGCTCTTTGTGCGCGAGATCCTGCAATGAATTCATGAGGGAACAAAGAAGTGGGAAAAGGGAAATTTTAGAATGGGAAGGAATTCTGTTACAGGGATTCCAGGAATAGTACCACAAGAGGGGATAAACAGAAGTGGGATAGGGAAAAAATTCAAGGGTAAAGTGGGGTTTTTACGAAAAGGACAGGGTAAATTCAAAAGAATATGAGAAGGTTAATCATTCCGGGATTGAAGAAGAAAACTGAGGGAATATTACGAAAGCTGAATATGAAGAAAGGAAAAAAAAGTTCTGGAAGGTCTGCCTGCACTGGTGCAAGAAAAATAACTGCAGCGAGAATTAAGTGCTACTTGAATAAAAATATCCATGCTAATTACCCCAATTGTATAAAGGTTAGTTCTACTGAACCTGCTTTTTCTTGGTGGTCGCTAGCATATCTAAAGATCAAGCAACATTCTCTTTTTATTAGAAATTTTTGATCTTCCTGCCAGCAAGCTGGTTTTCAGGTTGATCCTTCTGCAATCATGTCAGCGAACTGATTTTCATAATTACAGGAAAATATTTTTTCTTTACTTTTTATTTAATTTTTTTTTTTTTTAAGAAGAAGAAGAATTCATGTTTTCAAAAGGTTGGTATTACCATTCACCACTACCGTCCCGAATTGATGTTGGGCTTGCTGTGTAAAATCTTTCCTGGAAAGTGGCTGAAAATACTTCTTTAATCTGTGTCCATTTACCAGGAATACTGAATTTTGTCCATCAATAGTTTTAACTTCTACTGCTCCATTATCGAATACTTGGATCACTTCATAAGGTCCCATCCAATGTGTATGGAATTTCCCTTTAAAAATTTTAAATCTAGAATCATAAAGGAGCACCCAATCACCTGGTTGGAATTTCTTTTTCTGAATAGACTTTTCATGCCACCTTTTGCGTTGCTGTTGAATTAGTATGTTCTGCTGAACAACATCCCTACGAAATTCATCTAACTCATTTAATTTTAGAAGATGTTGTTGTTGTGCCTCAGAGAGATCTAGTCCTAACTGAACTGCAGTTCTGAAAGTTTTGATCTGGAATTCAATTGGTAACAGAACCTGTTTTCCATATACCAACTCATATGGTGTATGTCCCATGCTATTTCTCCAAATGGTTTTGTATGCCCACAAAGCTTCTGGTAATCTTTTAGCCCAGTCTTTCAGATGCATATTTACTGTCTTTGTAAGAATGGACTTGATCACTTTGTTTTTGGATTCCACCTGGCCATTTTCTTGCGGGTGATACGGTGTGGATTTCCTATGCCAGATCTTGTATTGCTCCATCACACGCTGTACCAAATTAGAAATAAATTGCAGACCATTGTCAGAAACAATTTCTCTAGGCACACCAAATCTAATAAATATTTTAGTAAAAATAAAATCACAACAATTTTTTCTATAGCAAAGGAAACAACTTTAGCTTCTATCCACTTTGTAACAAAATCTGTACAAACCAAAATATGCTTTTTACTTAATGACGTTGGATATATTGGCCCTACAAAATCAATAGCCCATTTTTCAAACGGCTCAATCATAACTTGGGGGCATAAAGGAATTTCATTGGTTTGATTAGGCTGGCCCATTCGTTGACAACTATCACAACGCCTGACATACTGTTTAGCATCCTTAAACAAGGAAGGAAAAAAGTAACCAACACGCAATACTTTATATGCAGTCCGCTTATCAGTGAAGTGGCCTCCACAAGGTTCATCATGAGCAGATTTCAATATGTCAAACACTTCCTCCTCTCTTACACATCTATGGATAATCAGATCTAGACCAGTGTAAAAGAGATCTTCTTGAATCCAGGAGTATGTAGAAATTTTCTGAATAATATTCCGCTTTTCACGAGTGGACAAGTTGGGTGGTGTTTTCCTAGTAACCAAGTAATTAGCAATGTCAGCAAACCACGGAGAATCTGTTGACATGGAAAAAAGATGTTCATTCGGAAAATTATCATTAACAGCAGTTGCTTCACCAGGATTATCTAATCTAGAAAGAAAATCTTCTACAACATTAGATTTTCCTGGTCTATCAAAAATAGTAACATTAAATTCCTACAACAATAGCAACCACCTAGTCACTCTACCACTAGTCAATGGTTTGTTCATCAAATATTTAATCGTGGAATGATCAATATGTACAAATTCTTCATATCCTGTAATATAGTGCCTGAACTTATTAATTTAAAAAATTATAGCTAAAAAATCTTTCTCTGTAACTGTATAATTTAATTCAGCGGAAGACAAATTCTTACTAATATAATAAATAGCATAGGATTTTTTATCTTCCTCTTATCCTAAAGCTGTGCCAATAGCCAAATTTGAAGCATCAGAGGAAATGTGAAAAGGCAGGGACCAGTTAGGACCTCTCAAAACTGGTGCCTGTACCAACTTTTCCTTCAATGTTTCAAAACACTATTGGCAAGCTGTGAACCAAGAAAATTCACTATCCTTAGCTATAAGTCGAAAAAGAGGGGAAACTATCTTAGAAAAATTTTCAATGAATCTTCTATAGTTACCAGCATGTCCTAAAAAACCTCTTACTTCCCTTTGAGTTTTGGGTGCAGGAAGATGCATAATGATCTCAATCTTTGCTAGATCAACCTAGATACCTTTACCAGAAATCAAATGGCCAAGTACCACTCCCTCTTTGCACATCAATCTACATTTCTTTTCGCTTAAGGCGAGATGCGCTTCCTGAAAACAGAATCATTTGTTGGCTCGAGGGGTCTTGACCCAGGTTCGGTATGCAAGGTTTGCCAACAAACCCCTATACACTGGCCCTTTCGGTAGTGACCTGCTTGCGCAGGTCAAAATATCACACGAAGTAGTATGGGTGGGTGCTGGAACCAGGTTTCTGCACCCTGAGAAAGGATGGGTAAAGCAAGTAGAGCTGCGCTAGGTCCTGTAATCCCCGATTACCTATTTCTACGCAGGGTTAATTAAGTCTCTATTTGCATCCATGTGCACTAGATATATAGTTATATGCTTGTTATAACATCAACAAAGCAGTACATAAACAGAACATAATAGATCTAGATCCAAGAACGCAGTATACAAATCTTTGCAACTAAAAGACATAAAATGCACAATACAGCAATTATCAGTAATTCACATAACATTACTCATAGATTCAGTTCTATAACAATCTTTCACATTCATTCATTCATCAATTCTTACTTACAATTCCCTTCCCAACTTGCACACATAGCATCAGGGTCTGCACACAGCTGGACTTGGATCTCCTGCGCACACAGCCAGCAGGAGTCCGTTCCCCAAAACCCAAACAGATAGCTTAAATCACAATTCACATCAATAAATCATCATATCCTATCCTTTACAATACAAAATGCATCTTTATTTATAACAATATAGCTTAGGCTTTCCTGTGGTTTTCAACCCATGGTTTTCAGACCCCTAGTTTACCCTTTTACCCAATACAATGATTTCGGGGCTTTGACCCACCCCAAAACCCCTCTGCTAGATTAAATCTAATTAAAAATATCCAAAATGGACCAGTTTCGCAGCATGTTAGGAGACCTTGTTCCAACAATCCCCCAACACAATCTTGTGACTCTTCCTAAGTCACTACAGTGGTGAGGCTTTGATTTGCATGTGCAAGGTAGTTAGAGTGTGGAGGAGCGGTGGGAGGACTTCCTTACTCTGGGCCACAGCTCGTTGCACAGGGTTGACTAGTGTTAGGGAGGCAGGGCCATCTGGAGCCGCGATAACCTGTTCTAACAACCGGTGGAGGCGCGCAATGGAAGACTGAGCGTATTCAGTGAGCTGGAGTGCAGTGTCGTCCCATGGTTTCAACCATTTTTGAATGACATGCTTGTTGTGGTGAAGGTTCTCAATCCTGTCCAAGATGGCTAGACGCTGCGCGGAGATGGTGGAGGGTGAGGAGGCTCTGACTTGGTCCAGAGCAGCTTCCGCCTACTGTAATTCCATCTGGATATGCTGTAACAGCTACCAAACTATGGTCATCCATAGTTTGGTAGCTGTTTCGACCAGTTGTGCGCCCCGTGTCAGCTGCTCTTGAATAATATGCATTGCCTCTGTGACCACTGCAATCCGCTGGTCCTGTACATCTTGAGGTATTTCATACTACTATTTCCTGCTCGGTCGTGGTGGCGAACTTCGTGCAACACTCTGGTGTTCAGTCCTTGTAGCTCTGTGCGAGATAGCTGCGCTAAATCAATTTGGATGTCCCCCGTAGTTGGATTAGGAGCATTGACGAGGGAAATTCAAGGGAGGGAACACACATTGCTTCGACTGGGTGGGACTCTAGAGTTGCAAAGAAGTCGTAGCATATGTTGTATCGCAGCGTTCTGTCTGCACGTGGCTCATAGAAAATCCTTTATGTCGAGAGCTAGGGCTTACCCCTGTGACTGCACTCAGCATTCCCAGGCTCTCTGGTTGGGTCCATCTTAGCAACAAGAAAATGGGAAACCCAGAGAATGTTAATGAGCGCAAAAAACCAGTACACAGATAGTAGGATCATGTTGTAGGGTGAATAAATAGCCTGGTGTGCAATTATCCAACCAACCGCACACCATCCTGAGCTATTTAATGGGGGAGCAGCCCATTCGTGAGACTGACCATCGATCAGGTGGATCAATCTTACCATAAATGGCTGCATTGATGATCTACCACCTATGGTGCGTACTTGTAAGATCCATTTTTTATTAAATCGGGATGTGATGATGGTCGTCCTTCATGCTTGAGGTTGTTTCCATGGAATGTCAGACCACAGATGATGCTTGCATGTCATTTGTGTACCCTGAATGAAGGTCGACGCGACGTGTGTCTGTAAGTTGGCCATCAGTATTTTCGAGCCATGCGCTTCACCCTTGGTTGGGACATCCTTGCACGATAGGACTACGTCACGCGTCCTTGTGCCATTTATTACTTCAGGAGTCCACAAATTCTCCAAATTACACGTGGGTCTAGGCAGGTCCGTAACCCAACACATGCCTAGGTCAGTGGTACACCGGCAAGCCTATCCGTGCAAGGTTTGATCGCACCCTTGAGTGTTGTATGTTAGCAAGTATCCACGTAGGTTGACTAACCTCGAAACCCATCTGGCAACTGGGGTCCCTATGCGCAGGGTCACCCTTCTCCAATACTTCTCCTGAATGAAGAATACCGGTCCTTGCATAGGTGCTCCGCGCAATGTTAGTGGCAGTGCTCCTAGCCTGCGTTCCATGGGAATCTTAGGTTCCACAGTCTTATGACTATCATCTGCGTCCTCTTGGAAGGGCATGTTTCTTTCCTTGGTAGATATGTGATGAAAATTCCTGATGGTCTGAAGACATCGAAGCGTCGAAACCTCATGTAATCGACCTTGCCAATTTTGCAGCTCCTCATTAGAGTCGGAAAAAAATTCACTGTCCTTTTCCCAACATAGCATTCCTTCATACATGGGGTTAACTCGGTCTTAATCCTACGCTGTTAATTTATAAATGTGATCTAATTCCTCCTCCTCATAGGCTGGCTCATTATACCGTGCACCTTTTTCCGGATCTAGTGGAACTATGACATGTGTACCCTTGCTTTCAAACACCATGCTGTGCCTTTTGAGATTGATGATGTCCCCCATGTCAATTTCCCAGTCCAGTCCAAGGAGCGCAGGGTAGGGATTCGCATCTTCCACAATTTCTATGACTTCGAAGTCAACTAGGACCCTTACCCCTGCGATGTCAACCATGACTTTTGGTAACCTCCCTAGAGGGATGATTTTTTGTTGATTGGCCATTCGCAGCTGGATGGTGGACCATTCTAATTTAGGCTCTCCCATTCATTGCCATGTATGTTTTGGTAATAAATTCGCATCTGACCCCAGATCTAAGATAACCTGATCCATCTCGTAGTCACCAATCTGTGCAGTCAATCGCATCTCTCTCCCGGTGCACTTCTTATAGCTGTATAGTTTGTGTACATCCTTTGTTTCAGGGATCATTTTGGACTGAGCTGCACAGGTATTCAGTAGTGCTTGGAGATTTCCTACAGTTTGCGGGTTTCGCAGCAGCTTCAGACATGCCTTTAAAAAGGGCTCAACCCCTTCCTCTATTTGAGGTTGCGTTGGCGGCTGCGTGGGGACTGCCAGTAGTGCTTTTTATTTGAAAGGTACTCCTTCCTGGAAGGCAAGCTCCTCTTTTGCTCCCTGCGTGACCAGCCCGCTACGTGTCATGACTTTTACACATGGATCTGCCTTTCTTAGCTCGGTTTTAACTCTTTTTACGTTCTGCGTAGGGGTGGGCTGCTTTTCCTACATCTTGGCTATTAAAATTGGGCAGTCCTCTACCTCATGGTCCAACTGCCTACAATATTTGCATGATGGCCTGGTGGGATTTGGGCATTCTCTGGCAAAGTGCCCTATTTCCCCATAGTTATAACAGATTAGCTGCCCACATCCTCGTCCTGTGCTTCCTCCCCGACCTCCTCTGCCTCAGGCCAGTGATCCTCCAAAGTGCGCAGAAAGTCTTGGCGATGCAGGGTTCGATTGTACCCTATATAAGTTCCCACGATCCATCATTAAGTCATAAGTACGACAGTTCTGCTCATCATGTCCCATTGATCAGAAGAATCGATACCATTGTTGCTTTAGTTCTGGGACATATGCACCTAGCCGAGGGCAATGGTTCGTATCATGTAGTCCTGCTACCCAACATTCATCATGCCATAGCACAGGTCCACTTGAACCTGGTCGTAATAGGACGGGTTCCCTACTTGCCCCAGGGCATACCAGACTAGGTCCTCCTGCTTGCATGTAATCCATTAGCAGAGGGCACTGATCCTTCGTATGGCTAGACACCCAGCATCGTATGTACCAGAGATCTATGCAACCATCCTTTCCTCGCTCTTTTCACAGGTTCTGTATCTCCATATGCATAGCCCCAAGTTGTTCCTGGATTTGTTGTACCCCTGCGGATGTATCGTCACAGGGGGCAGCCTCTAGTTTCATAGTGACTTCCACAGCCTTCTCCTGCAACTCAAAGGTCTGATGACTCATTGGCATGCGCAGGTGAGGTAACAACATAGATATGAACCATTTTGTATGCTGTCTATCATCATATTCGAATCCTCCTTCCCTGATTGCTTTCTTTAGTCACTGATCAACCTCCCATACTGACTCAGACACACCTTATTTAAAGTCCTTTACTTCTACTACCAACTAGGAATAAGATTTTGGCTTCCTGAACTGGTGCTTCAAAGTGTCCTTGATATCTTGAATAGATGCACCCCCATTCTGGGAAATATACTACATATACCAGTCTAGGGCCCTGTCATTGAAGGCCAATGACAGCTACGCCCTTTTTACCGTATCACTCGCCACATTCTGCATAGTCCATATAGAGTCTGCAATGAACCAAAACCAGTCCATATCCTCATCTCCTACCCCTTTGAAGGTAGGTAGTTTCAGATGCGCAGCCATATCACTGTCTAGGGAGGGTGGCGGTATAGGCAAATTCTTACCTTTGCGCAACCTAGGTGGCGATGTAGCTGGGGGATCTTGCGCAACTAGTTCTTGCAACATATCATAGGCACATCTCCCTCCATCAAGGTTGGTATGATAGTATTTACCACTACGTGTTGCCCTCCTATCTAGATCCGGGGTCATTCAGTTAGTATGACTACACAAAATACTCTTTTCGCACAGTAATTTCTTGATCAACAACGGTAGCATCCTTAGAAATTTTCCCCGAAACCCTATGAAGAATCGTCGTTCGGCCTCAGAGTATGATACAAACTGATCAATGGAAAATTCTGTCACAAATCCTCCCAGCACACTATCGACCCAGTGATCCACCGTACGCGTGATAGTATTATCAGTTTTTTCCAGCTGCTCGAGAAACTCTGGGGTCCACTGAGTGATTCACTCATCCTTCCAACACTTCTTGAATTCCACAAGTATGGCCAGCCACTCCTGGAGTTAAATCGCAAAGGTTACAAAGAATATTTCATACCTTTCAGTAAGAATGTACCTATTTTTCCACCTTTCCGCTGCTAACTTCTCACTGCGATTTTCTTTTACTGTGAACTCCTAGATCTATCTTTCAAACTAGTCTTTGATCTCTTTTCTTTCAGGCTTCCAGTATTCTCTTGTCATTACCTAACTCCTCTCTCAGACTTCTTCTGGTCCTAGCAACGGAACCATTTGTTGGCTCAAGGGGTCCTGACTGAGGTTCGGTATGTAAGGTTTTCCAAAAAAGCCCTATACTACTGGCCCTTTCGGCAGTGACTTGCTTGTACAGGTCAAAGTCTCACCAAAAGTAGTATGGGTGGGTGCTGGAACCAAGTTTCCGCACCTTGAGAAAGGATGGGTAAAGCAAGCAGAGCTGCGCTAGGTCCTGTAATCCACAATTACCTAGTTCTGTGCAGGGTTAATTAAGTCTCTATTCGCATCCATGTGCACTAGATCTATAGCTATATGCTTGTTATAACATCAACACAGTAGTACATAAATAGAACATAACAGATCTAGTTCCAAGAATGCAGTATACAGATCTTTGTAGCTTAAAGATAGAAAACGCACAATACAACAATTATCAATAATTCACATAACATTACTCACAGATTCAGTTCTTTAACAATATTTTGCATTCATTCATTCATCAATTATTCCTTACAATTCCCTTCCCAACTTGCGCACATAGCAGCAGGGTCCGCACACAGCTAGACTTGGATCTCCTGTGCACACAACCAGTAGGAGTTCGTTCCCCAAAACCCAAACAGATAGCTTAAATCACAATTCACATCAATAGATCATCATATCCTATCCTTTACAATACAAAATGCATCTCTATTTATAACAATCTAGCCTAGGCTTTCCTATGGTCCACAACCCATGGTTTTCAGACCCCTAGTTTACCCTTTTACCCAATACAAGGCTTTCGGGGCTTTGACCCACCCCAAAACCCCTCCACTAGATTAAATATAATTAACAATATAAAAAATGGACCAGTTTCATAGCATGTTAGGAGACCTTGTTCCAAAAAACCCCAACTAGAATAGATTGGTACTCAAATGGTAAAGGTGGGTTTGTTACATAGATCATTTGCACTGCTTTATTATTGTTAGGATTAGGCATAGGTTGAGCAGGCAACTGAGGAGGTCGAAAGGGTGGAGGTAAAGGCAATGGTGGAGTAGACTGACTTGGAAGTTGAGGCATTCAATAAGGTGTATGCATAGATGGATATGACTTCATAGGTGGCTGGTGGGAGTATGGAGAATGGGTTGGCCCTCTCCAACCTTGTTGCCATGGTTGAGAAGGTTTCCCATGCTGATATTGATTCCCATACTACCACTACTGATTAGTGTTAGGATAAGAATATGCATGTGAATTATAACCAAAATAGTGTGGAGAAAATTCAGGAGCCATACCTGCACCTACCTGAGGCCAATTCCTTCTTGCTCCCATAGCATACAAGTATTCAGCTTCAGGCTGTCCCCCTGTAAATACAGCTTTAAGTCCTAGTATAGAGGGACATTTTTCTATGACATGGTCTTCTGTACAAATAGCACACTTATTAGTTTCTTTCAAATTAAGAGGACAATATTTAGGAGGATGCTTGTCTCTACATTCTGGACAGAAAATACATAATGGCTCTTGTTCCTTCATGAGTTTTTGCTGAAATTGTAAAGAGTCTAACTATTTGGTAACGGTATTCATTATATCAATTTTCATGTTTTCCATTTTATTTTCTAGTCTAATAATCATAGCATCAGTAGATTCAGTTTTTCTATTTCTATTTCGAGTTCCTCTACCAGATCTATACTGATTTCTTGAAACTTTCCTACATAATTCACAAATTTGTTCAAAATTTTGTTGAGAAATATCACCTTGTCCTAACAGATTTAAATTATTTCTAGCATTATCAGTAAGTCCTCTTAAGAAAAAGGTTCTAATAGTACTAGGATCAAAATTAAGTTTCGACCTTTGTAAAATATATAGAAATCTTTCTAGGTAATCTTCAAGAGTTTCATCATCATCCTGTATGATTGTAAAAATCTCATCCTGCATGTCCCAAGTTTTGCAATATTCTTGATATTTAGAAAAAAACACTCTCTTCATCTGATCCCAATAGGTTATAGTGTTTCCTCCTAACCCCATAAACCAGTGTAGAGATGATTCCTTGAGAGTAACAGGAAATAATCTTAAATTCTAAGCATCAGTTGAATAATAATAACTTCTACACATAATATCAAACTCGAATAGAAAAGAGTCAGGATATGCATGAACTTTACCATGGAAATGAGGGAGAGCTGATGGTGGAATATTCTTCATTTGCACCACAGTATCAGGATCCACAATTGGAAACAAAAAAGTGGATTGTTCTTTACTTACCTAGTTTTCACCAATCCCTTCCAAATGATCTTCATGGTCCACCATTGTTTCCCTTTTACTTGTACCGCTCTCAACAGGCTGATCCACACCTGAGCTGTTGTCACTAGAATCCAGGTGGATTGTCCCTACGTGATGGGTTTGAATTGGATTTGGCTTCCCACTTATAGAAGGAGACCCAATATGAGAATTGTTTTTAGAATTCTTTTGGCCCTTAGTGGGCTTCAAACCCTTACCTTTTCTAGGCATTCATTTAAAAAAAGAAAGAAAAATAACAAACAAATTCCAGAAAACAATGTTGTTAGAAATCAATTAACACTAGTAAAATTTCTTCAAAGAAGCTTTTCCAAACAATATTGCAAAAATAAAGAAAAAATTACTTCTATTGTATAATCAGAAAATTATTACCAAATCAAATCGCCTCCCCAGCAACGGCACCAAAATGTTGGGTGCAGGAATTACACTTAATAAAACTCCTCAACACTTAATTTGTCAACCCGGGGGATTCATAAACTTAGAGACGAAGCACAGGCAATGCCACAGATGGTATGAATCTTCCTAATATAAATCCATACTTTCTTTAAAGGAAAGATTGCAAAATCAAACTAAAAAGAGAAAAAGGCAATCTTGAACCATCAAAATAATCTAAGACTGGAACAAGGAAGAATGCATTTGCAAGAGGGAATTAAAGATAAAAGGCAATCACTCTAGCTAATTATTGTTTAACTACTAAGTGTGTGTTTTTCTTTAGTAGAGACACTAGCAGTCTCATCAAATGGGCCCTTAAATCTGTTCCTTTAGAGATTTCCTTCTTGCGCTAATCTGTCATGCACTATCGCAATATTCTTGCACTAGTGCAGGAACAGAGATTTATGCAGAAGGTATAAATGGTGTCTTTGCTAAAGGCTTTTTACTTCATGCAAGGGCTTGAACTTTTCCAGGTTCAAAGCACTCAGATCCCGTGGAAAGAAACTAGTTCTTGCATCGGATCAGAGCTTCCTGCACTTAGCATTTAATTCTTAAAATGAGTGCTTAATTATTGCAAGTGCTATTATACTGTTAATTCAAATTGCACACATAAAGAGTGAATGTTTCTAATCTTAACAGAGTGCAGGAATAAAGAAACAATCAATATACATTTATCTTGTCATAAGCATTTAATGAAAGAAAGAAGATTGCGGGAAGTAGACTAAGAAGGTTTACTGCATCACACCAACGTGCATTAGTGCAGGTTCATCTCTCCTTGTTGGACCAGGCGGGGAAAACCAATTAAACATAATTGCAAAAAAGGAGATATCACACCAACGTGCACTAGTGCAGGGTTATTTCTTCTGCTTGGACCAAGCAGAGGAAAAACAATCTGAAATCAAGTGCAGGAAAAGGAAATTTATCTACTTCACACAACAGATCCGCTTTTACTCAGACAGGAATGCAAGTTCTTAAAATTAAATCACACTTGACAATGTAAACAGAAATTACAGGAAAAACGGGAAATGGGGTAAATGTGCTGGGTTGGATGGGCCTTAGCCAACAAGTGTGTTTCCCTTTTAAATAAAAACGCTGCTCAGTACCTTAATCAAATCATCAGCTCAAATACAGAAACGAAATTTGTGAAACATGAGGTAGAGCTCCCTTTTATTAATTCACTAAGGCAAGTACATAGATTAATACATCGTCCAGCCCAGATTTGGGCAATAACAAAATACAACAACCTGTTACCGCCTCTCTGGCTGTGTCTCTGTTCTCTTTTGCTATAAAAAACTTTCCTTTTCTTAGTTCTATTTACATTCTACATTATATAGATATTTTTCCAAAGGCCAAAATAGATCATTCAATCGATTACATAACCAAATGCAGAATTTAGCTTTTTGGCCTTCAAAATTAGACATTTAGCAAAAATGGCCGTAGCCAATCTCCAGCTTTTGTCCTTCATAGGTTCAGTCTCGGCTACCTTTGGATCGATCTTGCTGTCGTGGCTGAAGCTGCTCAAAATGAGGCGGTGATCAAGGAGGTTCAGATCTGCTGCAAGGATTTGCAGTGCTGGCAACGGTGCAAGATCCGATCCTGCACTAGGATCAACAGTCACGGTAAGCACTCTAACTATCAAATAAACATTGGAGATACCGATAAGTTACAAAGAGTGATTAAAATTAAGAAATCATGTAATAAATAATTAATTAATGCTAAGTTGAATTAAAAATATGAAAAATAAAGTTTATACGAAATATGTCGCCGTGCTTGGACTGGTGCAAGATGAGGTGTGCATAAAAGAGGTAAAACAACGATAAATGGTTGTGATTTAGGAAGGGGAAAATGGCAAAAAGAGAGAAAATTAGGGGGCTAACAATAACCTCATTGGTGACATCAAGGCCCGTCACGAAAAATGACTATAATGATAAACGCTGACCCTCACCATTTCATATCAACAACAACGATTTATGGTGATGGACCTTTCTTTCATGGTTGTCACTATTGATGCATATATATGGTGGCGTTCGTTGACCATCACCATTTCATATTTTGGTGAGGGTCAAAAAATGTCACCATAAGCTCATTGGTGATGGTCAAAAGAGCATCCGTCACTAAAAACTTATTATCGCCATTCCCTATGAATATCAGGGCATGATGGAATCGAACCACCAACCTCCTGCTTGTAAAGCAGGTGCTCTTCCATTGAGCTTGCACCCTTTAAAGAATTAGACTTTAAACTAGTAATTGCCCCTAAAGGTGCAAAGATACACCAAAGGAATAGAAGATCAAAAGTTGCTAGAAATAAAATGTTCAATATACATAATAAAAGATAATAAGAATAAATATGATATTCAATATACATAATAAAAAGGCAATAACTCAATTGATTAATTTCTTCTATGATACCTATTATTTACCAAAACTATTCATGATTAAATACTTAATATTTACCATGGCTACTAATGATTAAATATGTTTATAATTTCAATAAGGATCATGATTTTGTTGTCTTGTCATGTCATGATTTAATACAGAGAATGGTTAAATACACATTGATTGGGATTTAATCCAAGGAGTGTTTAAAAACATGTAAATTTTAGAAATGAACATTTTCATGTTACAATATGATTTTAAAATAGCCAGAGGCCATAATTAAACTTCTATGAAATAACCATTTATGACAATAGGATAATGAGAATCTCAAGCAGCAACCACTAAAATCATCTTGACTTCCACCTATATTACATTGAAAGCTTCAGTGTTCTGGCTTACAATTAAATGCTTGTGCCAAGAGAGTAGAGCAAGAGGAGATCAATTATAAGCCGCTAACATAGATGATGATGACAATGGTATCAATTTGTGCTCTCCTCATGGTGTTTAATAGGGAGAAAATTCTATATCTTAGCTAGCCCACCACAATTATTAACTTGGAGGGTAGATTTATAAAAAAAAAACAACACAATGGCCCAAGACTGGGTAAATAGATGCACCCTCTAACCATTGGATTGTCGTGGAGAATGATACCCAAAGAGTTACAAAGGAAAGCTTTTATTTTGGCTATTAATGTTAGGTTAGATTCAAAAGGTTATACATGAACAAACTCTAAACAAACTTAGAAGCTACAAAATGGAAGTAAATATGGAGGCCATGTAAAGAAGAAAATTCTAGGCCAAACACAATTACCATCATGCCTATACAATGAAAATTGTAGGTTCCACATACTAGTGAAGAGACTATTTTTCATCATTGGCAATTGCCTTGGCCTTGTGCTCGGTATTGGCTTCCTGTAGAAAATGTACGACTCTCTTCATTTTTGGCCAGTTGATGGGAAAGGTGCTTATGCAAAGGAGTCCTACTTTCAGAACCATGGTCATTTCCTCCTTGAAGCGGTCCACAAACTCAAGATACAACACTTCAAGAAATTACTTCACAAGATCTTCATCCTCTCCAATTTTTCAATCTATTGGTTGTCTTCTCGTGACCAGCTCCAAGATCACCACTCCAAAACTATATATATCACTTTTTCGGTCGTTTCTCTGTGGAAGTTATGTCTTCCTTAAATCCTTGCATTGAGGAATTTTTGTGTAGTGCTTCCTTCAAGTTCACTAAAAAAAATAACACTAAAAAACTCCACCATGCTGATAATGGTAATCTAGGAATGGAAGGAACACAATTAATGTCAACCACAAATGTTGAATTGCTGAAATATATAGGATCTAACTAATGAAGCTCCTAACATCTATTGACTTCGATGAAGTAGGTTTACATCACTAAGGAAATTAGATAATAACATAAGATGAGCAATGAAATTTGGAGTGATATTTATAGTGAAATAGGGTATGAACCTGTGTTAAGGTTGGCCACACTATATTGAAATTTGAAGTCCATAATGTGCACAGATTAACATATTTAGGCTATAACAACAACCTTGCCACATCCCAACTAATCATTATCTCATGGAAATACTGGAATAAATGGCAAAGGTCTAATTTCTAAAATAAACTTTCATGGTTCAGATTTCCAGTGTTAACAAGTATATTGTTTATTCTAATTTCTAAAATTGCACTTTACTAGTATTCATTCATAACAAGCACTCATCTTTAGATTACTTTTCAATAGAATGTATTTTTTTTTATCACCTTTGTATATTAAAAAAAGTTTCTTATTATCCCACCCCAATCTATAAAAATTGCATAATTTCACAGATTTTTTCTAGAACTCTGTAGCAATATATCTATAGAAAAAACCACCAAGCATGCCATAGACAACTTATTGATTGATGGTTGCTAGAGGACATAGTCAGATACACTATCGGTCTCCTCATTGACATGCCTAGCTTTGCAGATACCACCATGTCCTTCAAATCCTGTTCATAATACCTATTACAATATAAAGATGTTTTTTAAGTATTTAGTTAGTCTTAGGATTTAGCTCATTTTGTTCCCATATGCACTAGAACACCAAGGTGATGAATGGGTCAAAAGCATTTCCTATTTTCCACAACTAATTATGTTTTCTTCTTTCACTAAATATGTAATTATGAATATGCACAGGAGGGATAAGCCATGTATTTTGTAAAATTTAACACCATTCCTCTGCATGATATTTTGTACCAGCACCTACTATACATTTTTAGAGTCAAGTAATCATGCCAAGAGATGGGTAATTCACAAATTTCACTTTGATCTTATAAATATGGAGCACAATATTCAAGACCAAAATGGAACTCAATAACAAAATCATACCAAAATAAATCTTGATTCCTAACAGCCAAGGCATTTCCCATAAACATGGAGACAGGATACCATGATGATAATAGATACCAAATATTTTGGAACTTCCATCTGAAACTTGTGGAGGTACTGCAAGGGGTGGCAGTAAGAACCAGGAAAACTGAAATAATTTAGTGTCCTTGCTCCTATTTTTATTCTACGACACTCTACAAAGTATGATCTTGATCTTTAACGTATTTGTGCCAAGTGGTTCTAAGTCAATAGTAAATGTTATAGTCAGATAAAAAAAATGAATAAATGAGAGGCCATATGGGCTAATTTTTAATCCTTACAGCAAAATATCTTAATATTCAAGTCTATGGAACAACTCGTTCAAGGTTCAAACTAGACTCGATTTTAAAGAGAAAGCATAAAACTAGCTAAGCAGTTTACAAGTTAACATTTTGGATATAGCTTCTGTTCAATTTATATGAATAGTTATGCCATAACCTTGAAACTAGTTTATTAGCTAAAAGACTTTGTTAAGTCAATAATGACAAAGAAACATAGTCATGGCAAGAAAAATTCTCTTTTTTTTTTTCGAATGAGGGTGCATGTAACTTGATAAAGGTTGTAGGAGAGTATCAAAACATAAACAGTTTCAATAAAGCATGGAAATGACAAAGTCTTGTTAAGAAACAAAATTTTAGTTGAATATATGAAAAGCATCAAGCTAAATGACATAATTAAAGTAAAAGTAACTGTAAAAAAATGAAATTGACATCAAGTACCATCTGGTCTGGTTAGTTCTTCAGAAAGAGAAAGTGCAATTGCATGATCCAACTCCTCATATTGATTATGTAATGGACCATCCTAAACAAAAATGTTCACATACAACAATCAAAGTTATCGTATTGGTAAGACTTTTGCTATAATCAAATAAAGAATGTACTACGTAGGAGAATAACTTGAAAGAACAACTAGAAATTTGAATCACAACATAACAATATAAAAGAACTTGCAACAGGAAAGGAATAGCTGCACAGTTTGAGAAATATGAAAAATCAATGGGCTTGTTCTGATATATTGATATAGATAACGAAATAGAAATCTAGATTTATGAAATTCAAGTATCACAGAACAATGCCTTGAACAAATAACAATATGTAAAATAGTAATTTTTGCATTTGGATTTACCTTGCATAACCTCAGGAAAAAGTTTCCACATAAACAACCAATAAACATAACAACATGGACCTTAGGAGAAATTGTGCAGGGGATAAAATATGAAGGTAAAGTACTAGAGAAGTATTCAAAGAAAATGATGAAAAGCATATCTAGAAAGAATTGAGAAGCCTCTGAACTAAACCACACATTTATCATCGTGACTAGTACACTTGCAAAAAAATATCATAATAAATTATGAATTATTCCACCAAAAAAAAGTGAATTTTTCCACTAAAATACAATTTCAAATTAATCACTAGCATGACACTAAATTTGTTAGAGCTAACAGATAGAAGATTGAAGTTTAAAATAAAATACACTCTGATGAATTAGGGATTACCATGGCATTAGATGGCACATGCCAAATTACATTATCATCTCCAAATGTACCCCTACGTAGTGTCCATCTGACGCTTTGTGACTTGAACCTTTAAAAGGCTTGCTCAACCACTTCATCATTCAAGATTTATTGTGAGAGTGTGATAGTACAATGTGACATGCATGTCCAAAATAACATGAGCCAAAAATGAAAAACATAATTAAATTATTAATGAATTACTAATTTAACCCTTGAAAAGACAAAAAAAATGAATCCAAGAAAGAAAATGATAAGGTTCTCGTTAACGAGCTATTATGTTTACAGATATGGCAGAATTTTTGATTGGTTGTTTTGGAATTTAAAGCATTTTACTTATTCTCTCAAAAATATGAAAAGACACTAAAATTACCAAGGTCATATTTCAACAAAAATATTGCAAAAAATCATATTGCAACTATGAAGATATTATTACGAAAATATTGTAGAGAATGAGATTGCAACTTTGAAGATATTATTACAAAAATCTTGCAGAAAATTAGATTGCAACTATGAAGATATTGTTCTAAATTTTAAAAATTATAGTAATAAAATCCATATTCAACATGACTTAACATTTTATATCATATTAGACAAATTTTGAGTCAGGGAACAAGTACAAGGTTTAGAGTTAAAATATTTGCGTCAAGGACAAAGAGATAGCGTATACAACTTTCTGAGTTGAGGTTATCATTAGAGAACATAGTCTTGAGTCTTAAACCAGTACTTAATGAGGGACTTCTGGAAATAAATGGGTACAAAATGTGAATTCATCCCTCATGAGTCATGGAAACCCGCAAACAACTCTTGAAGCTTTACAACCACTCTAGCTGCACCCATCACAGTACCTTTTTAGGTTGAATTGTGCACACCTGAGGTTTTGCAAGTTGAAACTAGTTATAAAGACATGACATATGTTATTATAAGGAAGAGTTTTAAAGAAAAGTCTAATAAGAGAGGATATATAATGATATAGATATATTTGATATATAATGATATAGGTATATATGTAAATAGATTTTACAATAATAATATGTAAATAAGATTGGTTTCTTGAGTAGATTAGATTGTTTACATATTTTCTAAACAACAATTTCCTCACTGTAGAAATTGTTGAGTCTTATAAGTACCATATATATGTGTCATGTAATTGACTGATGTTGATGTGTAATATAAAAATTAATTGTGCTGATATCATAACTAATAGCTATGGGTTTTCTTCTCACACTCAGAGCCCAGGAAATTGTGAGAGGAGTGAATTGTTTGTGGTTGCGTAGGCCAACATAGCAAGATACCACCTATCGAAGACTACATCCGTGCTACGACCTTAATTCAAAGACGCTAGAGGGTCTGGATAGTGGAGAGGAAATGAACAACAAAGGCTGTGCGACCGGCTGAAACTTGGTGTAGAGAATCCTAAACTATCTGCTCCTCCTCTACAAGTTTGTCCAAACTGGTCTAAATTTTCAGTTCGACTGGTGGGGAAATGGGGGGAAATGTGTGAATAACAACTCAAGTTTATTCCACCCTAGCAATAGGAAAATTTTCCCATCCATACGATAGTTCCACTGTTACGACCAAAAAATGTATTACATGGGAAATGGTTTTCTCCAATCACTGGCTATCTTTATCTTTAATTTTACTCAAATCCGCCCAAAAGCCCATAATGGCTGCACAGATAGAAATCGAACTGTCCTAGATGCACAATTATTGTGTCCACCATAGTGCTAGGAGGAACATTACCAGACCTCGACCATTGTTCTCGATAGCCAAGGAACTTTCCGGTGTGATGCCTTTTCTAAGCTATTGTGAAGGAAACAAGAGGATTGTAGTTTCTGAAGTGGGGCACTACTTTTCTGAGGGCATCTAATTCTAAGTTGAGAACCATATCGAATTGACTCTCCCTGACACCATCTCTGAAGAAGAGTATCCTATCAGGAAGCTTGTTATTTTATTTGAAATAATTGCCCAGTAATTCCTTAGACATCTCCTTGAGTTGTTGGATGTGTTCCACCCCGTGACTCTGGTAGTTGAATCTCACATTATAGCAATTGCACCAGGGCCAATTGATGCTTCCAACCATTACAGCAATGGAAGGACTCGTACTATCGCCTGATCCAGGATGATTGACATTCGCCCCAATGTAAATGACATGGTCATTGCCAAATCTCGTTAACTGGCGAGACATGCTATGAAGAAGAGAAGCATTACTTCCACCCACTTTGGCATTCATATTCAATGCCAAATTTTCCAAATATTTAGATTTTTGTGATTGGGTCACCTGATCAGCGCATTTATTTACATGCTCAAACAAACAACACTGTGTCACCAATTCGACATCTGTTTCGGAAATACGCTTCAAAGTTGTATATCCTTGATGTTTTTCCTCCATAGAAATGATTAAAACCTGTAATTTCCCTTTGGCTCTTCCCTACACATCCAACAAATTTTGTTGAAGGCCTTTCATATCATTGAACAGGGACATGGGCTTATAATCCAAAATGAGGGGAGATGAATTCATGACCACTCCAACATCTCCACACCTTCTCACCAAGGAAGACGTGAACATCTGAATCATGTTGGTTAGAGAAGGTGAAGGCCTGTCCCAGTTGAAGCTTAAGAGACCCCATTTTTCAACTCGCCTCAAATCAAAAATATGGCTACTCATAAGGTTCCACTGTCGATTTTCTAGGGGTGGAGTTACTTGCTTATTTCAACCTCCATATCAAGCTTAAGCATGGGAGCTTCTAGTACTCGCCCCATCAGCTTTGTCATATCCCTAGCCATTGCCATTGCAAAGTGTGGAAGAAAGGGACCATGTCTATGTCCATCTTGACTCGACATAATTTGATTGATTCTAATTTGTCTTTCATCAGCAGATGGGCATGCAATTCAACTAAAATTATTTGATTGGTAACCGTTCAAGTTATCTCAAGGAAACATTTGGCCTTCACAGAGAGTACAACACTCCATGGGATCATAATTCGACTTTTCTTTACTTTTACTAATGTCTAGGCACGGAAACAACTGAAAATAAATTTTATGTTTATGCTTTCTCAAAAAAAAAATCCACCATAGAAACCATTGGCCTAGGGCCATTGTCCTCGGACATGGGAAATCTGATTTCCCTTGTCACTTTTTTTATGAGTCCTACTATTATGAATTTCTGACAACACCGCCTGTGGATAACTTTAATTTTCAACCCCTTGAGAGTTATTTTTTTCTTTCCTTAGCTCTCTTTCAGAGAGAGCTTAGTTGCAAAGCTCTCTTTGCAGTCAATTCTACTACTTTCCTATAAATAATCAAGCTTGGGAATTTTCTTGTCAAAAGCTATTGCAGATAGGTCCACGTTCAACACCGATCCCTGAGCCGTGGGCCTCAAACTTTGATAAAATCCCCTTGAAGCCACTATTGCACAACCAATATCTCCATCTCGTTCAACTTG
Organism: Pinus albicaulis; assembly: GCA_034641835.2. Lineage (NCBI taxonomy): Eukaryota > Viridiplantae > Streptophyta > Pinopsida > Pinales > Pinaceae > Pinus > Pinus albicaulis. Next base: position 123,408,675 of record CM076578.1, read on the forward strand.
CTTCGGATAAAGGCTTCTTCCAACTAGAGTCTATAATTTGATTCTCATTCAGATGCTCCCTCATCACCAAATCCAAGCACTACAGAAGGTCAGCATTTAATTCTACATGCCTCTTACTATTGGTGTTTAGAAATTGGGCCAAAGACACTCCACTAAGCTCATGCTTGGTATACTTCAGTGCCATAGAAAACTCTTTAGCTATGACCTCTTCATCTTTTATTAGTTTAACACTGTATTTTCCTTAAGGAAAATGATGTTATATATGTTTTTTTTCCATCATAAATAACTTTAGAATTACCAAAGGCCACAACAACTTGTTTTTAACTTCCATTGTATCTTCTTTGGAAACCCTACCTACTTCACTTCCTTTTCTTCTTTCCCATGTTTTTTCTCCTTTTCCTTCTTCCCAAGTCCATTACTGACTCTCTATATCGAAGTCATAGTGGAAAATTTTCACTCCAGGGTTAAATTTAACATGGAAATGATTGGCATAAAGTCTAATAGGCCCAATGGCTCTCTTGCCTCCACCATCTGGCCGATTAACAAGAGCAAGGGTGGCCTTAGATTCCTATCCACTCTCCAACTTTCTTTCTACTTGAATGGATCCGAATGAAGCAGAGCTCCAAGGCATCGTGACACTGCTAAACCCCTTAGCAGACTCCTATACAGAAGCCATTGATGTCAAGCAGCTGGCTTCAGATGCAGGAGGAGGCACTTGTGTAGGGATGGAAGGTACCCTAGAAGGCTCTTGAGTACTGATATTAAGATTCCTCATTTGGGAAGCTAGAACAGTTGCAGGAATATTAGAACCTACCTCTGCCTCTTCCCTGACCCTGACCTTGACCCTGACCTTGGTCTCTCTACCTCTACCTCTTTCGCCAAAGTTGCCTCCCCGATCCATCGCTAAAGAAATGAAAACGAACTATCGTGATATGAAATTAAATGAAATCAGTATCAAGTCTTCGCATAATTCTGTAATTTGACCTGCTCTATAATCTTCCACACTGATATAGAGGGAAACCTCTACGTTTAATTTATAGAACTTAAAACCAGAAAGGAGGGATTATTCAATATTTCAACTTCGACTACAATAAACCTCGAAATCCAAGTGCAAAGAAGAGTGGAGTAGTGGTTCTTCCTCTTAATTAACAATATCAATTATGGTTACCACTTTACGTTTTTCTGAAATTTGAAACTTACACCATTCAAATTTTTTTTTTTTTCAGAGGGAGATAATAAGATTCATTAATTTTCCTCAATATGTATAGATTAGCATTACAGACATATAGATTAGCATTACAGACTACAATTCATATTGAAATAAATATATACGAAATGCAGAGCACTCAATAGAAACGATAAATATTGAGATTTTAGTGTAACATAAGTAGCTACGAGAACCTACGAAAATTACCAGATCCATAAACTATTCATCACACCTCTTTATGGACTATAATTTTCATGTACTAGAGCGAAGAAAACACAACCATGGACTGACATAGAAGACTTGGAAAGGTTAGTGCCTTTGCCCAATCTCTCTAGTCTAGGTATATCCAAGAACACCCTTCAACCTTCAAAATTCTTGAAAAATCGATCCTCTGAGGCAAAGCTGGTCCTCCAATTTGTCCCAAAAGAGCTGAAATATCTGATCCTCTGAGGGAAAGACGATTCTCCTCCAACTTGTCCCAAAGAGCTAAACTTCAAAATACCTAAACATAGGGTTTTTTTAAACTCCTCCCGCAGAGTTAAATATTTGTCAAGTGCTGCTAAAATCTGGTTGGGCAAACACATTTTTTTTTTTATTTGTTTTGGGTTGGGTTTAGTTAACTTGGCGGGAATTTAATTTTTTTGTTTTTTTTAAGAATATTTAGTTTTTCAATAATTAATTTTTTTATATTAAAAAAATAAAAATATTTAATCAATTAAATTAATTTTAGTTTATTTTTTCAAATTAAAAGTATTTTTAATATTTATCAAGAAAATCAAAGTGGCTTTTGGATGGATTATATTGTCAATATTATTTAATGTTCATGTATTTAAAGGATATTGCCAATTGTGTTTGGTGTTCAAGTAATAGAATGAAGAATTATTAACCTCCTAGGAGCACAAGAGGCCATGATTATGTGACATCAATGATGAGAAATGTTATTAGAATATGCCAAAAGAGCTCAAATAATATGCAAACAAATAAAAAAGTTAGGCCTCACTCACCTACAATGCAGTGATGCTCCTATAAAATATAAGAAAGGTATTCACATCTCCACACATACATATAACAAAAGGAGATGAGAAAATTGAAGGAAAATGTAAATCTAACTAGGATATAAAAGATGTCTTTAGTATTTGGTAGAAGGATATCAATCTCACACCTCACACATATAATTGAAGCATTCTTTTGAGGTGATAATTTAAGGAGAGGATCAAACAAAAGTGTGAAGAGAGTATGATTCTCAACAGTTAGATAAGCATGTGAGAGCAACGTGTCAGAGTAGGCTTGAATAATTCCTTTCATTGCTTGCAAGCTTTGACAATAGAATGCAACTCATTGCTATAGGTTGGGCGTCTATGAAAACCATCGACATAGAGTGCCTAGATACGATAGACCATCAAATTTTTGTGTCATGTGGGAAGTACATCAACGACATGAATGATTGGATCATAGGGTCTCTATTGTGTATCCATTCATCGAAAAAAACTACTTTCCTGATGGGATAGAAGTGAAAATTGATAGTTGCAAAGGTTGAAATAATGGCATCAAAGGTAATATTGTTTCCATAAATAATAGAACCAGAAATAGGCTCATGAATGCCATCAATATCTATTGGAGGTGATACGATCAAAGCAATAATGAATACAAAATTTGTGTTTGATAGGATATGGATCATCAAGATGTTGAACCATCCAATGTAAAGATGGTTTTTAGTGCACCAATGATTTATTCACATAAAAAACCTTATAAATTTGTGCTTTGGGATACCCCTAGCATTCAATAAGTAATCCAAAATGAGAGGATTTGTTTCTAAGGTGATTGGTTCCATATCAACAACCATTATGTTTAGCTCGAACATTTTAATAAATATATAGTGATATCCTTTCATGTCCTTAAATTATAGCACCCTGAGACATCTATTTTCCATCATGTGTGAGAATTATAGTAAAGCCATATATATCATAAATTAGGGCATATGGTATACTATCCTAACAATATATAATAATAAAAATTTATGAGAACATGCCAAAAATGACCCAACATATATCAAATTATCATCATGAAAGAGAAAAGTAATAGAAAAATATATTTCCAATGCAAGAAAGTGTTTGTAAGACTTCAAACAAAACTAATGCAAGGATGTCAACATACCAAGATTCTAATAATTCCCAAACCATTTGCTCATTAGAATGGCTAGCCTTACATTAATGAAAACAACCCATGATTCTCTTGCTATTTCCTTTTCAAATAATGTTTTCCTAGTTATAGAAGGGCCATACACAAAAACAGCTATTGAAGGGCTCGGGAATAAAAGCCACAAGAAATTTCAAAGCATGCTACATGAATCCATAAATTGTTGGGGATTCTTTGAGGATTCTAGCAAATGAACATAAGTAAACCAATGCGTAAGCTTAGTGGATTTCTGCTATTACTAGATAATTATTTTCACTTTCACCCATGAATCCATAAATTGTTGGGGATTCTTTGAGGATTTTAGCAAATGAACATAAGTAAACCAATGCATAAGCTTAGTGGATTTCTACTATTACTAGATAATTATTTTCACTTTCACCCTTGATTACTAGATAATTGTTTTATTCTTACTACATTGTTATTAATTAATTCATTGTTTGTATTGCTCTATTTTGTTTTTTTCAGGTTCGAGAGGAATAATTTAACCTCTTTTATGGTAGCTTTTATGGAAACACAAAGGTAAAATATATGTGTTTAAAGTGAAATGCTCTCCTGTCCTCTTCAAATTTCTCTACTCTCAATCAATTTCATTTTACATTTATTATTTATATATATTTTTAAAACTTATAAACACTACATTATTTCCATGGGCATGGCCCTTTATTTTTTCAAAGATTAGGCCCCTTATCTATGTTCTATAACCATTTTCAAGTATTAAGGGTTCATGGAAGCTATATTCATATTGAGTTGCGTGGAATTGATGGCTCCAACGCTTGCAAGAATTTTGTGGGTGCCTCCCATCATGGGGCGGGAGTGCAGCTCCCACTAGCTCATTTTTTCTCTTTCATTTCATCCTTAGCAATGGAAACCACCTTATAAGATTGAATAAATAAGATTGAAATCCACATGTTAAGGAGTCTAGAATGCATGTGGGCAAGACTCTAAAATGAACATAACAGTAAGATAAGTTTCATGGTTCTTTCCAAGGATTGTGTGAAGCTTTGTTGAACATGGATGCTCTTTGGGATAGTTAAATTCCCCCATAAGTGGCTTCCATCCACAACCCCTTCTCATGAGGTTTAAACATGAGACCAATTTGGGACTAAACTCCACTCAAACCAATTTTTCTACACCGCATGGGTATGATAAAATTTTACAAGCAAGGGTTGTCATACAAAAAATTGGTGTTTGTCTTGACAACAAACATAAAAATAGATTATTATTATTATTATTATAATCATAAAATTTTCAAAACAAGTTTGCAAATATAGAAATACAAAAATTATCTAATACCTTATAGTTAAACTAGAAAGATAGGTGCAAAGCAACTAATCACTACCTCATAAAATAATTAAACAATTTGTAATGTTTTATTAAAAAAAAAATCAATCCTTTCTTTATATTTTGATAGTGAAAAATGCCATAACTCATAAAAGTACAACAATCAAAGCTCCATCAAATTGAAAAATTAAAAGAAATGCAATAATTATAGCAGAGGAAGCAACTATATTGTACATATATAACAACAAACATATGATGATGATCCTTTTGTTGGCAATATGATGCAGAGTGTTGTCCTTGATGGCAACCCACTGAATGAAGATGAAGACATGAGATTTTTGGCATGTGTTGTCCTTGATGGCAATCCACCTGATGAAGTCATTCTTGACTTGATGGACTTGGTAAATGATGTAAATCTGATGTATCTACAGTGAGTACAGAAGGTAATGAAGAAAGAAATTTAGTATGTGCTAGACCTATGATGAAAAGAGTATGTCTCAAGGAATACGCGTATTTGTCTAGGGGAAGTCGCGTATGCACGCGGGAAAGAACGTTCCAAGTCGCGTATGGGAAAAAGCGCTCATAAAGTGTAAAACCAGGGGTAACCACCATGGTATTGACCCATTGTATTGAGTAATGATTCGTCTATGTGACCCCATCCAGGAATACCATCGGAAGTAATGTGGTTTTGGCTCATCGTATTGAAAAAGGGTAAACCTATATAAAGAGAAGAAATTCATTGTGCATATCATGGTGTGGGTGCAAGATGTCTGAGCTTAATTGAATACTTCTCTCTGAAGGATATCTGAAAGGAAAGGGTTACAGTTGAATGATAGATCTAAATGCATGATGCACCAATGATGAAGAAGGGTATCTAGATCTGAAACGTACTTGTATTTGCTAGATCTGTTTATGGAATGATTAGGTCCGAGATGAGTTATGACTATTCTGCTAAAGGGTAAAACTGTGGTGATGTGTCTCGTTTCGAAGAATTGCAATGACCCAAATGTCCGAAGAACCATACGCCAGTTTGTCGTAGGCGAAGTGCGGTGACATACGCTTCGTCGAAGAGAAAGCGCGAGACAAGCGCATGAAATTAGCTCTCCCGCAACACAACTATGAAGTTACGCGTTCAGGCGTGAAGGCGCGTATATATGCGGGATCAGTTGGAAATGAAAGAGCGATGCAAACTAGGGTTTGCTGAAGCATGGGGGTATGAAATATCTGATCTGTTCTGCTATGTTGCTGCTATCTGTATTCTATAGTTCTGAGTTGTCGGTTTCAGTTTGGTTGTATGATGGAGCTTAAATATGTGTGTTGGATCCAGTGTGAAAATTGATGAAACGTGGTCCATAGAGGTGCTCAGGGTTGTAGCCTTCATTCAAGGGGTTGTAGCTCCCTTCCAGGAGAGGCTGGTAAACGAGTGCAGGCTGGTTCCTGCGTACTGGTATGAGTCTGCACCAGTACATATGTTGTAAGATTTTTTCTTTATAATAAAATATTGAAGGCTGAGCAACGGTAGCGGTGGTTTTCTCCCGACTTGGGTTTCCACCTAAAATCTTGGTGTTCATGTGTGTTGCTTATGTGTGATGACTTATTCTTTTCTTACTACACATGTTTACTGTTTATTGAACATTTGGTGAATGAATGATCGAATGATATAAGTGAAGAATTAATGGCATAATTAGATCTACGTAGCCTGCGAGTTTCATAAAGTTTACCCGCGTATATACGCGATTACATATCGGGAAAGTAGTATACATTTAGAAGCAAGAAAAAGTAAAAGTTTTGAATATGCAGTAAATACTGATTCACCCCCCCTCTCAGTATTTTTTCCCAACAATTGGTATTAGAGCAGGTTCTTCTGCAGAAGCTTAATCGCTTGGAGGAGATCTGTCACAATGGGAAGTCATGAAGGAGTAATGTCTCTAAAGCCACCACTATTTAATGGAAGCAATCTGATATTATGGATGGTACGAACAAAAGCATATCTGCAAAGTCTTGGTGCAGAAGTATGGGCAATCGTGGAAGAAGGTTATCAATACCCGGCAAGTATTCCTACTGATGCAGCTGAAAGGAAGAAGTATGAAATCAATGCCAAAGCAGTGAATGTCTTTTTAGGAAGCATGTCTGAATCAGAATTTTCTAAAGTGATGCAGCTACATTCAACAAAAGAAATATGGGACAAAATCATTCTGAGCTATGAAGGATATACAAAGGTAAAAAGTGCAAAACTCCAAACTCTTAGAATCGAATATGAAAATTTGAAGATGCATAGTGATGAAAGTGTTGCCAGTTTCTTTCTTCGTCTAGATGATATTGTAAATCGGATGAGAAATTTGGGTGAAACTATAAGTAGATACTACTACGAGTGGAAAAGTCTTAAGATCTTTGACTTCAAAATTCGACTCTAAAGTTTCAGCTATTGAAGAAAGGCAAGATCCGCAAACTCTTACTATTGTTCAATTACATGGTATTCTGACTGCTTTTGAAATGAGACAAGGGGGTCCTTCTCAAATCAAAGAAGTTGCTTTTAAGGCATCTGCAAAAGGAAAAGAAAAGGAAGTTGTCGGGGAATCGACTATGTCGAAGAAGATGAGGCAAACTTTGTAAGAATACTCCAACTAGGAACCGAAAGATTCAGAGGTAAGCTTCCTTTCAAATTTTTTGATTGTGGAAGAGTTGGTCATTATGCTGCTAAGTTTCCTTATAAAGAAACATCTGTAAAAGGTAAGGAAGTAGCAAGAAGGAGTAAGCACCGGTCTAGCACTAGAAAAAGTTACTACACTCATGAAGACGGTGATGGGTTCTCTGATAGTGAGGGAGAATGTGAACAAGATCTTAGGCTAACTCCATGTGAACAAGAATTTAGAGAAGAAAAGGATACTTTTGTGGATGCTCTAGAAGACAATAATTTTCGTGAAGAAAACACTCAACTCAAAGTAAGCCTAGAATAAAAGAACATAATCATAGAGACTCTTGAAAATCAGCTTGAATCAAAAGAAAAACGCATTGAGGATTTGGAGTGTGAAGTAGTAAGTCTAAGGAAAGATAATGAGAAAGTGAAATCTCTCAATCTTAGATTTACTAAAGGTTCAGAAACCTTAGATGAGATTATCAACATACAACGGTCTCCTCTTATAAAAACAAGTCTTGGATATACTGGGGAATCTTCCCAGACTTCAGCACCAAATTATCTGAAAGCAGCCACAGCGGGTGCCCTACATTCAGCCACTCAGCAAGGGAACCAAGGATTCTTTATAGGTAAATCAGGATCATCGCACTTCAAGGAACACTGACAGGAATAACTTTCAAAGGAGCTACAACCAGCAGGTAAATTCAAATAGAAGATTTCATGATCGCAGAAATTTCTACTTCAATGGACAATGTTTCTCATGTCACAATTTTGGTCATAAAGCTGTTCAATGTGTTGCCTATAAAACCATCATGACAAGAGAATCAAGAAAGAAAAGGATGGATATTGAACCAAAGAAGAACACCTATAACAAATTTTCTCCTCTTCAAAATGAAGTTAGATGTGCAATAACTGGTCATGAAGAATCGAATACGGGGAGCAGGTTCAGCCAAAAGAACATGTTCCCTCAAGCTCTAAAGTGTGGAAAAAGAAAGAAATACCGGTTGAAAATTGTGGGATAGCGTTATTTGCAGAAGGTGAAGAAAATCAATGGTACATTGATAGTGGGTGCTCAAGACACATGACAGGTGACAAAAGTAAACTTCTTGCATATAATGCTCTAGAAAAGGAAAAGAAAGTTACATTTGGAATTGATACTCCTGTTGTAATTAAAGAAAAAGGGTCAGTGTTTCTAAAAGAAAAGCTGAAGGCTAATGACGTCATGTATGTGGATGGATTAAGGCATAACCTGTTAAGTGTAAGTCAAATGTGTGATCAAGGAACAGAAGTTGTCCTTAGTTCAAAAGAATGTGTGGTTTGTGATCTTGATACAAGTAAAATTATTATAAAAGGGAAAAGAAATCCAAGCAACCTCTATGTACTGAAGAACTGCAAAGAACAATGTTACTTGAGTAAATCTTCAGAAAACTGGCTATGGCATAGAAGGCTGGGGCATCTAAGCTTCTCTCAAATCAACAAGTCAAGCAGACTTAATGATGTTCGTGGTCTTCCCAATATTACTCTACCTGAAAGTATCATATGAAAATTCTAATAATTCAAAAGAAGCGTACCGTAGTATGATTTAATGCCAAAGAAGGATCATAAAGAGCTCTCCATTAACTCATTCATACTCATAAGGAGACTCTTTAGGAAAAGTCACCACGTGGGGAAGAATACTATATCTTATTTATTGATGATTTCTCTAGAATGTGTTGGATTGGGTTGCTTAAACACAAAGATGAAGCATTTGAGAAATTTCAGACCTTCAAAGCACTAGTTGAAAATGAATTAGATCTGAAAATCAAGTGTCTTAGATATGATCGAGGAGGAGAATATACATCAAATGAATTTCTTGAATTTTGTGAACAACATGGCATAAAAAGAAAGTTTTCTGTAGCTGGCACTCCACAACAAAATGGAGTAGCATAAAGAATGAATAGAACAGTTCAACAAATGGCTAGAGCTATGCTTGATGATTCCGGAACACCTGACACTTTTTGGGGAGAAGCAACACATATAGCGGTAAATATTCTTAACAAAGCACATGTTCGAGTAAATAGTGATAAAACTCCATATAAACTCTGGTATGGTAATCCTCCCACTATGAAGCATTTTAGAGTTTTTGGAAGTAAATGCTTTATCAAAATAATGATGAAAAGCTTGGCAAGTTTGAACCTAGATCAGATGAAGGGATATTTCTTGGTTACTCATCTACAAGCAAAGCATACACATGTTACAATAAAAGGCTTCGAAATATTGTTGAATGTATTGATGTTGTTATTGATGAGTCTCCTGCAGCTCCTAAAGAAGAAGAAAAAAACAACAAAAGAAGATGACGGTGACTTATGTCCTTCTACATCAAATGGAAATGATATAGATAGTGGATCCAATGAAGAACCTGAAAATGATATATCTGAAAAAGCTCCATCCAGATATGTTCAAAAGAATCATCTTGAATCTCAAATTTTGGGAGACAAGGAATCAGGTGTACGAACAAGGAGAACTCTGGTGGGATCTTCTAGTCATCTGGCACTTCTATCGACAATTGGACCACACAATGTCAATCAAGCTAGCAAAGATGAATGTTGGAAGCAAGCCATGAATGAAGAGCTTGATCAAATTGAAAATAATGACACTTGGGAATTGGTACCAAGACCACATGATAAAAATGTCATTGAACTAAATGGATTTTCAAGAACAAGTTAAATGAGAATGTATACAAGAAACAAAGCTGGGATCGGTTTGCAAAGGGTATACTCAACAAGAAGGTATAGACTTGGAAGAAACTTTGCCCTCGTAGCTAGACTTGAAGCCATAAGAATGTTTCTTGCTTTTTCAAGGTCAACAAATCAAAGTTTATCAAATGGATGTTAACCGTTTTTCTTAATGGTGATCTAGAAGAAGAAGTATATATAACAACCAGTAAGGATTCATTTTGGGAAATGATGAAAATCTTGTTTGTAGACTTAAAAAGGCTCTATATGGTCTCAAACAAGCTCCAAGGGCATGGTATTATCGTCTTGACAAACATCTTCGTATCAACAAGTGATTTTCTAAAAGGACAAATGACATCAACTTATACATAAAAACTGAAAATGATAAACTACTGATTGTGGTTGTATATGTTGATGATATCATTTTTGGAAGTAATGAAGAGTCTATGAGTCAAAAATTTGCTTCTGATATGCAGCAAGAATTTGAAATGTCTTTACTTGGAGAACTAACATCCTTTCTTGGCCTGCAAGTGCAACAAACAACAGATAGCATATTCTTATCACAAGAAAAATATCTTAAGCAAATCTTGAAGAAGTATGGCATGGAAAATTGCAAACCTGTAAGTACACCAATGATAACCGGATGTAATCTCAAGCCTCATGATGCTTCTCTCATGCAGAATCAAATCCCGTAGTACGGGCCATTGGCAGGAAGTCTGATTTATCTAACCGGGACAAGACCAGACATTATGCATGCAAATGGGATTGTTGGACGATTCCAAGCTAATCCAAAAGAGTCTCACTTTCAGGCTGTAAAAAGAATATTCAAATATCTACAAGGAACTCAAGACTTTGGTCTATGGTATCCAAAGAATGCTGATCTTACTCTTCATGCTTACACTGATGCAGATTGGGCTAGAAGTGTTGATGATCGGAAAAGCACCAGTGGTGGTGCATTCTATATGGGACCCCGATTGGTATCTTGGCTCAGCAAGAAGCAAAATTCTATTGCATTATCTACAGCAGAAGCAGAATATGTGGCCGCCGCATCTTGTTGCACTCAAATCCTTTGGATGATGCAAACCTTGCAAGATTTTCAAATCAAATGTACACCTCCTGTCCCCATTAAGTGTGATAATACAAGTGCCATCAGTATCTCAAAGAATCCTTTTATGTATTCGAATACCAAGCACATTCCCATCAAGTATCACTTCTTACGTGAACAAGTGCTTGAACAAAAGGTGAAGTTGGAGTATGTTCCCTCCAAAGAACAAGTTGCCGATATCTTTACCAAACCTCTGCCCATGGAAGCATTCAAATATCTCAGACAGAATTTGGGTGTTGTCTCTGCCTCTCAGAAGATCAGATCTGATTAAATTTAGAAGACTAAATTGAATACGCTGCTTTATCGAAACATGTCACGTATATACACGGGGTGTATTAACATAAAGTCACAGATGGATAATTACGACAACTTGAAGCAATGTGATTTTTCAATATTGTTTTGGTTATTCTGGTTATGATTATCACTGACAGGGCATTTGATGTAAAGAAGACAGGTACAGGAAGGACAAACTCAGGGGGAGATGAAGGAATGTGAAGTTTTCAATGATTCACTTTCCATACGTGGGTTACATGAACAAAAGTCGCGTATACACGTGAGTTACAGCAGACACAGTCGCGTATTCATTACTGATAAGATAATTTATATGATAGCTAAAGATCTGGAGCAGAGGTTCAGGGGGAGCATCAGTCTGACTATTAATAACTGCATTATTGACTCTGTATCAACTTATTTTCTCAGCTCAAAATAATGATGAAATGATACTTGGTTTCTTATGTTGAAGATCATGGATGAGCCCGAATTGTTACTTAATAAAGAGTATCTGTTGGATGAGACGGAAGTCTTATGATTCAGAGATATGGACAGATCATGCAGAGTTTGTTGCTAATGACTTGTTGTTGAAAGTGTTCAGGTTGCACAAGTTAAGGAGGAGCCTTGGCCATATGGAAAGGATGCATTGGATGCACATTGTCAGGGGGAGCCCTAGTATAATGCATTGTTGGCATTATGATGGTTCTGATATATGATCTCTCTTGAGGTCTTTCTGGTTTTGGTCATGAAAAGTCATATTTGTAATTTGATGAAAAGGTCATGTTGAGACTCATGATGTAAAATTGTAATATTCATTCATGCAAGGACTTGTAAAAATTTGTAAACCCACTTGGTTGGATAGTTGAGTCTCTTATGTAAATCCATTTGGATGGATATTTGATGTATGTATGAGTCTTTGGTGATAGGAAGGTCATAGTCATGTACTTCATTAAAAAATATGTTTGAAGATTCAGCATGAGCTCAGGGGGAGCTTGGTCATCAGCAGACAATGATCCTCGTAACGCTCTTCTACATGAGGAGAAAACCTGTGTTATTTCTGTATCGCCTTTGCCCTTGATGTCAAAGGAGAGTGACATGGTGTTAAGAGAAAGAATGGTGTCAAAGAATGGAGAGAGGACATGGTGTTCATCTCAAGGTGGTGATCAAACACCATCGTGGTTGCCATCAAGTCCAAAGGGGGATATTGTTGGCACATGATGCAGTAGTGTTATCCTTTGGAGCAGAACCTAATCCACAAAGATGAAGACATGAGATTTTGGCATGTGTTTGTTCACGCAATCCACCTGATGAAGTCATTCTTGACTTGATGGACTTGGTAAATGATGTAACCGATATATCTACAGTGAGTACAGAAGGCAATGAAGAAAGGAATTCAACATATGATAGATCTATGATGAAAAGAGTATGTCTCTAGGCATACGCGGATTTGTCTAGGGGAAGTCGTGTATGCACGCGGGAAAGAACGTTCCAAGTCGCGTATGGGCAAAAGCGCTCATAAAGTGCAAAACCAGGGGTAACCACCATGGTATTAACCCATTGTATTGGTTAATGGTTCGTCTAAATGACCCCGTCCAAGAATACCATCGGAAGTAATGTAGTTTTGGCTCATGGTATTGAAAAAGGGTAAACCTATATAAAGAGAAGAAATTCATTGTGCAAATCATGAGTTTGGGTGCAAGACGTCTGAGCTTGAATGAATACTTCTCTCTGAAGTAGATCTGAATGGAAAGGGTTACAGTTGAATGATAGATCTGAATGTATGATGCACCAATGATGAAGAAGGGGATCTAGATCTGAACTGTACTTGTATTTGCTAGATCTGCTTATGGAATGATTAGATCTGTGATGAGGCGAACATCTCTCCTGCTTGACGTAAAGGGTAAAATCTGTGTGATGTGTCTGTTCTGAAGAATTGCAATGATCTAAAAATCTGAAGAACCATACGCTAGTTTGACGCAGAAGAAGCGCGTATATACGCGGCTTCAATGAAGAGAAAGCGTGTATGCGCAGTGGAATTAGTTCTGTAATATGTACAGAAGTATACGCGGGTTTGTATGGTAGAAGGCACGTATATACGCGGTATCAGTGAAAGGAAAGCGCGTATGCAAACTAGGGTTTGCTGAAGCATGGGATATGAAATGTCTGATCTGTTCTGCTATGTTGCTGCTATCTGTATTCTACAGTTCTGAGTTGTCGGTTTCAGTTTGGTTGTATGATGGAGCTTAAATATGTGTGTTGGATCCAGTGTGAAAATTGATGAAACGTGGTCCATAGAGGTGTTGAGGGTTGTAGCCTTCAGTCAGGGGGTTGTAGCTCCCTTCGAGGAGAGGCTGGTAAACGAGCGTAGGTTGGTGCCTGCGTACTGGTATGAGTCTGCGCCAGTACATATGTTGTAAGATGTTTTCTTTATAATAAAATATTGAAGGCTGAGCAACGGCAGCGGTGGTTTTCTCCCGACTTGGGTTTCCACCTAAAATCCTAGTGTTCATGTGTGATTCTTTGTGTGGTGGTTTATTCTGTTCTTACTGCACATGTGTACTGTTTATTGAACATCTGATGAATGAATGATGGAATGATATAAGTGAAGAATTAATGACATAATTAGATCTTTGTGTATACGCGAGTTTCATAAAGGTTACCCGCGTATATACGCGAGTCTGTATCAGGAAAGTAGCGTATGGGTTTTAGAAGCAAGAAAAAGTAAAAGTTTTGAATATGCAGTAAATACTGATTCACCCCCCCTCTCAGTATTTTTTCCCAACACCTTTCTCTACAAATACAACCAACAATAAAGGATTTTCCATAGCGTTTGTTGCCATATTGATAATACAAATATAATTCAATTACAAATATATATATATATATATATATATATATATATATGATATTTTGTTTATATGGATGCTAATGTAGTGACTCTTTTAACCACAATTTTAATTATGAGGTAATTTTTTCATGCCAGACCCATTTAACGCTATTAATCCTCTCTAAATTATAAAATATCATGTGTCCACCAAATTTTTGTCACAGTGATTATCACATATATTTCAAGATTTTTAAAACAACAACTACTATATATTTCATGCCTCTCGGGAATATCAGTGGCAGATTCCAGGATCGAGGGGATTGCGATTGTGGACGACACTTCTTCCACGACAATTCATCCCCTCTTTTAAGTACGATAGGTACTAGATGCATATTGTTAGTTTGTGCAAAATATTCATGAAAACCTTGATTAGCATGCAAATAAAGAAAAACTTGCTTCCTCAGACAAACATATATGCATTTTCCACGATTATTGACAAAGAAATCATTTTGGAAGTCTTTTGCTTCATCGTTGTTAGGGTATGCTTGATGCCCTCGCTGTGAAGGGAATTTGTTGGAATGAAGCTGGAAATATATGCCCTGAATCTGTGTCTCCATGCACGCCATAGTGAATCACACATGTTTTGGACACAAACAAATCATTGTACATTTCAGTAATGTGTAATTATTGTCAATGCCAACCCAAAAGCCTATTACTATAAATTAATTTTATGATGGGGTGGAGGTGAAGCGCTCATGTTTGCATGAATCTTGAGCCATTAACTCTATCATGTGCTTTAATTTCCATATTTCCTCGAATTTTATCCATCATGCCCAAAAGGAAATGTCAAATGAAATTTCATCATATCTTTTCTCTCGTAATATTTATATAAAAGGAAAAATAAGAGCATGGATTGAATAGTGCACGCCAGGAAAAAAGACTGAAGCTATATTATTATCTTTGGATGCTTCTTAGAAGTGTCATTGTTTTAACTATATTTCTGAGATGCAGGGCTTTGAAATGGCTAGGTGAATGAATTACCTAGTGTCCTAAAAAAACCAAGGTTAGGAGGAAGCGTGAAGAAGGAATTAGAAAGTGCTTACCATTCCAATTACAATGTCTCTATAAATACCGAGAAATGTCTATGATGTGTGGATATTTCTCTTCATTACAACAAGTTGCTTCATCATCATAGAGGTTTTTATACTTACCCATTACTTAAATCTATATCATGCAAATGTTTAGCAAATTTTGAATTTATAGATCCAATGATCTGAGAAAATATTTATTTTAGATTGAATTTTGGCCATAGTGTCGTTAAAGGTGTGACTTAGGGCAATTTTCTGATTCACAAACTAAGGTTTATTTTGCATGACTTCACAAAATAAGGTTGAAGCCTATTTATCAACTGCCAATCCAGCCTAGATGAACTATATGGCCTATTTTTCAATCTGGATTGATTGAACTTCCATCAACTAGCAATCTAGCCTAGATGAAAGTAAATACTTTAAAATAAATTTTACAAGACTTCTCTAAAATCCCCCTATTACATTGCAAATAAGAGACTTTATAAAATGGGCCTCCTAAGGAAATTATAAAATAATAGTGGAAATAATAAAATAAGATTTGATGACATCATAATTTTAGAGGGAAAAAAGGAAAAACTTATTTTCAACTTATCTTCCAAAGTTTTTACTCAAATTTCAAGTGGGAGTACTTGGATGCAAAATTTAATTCCTCATCCAAGGAGTACCCATGTTGGATACTTTCTATGGGTCTTGCTAAACGAAAAATGAGAAATACATGAAAAATGTGATTGTAATCACCTTCTTTTTTTTCTTTTTCTTTTTTCCTTTTTTTTGTATTTCTCATTTTTCATGTAGTAGGGTCTATCAAAAGTATGCAACATGGGTACTCATTGGATGAG
This sequence comes from Pinus albicaulis, assembly GCA_034641835.2. Lineage (NCBI taxonomy): Eukaryota > Viridiplantae > Streptophyta > Pinopsida > Pinales > Pinaceae > Pinus > Pinus albicaulis. Next base: position 123,424,837 of record CM076578.1, read on the forward strand.
GAATTAAATTTTGCATCCAACGAGTACTCCCACTTGAAATTTGAAAAAGTAACAAAATTTGAGAGTTAAGTTGAAAATACGAGTTGAAAAAGTAGTTTTATTATTTTATTATTTTTTACCTTTTTAGCTTTTTATTTGAAAAATGGTGAATCATCCACCATGGTTGACATCATCATCTTGAATCCCATTGGTTCTTATAAAATTATTTTTGTTGTACATTTTTCTTAGGAGGCCCATTTTAGAGCTAAAAATCCCGCTAATGATTGTAGAAATAAACCTTGCTCTAAGGGTCACAACTGCTCTTCTTCTATGCAAATTTTTCACAGTCTTAAGGGCATACCTTATGAACTAAACATGCTAGGAAATTTTCATAGCTAGGGCACATTACTTATGTGCTTCTAATTGTTGTAGAAAAAACCCTATCCACCCATAGAAAAACCACGACTCTTGCCTCCATAAGAGACTCGACTTAGCTCATATGGATCCATAGATTTTGCACATTTCTTTGACTGAATCTTGATATGAAATTTAGATCTCAATGTCGACCCTCAAACTAGGGTTACCTCAGTGAATATTATGCTTGCGTCTACTTCTGTTCCAGCTCTAAATTAAAGTGCAATCCCTCCTCCAATTATGTTGGTCTTTATCATAGACCTTGCGGCCTACTAACCACCACAAGACAAGATCATATAAACCCTCTCTTCTATTTTATGTAGAAAATATAATCAACAGGATTCAATATGATCTTGTAATGTACTAAAAAAAGATACTAAATCCTTTCTACAATTTGTAGAAACAAAAACATGATCGCACAATCACATATAAGTAAGAGAAAGAAATTATCAATCACACAACACAAGATGTATCTAGGGAAAGCAACAACTCAAAACCCCTCGATATCTATTGTGTATTAAGTCAAGGAATCATGAAACAATACAATGCTTGATATCTTATGAGATTCTCCAGCACTCTACCAATTGTCTCTTACTGATCTAGGAAAAATCGTTCTAGTACTTAGCCAATTCTCAACCTTCCTTCAGCCTGCCTTTCTCACGCAATTCCTAGGGAATTAGCTCCCTATTAATTAGGAAAATCAACCTTCCTTGATTGCGGAATCCATCTTGGCATCCCAATGACTTTATAATTTCACATGGGAAATTTTGTATAGATACAACTCGTAGTTATGTTCCCTTTAACCTATGTCTCAATTGGGTCTTCCTCGGAACTGACATGCATGCAAGTATTAATAGTGAATTATCAGTTATCTTATTTTTCACTCATTGTGAATTAAATCTAATTTAATTCAGTGGAACTTTGACTAGCTCATCTCTCAGTTAGAACTAGTTAAATTGGTTTTAACTCAATTAACTGAGTTAACTAATTCACACTTACATCCCACTAATGCATCAACTGCAATTGGACCCCAAAAATATTATAATCCCTCTACATGCCTCATCTTATACCCTCATGATCCGGACATATGCAAGAACACAATAAAATAAAGAAATAAACATAAACACATAGATGCACTAGGAATAACACTTCATTTCATTAATATCAAATACTAAAAAGTGCTTACAGACATAATAGAAAACAAACTAGCTTGGGCAATGGTAGCTTATCTCTGAGAAGAGATGTGGAAGCTACATGCCTCTGAACTATGTTGCAATAAGGCTCAAAGGCCTTTTTTATTATTGAAAAATAAGAGAAAACCTTAACTTGAGGAGATGTAACACATGCCCAGATTCTCATGAGAAACCTCTCTTAAGCTTGATCTACCATAAGAGAACCAACAATATGCCATTCTACTTCCTAGCTCGAACCGACCATTAAGGTATGAAACATTCTTGTGAACCCTCACATGATGATATTTCTCTTGGAGGATGATCATGGCCTCCCTCTAGAGACCCTTACTCGGCCCTCTTACTCGACCTACTTTAGGACTACATCTCTCTTCACGCCCTTGATCAAATGAGCTCCTTCTCACTTTATGTTCTTTCCTTCATCCTAAGGCCTCCTTAAATAGTTTTTCCCAGACCTCTTAAGAACCCTCTAGAACTTATGGATTTTATCCACTTAGACCTTAGGAAATATTAATTTTCCTTTTTAATTTATTTTAGATTTTAAACCCCATCTTGGGTCCAAAATCCCTTTTCTTGGTTTCTTTGCCCACAAATTATTTTGTGAACAAACTCATACAAACCCATCTCACTAGGCTTGTGGAGTACCCCCCAAGCTACAAAATTCAACAACATATTCTAGTTGTAGTAACTGTAACTTGGTCAAGATCTTGTAGTCAAGAGAGGGCTTGGTTGGGTTCCCAAGTTGAAAATTAAGAAAGGGTATTTGTGAGGGCATGAGAGCTAGGGAGGGTTAGGGCATGCACATTAAGAATGAAAATTCATGCTAACATATGTCAGAAAATGTCAATGCATGATGAAGAGTGTTAGGGAGTGTCAGGGCATATCAAGGGATAACTAGGTCAAAATTCATGGATTGGAACGAATAAGAGTGTGTTCCAGGGAGTGTCACTGAATTCAAGTGTGCCAAGGACGAAGTGTGTTAGAATAAGTTCATAATAGGATTTATAGGAGGCAAGCCTATGGTTGTTATACGGGGCTCAACATAACAATTTTAGACAAAGGGAGATCACTTTGTGCTAGGCACAACATTGTTTTTCCTTGATCTATTTTTTTTATATGAGATGTGGCACACTTTGGCTACATGATCATGTTTTAAAATATTCTAGATAATTGCATATTGTACATTTTTGTGTATAAGTTTTGGGGCATTCGACTTGTGTCGGCTTATATCTTGTGTGCCTTGTGGATCTTGTGGTTCTTGAAAACTCTCAGTTAATGTTATACTATTTATATGAACTAAACATACATGTGAAATATTTGCTCTGTAAGTTATGTTGCTTCGTTGTTTTATGGCCATGGCTAGATCATGTGATCCTTGTCTTGGTAACTAGTCAAGTGGGACAAGTTGAGCTTGGACATGAGTGGCATAATATGATTTATAGGCAGTTCTTAGGTGAAGAAGGCATAACCTACTTGTAGTAGGTGAAATTGGTCAAGTTGTTGCAGTTGAAGCAAGCCAATATTTTCACATGAACTGTAGTAGCCAAGGAATTGATTGGGTTCCCAAGTCACAAAAAAATGTAAAGGCTAGCTTTGAGGACATGAGTTCTAAGGCATGCTAGGGAGTGCTAAGATGTGTTAGATAGTGTGAAGGCATGTCAAACATACTAAGATGTGCCAAGTGATAAGGCATGCCAAGATGTGCAAGGGTGTGTCAATGCGTGCTAGGGACTGTCAAGGCAACAAAAGGGAGAAATAAGTTAAACTACAAGGAAATGAACACATAAGAGGGTTAATAAGTCATCAATTTACCTTTTCCAAGAGGGGCATGCTAGGCACATTAACACTAGGCACCAACAGGTGCCAAGTGAAAATTCTTAGTGCATTATAAGTGCCAAGTCTTCCTTTGTTGCTTCTCATATACTTTCCAAAAATTGATCTCAAATAAATTTAATATTAAACCATGCAAAATTATACCAAGGCATGTCAACATATTTCATACATGCTAAGACTTTCCAAGTGACAACATGTTCCAAGTGCCAATATGTGTCACAGAGTGTTATGTGCGCTATGAAGTGGAAGGGCATGTTGAAGAGTGCTAAGGTGTACTAGAGAGCAATAATGCATGTTGAGGAGTGTTAAGGAGTACTAGGAAAAAACATTAAGGGAGCACTAGGTCAAAATTCATGGAAGTTAATGAATATGAGGAACCTGTGCCAGGGACTAGTTTTAATGAGTGCTAGTTGTCATGCTAAGGAGGGAGTGACAAGGTATGATAAGGATTGGTAATGAATGATAGGGAATATCAAGGCATGTAAAGAAGTCTCAAAGTGTGCTTGGGAGTTCCAGGGTGTGCTAATTATATGTGCCAAACAGTGCCAAGATATGCCAATACATGCCAGGTGCTAAGGATGTGCAGGGTGCCACGACATGTCAATATGTGTCAAGAAGTTTCAAGGAAGCAAAAGGAAGAAACAATAAGAGGGTTATAAGTTGGGACTTTATATTTTTCAAAAGGGGCATGCTAACCACACTAATAATAGGTCCCAATACATTCTAAGTGGAATTGTGTGCCAAGTGGCATTGTGTGCCAAGTGCTAATGTATTTCAATGCATTCAACCAAGGTGTTCCAGGGAATGCTAGGGACTACATGCATGCCAACACATGTTAGGAAAGTTCTATGTTGTGGTAGCACATGCCACCATGTGCTTGGGCGTCAGTGTCATGAAAAGATGTTCTAGGTACAAATATGTTCCAAGACATGTGTGGTGCTAAGAAATGTTAGTGTGTGCCAAAGCATTACTTTAAGGTGTCCCTGGATTGTTGAGGAGTGTTAGGTCTTTCTCATTAATAGAATTGACAGAGCTTGATTATGTATTAAATAATATATTTCCTACACACACTAGTGGGACTTTATCTAAAGGGAATTTTCTATATAGTAAACTAAATAGATATGAATCATGTGCTGACTCATAGGAAAGCTGATCTATTCGACTAGTCATTACTTGAGGGAAATGATACACACTAATTAATTCTTAAAAAATTGACCTACTCTAACCACTATGACCTTAGACATATTATAAAAAATACTCCACAATAATGGTATTAAATCATTCTCTTTTAACAAAAAATATATTAACAAGCACATAATGTCATCAAAAACTCATTTGAGTGATCAATGGTGACGAATATTTTTTTGACAGTCACCAAAAGTAACAAAAATAACATCAGTGAGGGGCATTGAAAGTTCGTCACTAGAAGTGTCACCAAAGAGAGAATTAGTGATGGGCCTTTAACGACCCTCAGAAAAAGTGTCATTGAAAATGGCTTTGGTGACGGACCTTAAAGGACCATCACTATATACACTTACAATGACGTTTTTTTAAGGACTGTCACCATATGTGACATTGGTGGCAGACCTTAAAGGTTTGTCACAAGCATGACCCTCACCAATGTCCTTTTTTCTCATAGTGATCATAAATGTAATTGTTATGTGATTGTTAATTAGTTGGATTTGAAATAATTAGACCAACTAATATAGCTCCTAGTTTAGTGTTTGGTTGAGATATTTTCTCAACTAGTTAATTGTATAGTTAAGATAGAATTTTTATCTTGAACCAATACTTGTTGTAATTATGTGTGCTTTCTAATAGAACACAGGAATGTTTTGTGTGCAATCTATTTTACAAATTGGTATCAGATCCACTACCAGGTTAACTCCTTAAGGGAGGGCCCACATATATGTGAGAAAAATGTGAGTTATTTGTTGTGTAATTAGATTAGAGTAGATAAGTGAGTGTTTAGTGTGGTAGTGGAAAATTATGTTTTTCCATTGGTAAAGAGTGTGTGACCGAAGGAGCACTGAAAGGTTGTTTGTTCACTGCGCCATATTTTTCCCTTAATTCTTCCACTTATGTAATGCATTCGTGGCCTAGTTTTGGTTTAGGAACAACCACGAGGCTAGATTAGAAGGTCACCAATGACCTTGTGGGCATCAAGAAAAAATGCATCGATCCTAAACAAATTCTTTCATTGAAGTTGTTATGACAGTCGAGAGAAATCGTTTTCAATTAAATGACATGGAGAGATCACATCAAAATAAATAGGGTGCAATGTTGAGGAGTCAACGTTGTTGATAATTTAGCGATTTATAGCTGCAAAGGCTGAGTAATTTTTGTTCAGAATGTGTGTAGAGGAGATCCTTAGAGCTATGTTGGTATGAGAAAATATTGGTATGAGAAAATCTTGTCTCCTAATTATCTTGCAGACATAGATCAAACCATTTACATGATTAAGTATGCTAGTATTAACCTTTCTCAACATCGATCCCATCGTCTAAAAATCCATAGCACAAGTTTAATGGAAGATCCAAGCAGCTTGTATATTCCATCTATGGGCATGAAGGCCCATGTGATCAGGTGTTCCGAAGATCATAGGTTACAACAAAAATTGGGAGTTGAATATCTAGTGGCCACCACGGGATTTGTGTTTTGTAACATGATGAGGATGATATAGGATGACAGTTGTTTGGCAGTATTATTGAATACATAAAACGATTTCCAACCATGAATATTTAATAGGGAGAAGTTGGATTCTACGTTGGTGATGCTACTTGGAGAATTTACAGCAGAGTAATGTGTGGTAGAGTGTGTTGACCTACATAAACAAAGAACATTTGAGACTCTTCGGCATGGAGCACACTGCATCCACCATGAGCTACAGTTACATTAGAGGTTGGAAATGTCAATCATATTTATAGCTCATATGTAGAAAGCTGGGAGAAAAATGGCTGTGTTTGAAAATTTATGAGAATGACAGACATTGTAGTGTTTTTAAAGTATTAATATTTTGATAGTGAAGTAATTAAATTATTTTGTTTGTAAAATTGATGAGGATGGATTTTTCAAAATTAGATAAAGATGTCATTTTTGTAAAACCGACTCTAGATACATTCCATATCTAGACATATTCCCTAGATAAATGGCGAGCACAACGGTTGGTACCCATGTATCTCGGTGGATGGGAGCTCGCCCATAGAATGAATATTAGTTCTATTATTACAAAAAAGTGATTGATTGTGTCTGAAGAAAATATTTTAAGAGATTGAGTGGTGTAAAACCCAATATCGATGTTGTCCATATATTTTGGCAGTTATGAATCTAGGGAAGGATCCCTAATTTGTTAAATATGTGGGAGTGGTCTCCTCATGAGATTATGCGAAAAATTGAGAAATTTTTTAGTAATTGATTTCGGGAGATATTTGATTCGGTAGTTTGAGAGTGGAACTCAGGAATCCAGTTTTCCAACTACACCTTTGCGAGTGTTATGAGATAACTTGATGGAGTTTTCTCTATGTGATTTCGAAGATGTTTAAAGAAGATAATTAAGACTTTGCAGACATGAATATCAAAGACAAGTACTCGTTAAGGGAGGGACTTGGAGATTTAAATCCTACTTGTGTTATGCACATTGAATGATATTCATCATCAAAATTGTAATTTTTATGTGATTGTTAACTAGTTGGATCTGAGAGATTTAGTCCAACTAATATAGCTCCTACTTTAGTGTTTGGTTAAGATATTTTCTCAACTAGTTGATTTTATGGTTAATATAGAATTTTTATCTTGAACCAATACTTATTGTATTTATGTGTGATGTTTAATATAATGCAAGAAGTATTTTTGTGCAATATATTTTACAAATGATGCTAGGAGTACTTGCGTGCACACAATTTTTACAGTGAAAAATAAGAGATAGGGACGAAAAAATGTGTGTGATACGCTGGTGGATAATGTATATCCACATTGGATTGATTTTTCTGGGCTCTGAATTCTTGTGTGGAATGGTGGGATTATTCATTGCTTGTTTCTCTATAATAAATCCCTCCCTTTTCTGAACACACTATGAAATTCTCACCAATAGTGTATATCTTCATCTCTCCAAGGCTTGTCAACTTGGCATTGTGAATTATAACGCCCGAAATGTTTTGTTTTCTTCCAAGCGAATGAGATAACGATGCCATTATAATTATTATTAGGATTTTGTGTTTCACATATACCTTAGTGTTCTATAATATTTTAATGATGTTTCTAGTCAATATAATGAATCATTATCGGTACAATGGATAAGTACAATAGATTTATTTTGGGCATTATTTTTTTGTCACTTTCCTTTCTGAGTAAGGGCCAAGTTTTCATGGGTGGATTGGTCTTCATTGTTTGTTGTGTCTGAAATATCCATTTCTAGTAGCTACTCCCATTAGTATTTTGTTTATATGTTATTGTAGAGGTTCACATTGGGAATCTCAATGCTTTCAATCTTGTTTCTCAGATTTAGGCCTTTTATTTATTATGGAACCTTTCTTTCTTGCAAATATTGTTCTAATGAGAAATAATGATTAAAATTCTCTTTCGGGTAAGTCATAGAAGTATTAGACAATTTTGGTTTTATTTTTGAAATCATAATGCATCATACCAAGGTATATCTCCCAATGGAACTCCATTATAGCCAAAACATACACCCATTGGATCGAATAATTATTTAACTAAGATTCAAATCCAAATTCATTTCCCTTTCACTTCAAATATGATCTGAAACTTTCCCGTGCCCTTTGTATACTCTAGAAAATAAAGGAATCCATTGAATTTGAGAGGAGTTGATGTTGTCACAAGGTAAGAGAGTTGTAGTCTTTCCATCAAGTTTACAATGTAGTGATCCTTCTAAAATGTCATCCCTAATCAATATTTTCTATCCCATGAATCTTTCTATGGCTCTAATAATCTACCCGACATAGATGATTGTTGGAGTTTTAATGTTTGTGATAACTTAATATTGTGAAAAACCCTTATGGCTTCCTCTATCATTCCTTATTTTCCATAGATATTGATGACATTCAGAAAGAGGGAATCCTTGCGCTCATAACACTCTATTCTCATCTCTTCAATAACATCCTCCATTGCACTGAACCACCCTGAGCATCCAAGTATAATGATCATAACATTGTAACTTGATATGTTATGTTAATCATTGTTGTTAGCTTAATGAATAGGTTGCACTTTATTTTATGTATGTATATTAAGTTTTTGTGTATCATATTGCATGCTATTAGGCATGCATATATGTCCCATATGCAGAGCATGATTATTATGCTTCAACTAGTCAAAAGGTTCATGTTAACAAACTCCATAAAGAGTGAATGTGTATTGGAAATTGAGCATAATATAGAGTTAGGCATGCATATAGGTTCCATATTCAGAGCATAATTATTATGCCAAAACCAGTTAAAACGTTCATGGTAAAAAAATCCATCAAAAGTGGATGTGCATTGGAAACTATGCAAAATAAAGATTTGGACTATGAACACTCTCCTTCAATGGGTCAAAATTTCAACCTCCAAAGTGAAACTAACACAAAGCATGTACAAACAGGGTGTCAAGAAATAATAGTCCATCCCCCACTATAAGAAAAAAGGACATTAGTGAGGGGTGAAACATGTCACCATAAGCTCATTGGTGAGGGTCAAAAGAGCCTTCATCACCAAAAAATGAACGTCACCAAAGGTGGCGTCACCAAAAGTATAGGTGTTGTTGTGACATTCAAGGTCCGTCACCAATAATGATTTATAATGACGGATAATGACCGTCATCATTTCATATGAGCAATAGTGACAGACAATAGCGTCCATCACCAAAAAATTTAATGTCACAAAAGGTGGTGTCACCGAAAGTATGTGTTGTGGTGACATTCAAGGTCCGTCACGAATATTGATTATAATGAGGGATAGTGACCATCACCATTTCATATGAACAACAACAATTTTTTTTGATGTACCTTTCATGGTTGTCACTATTGGTGCATATATATGGCGACGTTCATTGACCGTCACCATTTCATATTTGGTGAGGGTCAAAAAATGTCATGATAGGCTCATTGGTGACATCAAGGTCCATCATGAATAATGAATATAATGACAAACAATGACCCTCACCATTTCATATCAACAACAATGATTTATGGTGACATACCTTTGAGGATCGTCACTATTGATGTATATATATGGTGGCATTCGTTGACTGTCACCATTTCATATTTTGGTGAGGGTCAAAAAATGTCACCATAAGCTCATTGGTGATGGTCAAAAGTGCATTCGTCACCAAAAACTGATCGCCGCCATTCCCTAATAATATCAGGGCACAATGGAATTGAACCACCAACCTCCTCCTTATAAAGCAGGTGCTCTTCCTTTAAAGAATTAGAATTTTAAAAATTATACCTTGAAACCTTTATAGATTGTAAATTCTAGGGTCTTTTCATTGTACTGCAACTTGTTCGTCACTAATGATGGTCTCTTGCAACAAATCCTGTTTGAGTTTGAAAGATTGCATTAAAAGAATGGATTACTCTAAAGAAATTATTTCCAACTAAGAAATTTCTATAAATAAATATGGAAATATTCATTAAGTAGAAATATTATTCTAGCATAATATCATGTTAGACAACCTAAATTATATTAAACATCCTTTATATACATCTATAATATCCCCTAAAATTAAACTATCTCTTTATGAAACATTCCTTCAAGCTCTACAATTTGTCTCCTTGATTCAGTAACCTTAATACCAGAATAAAAGGATCCAAATGTGGCGATTTTTTGTCCTAACTAAAAAATCAAATTAAAAACCTCTATAAACAACATTTCCACTTTATCTGCAACCTATACATTTGCATCAAGATGAAAATTAGTTTGAATCTGGGGGTCCTATGCCATAGGTATAATAGGCATATAAATTAATTAGAAAACATCTACCCATATGTATCATTTGTATCATAAAGTACATCTGCATCTTCCTTTCTAAACCAATCTTGTTGATGTGGATCATGGAACTCTAATTTCAAAGGTGGAAAATGCAAAGACAAAACATTTATGGAGGAATATCAGAAACATGCAATAATACTTCCAAAGCTCTCACATTGAATTTGGGAAGAACATAGGTCCAATATATCGGTATAGAATATCCATTAACTGTTATACACAAGTATGGGTACTCTAGAAAAATCACGAGTTACATAAAAATTATGTAAGATATCACAAGGTCAAAATAAAAAAAATAATATGAAAACTGCTTCCAAAATATAAAGGAGCCAATTTTAGTGCCATAAGAAGAGAGAACATTGTGTCAATGCTTTAGGTGTAGCTTTAAAGTTTAATTCATGGTTTAGCATATTTCTTAAAGAATGGTGGCTGAAAAGGCTCACAAAGGGTAAGTGGAGAGAGGAGTCAACACTGTTGGTGAATTTGATGGGAAAAAAAAAATCAATTTTTTTACAAGCTCACAAAGGAAGCTTTGAGGCCATAATTTGAATAACTTGTTGCTATCTTAGATGGATAAGACAACATATAATTGGAAAGAGACATCACTGTTGGTGCATTTGGAGAGGGTACTGCAGATCCAAAGGGAATATACCACGACATCCCTGATGTAGAATGAGATCTAGATGCTTTTCTCAAGCAAGACAGTCTCAAATCATATGTGGTGTGTTTCAATGGTTCTCCCATTTAATACACTTACAACTATTATGATAAAGAATTTCATGGAAAAATAAAGCAGGCTAAAAATAAGGGTCGAGAATTATGGTGAATGTCCTTGTCTTGGACATATTTTGGTAGAAATTTAGTTTGATCATTGAAAAATGAGTCACTTCCTTGTGTCTAGGTCCACATTCAGATACCACTCTAGCTTGAGGTTAATCTTGTAAAGTTAAATAGTGAAATCAACAGTGAACAAGTGAATTTTGGAAAAAAAGGAGAATGGTGAGATAGAAACATATAGTTGAATTTTCTGGCAGAACTGAATTAAACACTTGTGGTTAAATCATCTTAGCATCTCTGAGGGATTAGTAGACAAGAAATCCATTTTGAGTTTCAATGAGTGGGGAGCTAAAAATGAAACTCAATAATTTCAATAATTTATGCAACTCATGATTTTTATGGAGTACCCATAATTAGTTTTCATACACAATTATGGGTAATCCAAAAAATCACGAGTTACATAAATTCTGTAAGATGTCACAAGGCCAAAATAAAAAAAAAATATGAAAATTGCTTCCAAAATATAAAGCAGCCGAATTCAGTGGCATAGTAAGAGAGAACATTGTGGCAATGATTTAGGTGTAGCTTTAAATTTTACTTCATGGTATATCATATTTCTTAAAGCATGGTGCTTGAAAGGGTTGGCAAAGGGTAAGTGGGGAGAGGAGTCAACACTGCATGGTACATTTGAGAAAGAAAAAAAAACGAATTTTTTTTACAAGCTCACAGCGGAAGCTTTGAGGCCATAATTTGAAGAAGTTTTTTCTATCTTAGATGGAGAAGGCAACATATAATTAGAAAGAGACAACATTGCTGGTACATTTGGAGAGGGTACTGCAGATCCAGAAGGAAGATATCACGACAAACCAGATGTGGAATGAGATATAGACATTGTTCTAAAGCAAAACAATCTCAAATAATATGTGATGTGTTTCAGTGGTTATCCCATTTATAACACCTAGAACTATTATGATAAAGAAGTTCATGTAAAAATAAAACAGGGTAAAAATGAGGGTCGAAAATTATGTTGAATGGCCCTGTCCTGGACATATTTTGGTAGAAATTCAGTTTGATCGTTGAGAAAGGATTCATTGCCTTATGCCCAGGTCCACATTCAGACACAACTCCAGCTTGAGGTTACTCTAGTAAAGTTAAATAGTGAACTCGGCAGTGAGCAAGTGAATATTAGAAAAAAGGGAGAATGGTAATATAGAAACAATATAGTTGAATTTTCTGGAAGGAATGAAGCAAACACTTGTGGTTAAATCATCTCAGCATCTTTGAGGGAGTAGCAGACAAGAAAGCCATTTTGAATTTCAGTAAGAGTGGGGAGCTAAAAATGGCACTCAATAATTTTAATAATTTATGTAACTCATGATTTCTCATGAGTACCCATAATTAGTTTTCATACACAATTATGGGTACTCCAGAAAAATCCCGAGTTACATAAATTATGTAAGATGTCACAAAGTTAAAATAAAAAAATAATATGAAAACTCCTTCCAAAACATAAAGCAACCGAATTCAGTGGCATAAGAAGAGATAACATTGTGGCAATGCTTTAGGTGTAGCTTTAAAGTTTACTTCATGGTTTATCATATTTCTTAAAGCATGGTGGTTGAAAGGGCTGGCAAAGGGTAAGTGGAGAGAGGAGTCAACACTACATGGTACATTTGATGAAAGAAATAAAAATCAATTTTTTTTACAAGCTTACAGAGGAAGCTGTGAGGCCATAATTTGAAGAAGTTGGTGCTATCTTAGATGGAGAAGGCAACATATAATTGGAAAGAGAAAACACTACTAGTACATTTGGAGAGGGTTCTGCAGATCCAGAGGGAAGATACCATGATAGCCCTGATGTAGAATTATATCTAGATGCCTTTCTCAAGGAAAATAGTCTCAAACCATGTGTGTTGTGTTTCAGTGGTTCTCCCATTTATAACACCTACAACTATTATGATAAATAAGTTCATGGGAATTAAAGCAGGATAAAAATGATGGTCGATATTTATGGTGAATGGCTCTGTCCTAGAAATATTTTGGTAGAAATTCAGTTTGATCATGAAAAATGAGTCATTGCCTTATGTCCAGGTCCACATTCAGACACCACTCCAGCTTGAGGTTACTTTTGTAAAGTTAAATGTGAACAAGTGAATGTTAGAAAAATGGGAGAATGGTCAGATAGAAACAATATAGTTGAATTTTCTGGCAAGACTGAAGCAAACTCTTGTGGTTAAATCATCTCAAAATCTTTGAGGGAGTAATAGACAAGAAAACCATTTTGAATTTCAATAAGAGTGGGGAGTGAAATAATGACATAGTTAGTGAGGGCCTATTAGATGATGGTGAGGCCGATGATATTCATTCCAGCATTGTTTTCATGCAGAGACAAAATTTATGAGGATGAGTTTCTTCCTATGAAAAAGGCTCGACCTTATCCCAAAACACTTGAATTAAATTTGAGGAAGCAAAACAAGTACTGTATGCTCCTAGATAGTTGCAAGGGAAGCATTTCAGTTTTGGAGAGATATTCATGGGCTGGAAGTTTTTATGATGGCCATTTTCAAAGATGTGCACTTATAAGTTATCTTAGTTTTGAAGTATGATGGAATTTTTGCTGGGTTGAACACCAATGAATGTGGGGTGTGACAAAGATCTCTGGACCTTGTTCATGCACAGGGAATTGCGGATTCTAGCACTATGTTATCATGCAGAGAAAAAAGTTATGAGAATGAGTTTCTTCCTATGACAAAGGCTAGACCTTATCCTACAATGCTTGGATTAAATTTGAGGTAGTTGAACCAGTAATGTATGCTCCTAGATAGTTGCAAGGGAAGCATTTCGGTTTTGGAGATATATTCATGGGTTGGAAGTCTTTATGTTGGCAATTTGCAAAAATGTGCACTCAGAAGTTATCTCAGTTTTGAAGTATGATGGAATTCGTGTTGGGTTGCACAACCATCAATGTGGGGTGTGACAAAGATCTATGGACCCTATTCGTTTACAGAAAATTGAGAATGTCCTTGAATTGAGGATTCTAGAACTATGTGCACTCAAAAAAAATTTCAGTTTTGAAGTATGTTGAAATTTATGCTGGGTTGCACACCCATCAATGTGGGTTGTGACAAAGATCTCTGGACCATGTTCGTGCACAAGGAATTAAGGATTTCCTTGAATTGAGGATTCCAGCATCATGTTTTCACGCAGAGACAAAAGTTATGAGGATGAGTATCTTCCTATGACAAAGACTCGACCTTATCCTACGACACTTGAATTAAATTTGAGGAAGTATAACCAATATTGTATGCTCCTAGATAGTTGCAAGGGAAGCATTTCAATTTTGGAGAGATATTCATGGGCTGGAAGTCTTTATGATGGCCATTTGAAAAAATGTGCACTCAGAAGTTATCTGAGATTTGAAGTATGATGGAATTTGTGCTGGGTTTCACACCTATCAATGTGGGGTGTGGCAAAGATCTCTAGACCTTGTTCATGCACAGGGAATTGAGGATTTCCATGAATTGACGATTCCAGCAAAAATGTGCATTGAGAAGTTATCTTAGTTTTTAAGTATGATGGAATTTGTGCTGGGTTGCACACCCATTAATGTGGGGTGTGACAAAGATCTATGGACCCTGATCGTTCACTGGGAATTGACAATTTCCTTGAATTGAGGATTCCAACACCATGTTATCATGCAGAGACAAAAGTTATGATGATGATTTTCTTCCTATGACAAAGACTCGACCTTATCCTATAACACTTGAATTAAATTTCAGGCAGTATAACCAATATTGTGTGCTCCCAGATAGTTGCAAGGGAAGCATTTCAGTTTTGGAGAGATATTCATGGGCTGGAAGTCTTTATGATGGCCATTTGCAAAAAATTGCAATCAGAAGTTATCTCAGTTTTGAATTATGGTGGAATTTGTGTTGGGTTGCACACCCATCAATGTGTGTTGTGACAAAGATCTATGGACCCTCTTCGTGCACAGAGAATTGAGGATGTCCTTGAATTGAGGATTCCAGCAAAAAAGTGCACTTAGAAGTTATCTCAGTATTGAAGTATGATGGAATTTGTGTTGGGTTTCACACCCATCAATGTGGGGTGTGACAAAGATATTTGGACCCTATTCATTCACATGGAATTGAGGATGTCCTTTAATTGAGGATTTCGACACTATGTTTTCATGCAGAGACAAAAGTTATGAGGATGAGTTTCTTCCATTGAAAAAGACTCGACCTTATCCTACAATAGTTGAATTAAATTTGAGGTAGCAGAACCAGTACTGCATGCTCCTAGATAATTGCAAGGGAAGAATTTTAGTTTTGGAGAGATATTTATGGGCAGGAAGTCCTTATGAAGGTCATTTACAAAAATGTGCACTCAGAATTTATCTTAGTTTTGAAGTATGATGGAATTTGTGTTGGGTTTCACACCCATCAATGTGGGGTGTGACAAAGATCTTTGGAACCTGTTCATGCACAGGGAATTGAGGATGTCCTTGAATTGAGGATTCCAACACCATGTTTTGATGTAGAAACAAAAGTTATGAGGATGAGTTTATTCCTATGACAAAGGCTGGACCTTATCCTACAACACTTATATTGCAAAGAACCACATCAAAACACTTTGGAGTCCAGGACCTAGCCTTCCTGGGGTCAGAGAGGGATCTCTCTATATTTGTGCTTAACTGATTTAGCTTTATTATTATATTTTCTGATTTTATTCTAGTTATAAAGATTGGGTTTTTTTATTTATTGTTTGTTTGGTTGAACACATAGAAAGTGGGAAGTATAATCCATTGGGCTATGGAGTCATAAGAGTAATGAGTTGTACATCAATATTTCAAGGGTTTTCACAGGGAAACCTAACTATATCAAATGATCTCTGTGGCAAGATGAATATGAGATGATAGTGAGTTCAATAAAGATAAAGAGAAGTTAAGAATTATTTAAATATACTTTAACATAAAAGAAGAGCAGACAATATCTGAATTCTGCATTCAGGTTTTTTAGAGGAAAAAATTGAAGATAAAATTTCAATGGAGATAAAGAGAAGTTAAGAATTCTTTAACTCAAGTTCACAAGAAAAAACTAAAGATAACAGTTTCAGAGAAACTAAAGAGCAGTTAAGAATTGTTTAGTTAAAATTCCAAAAAAAAACCTTAAGATTGTTGGAAAAATACTGAGAAGGGGGGGGGGGGTGAATCATTATTTATAGCTTTTTGAACATATTTTAACTTTTTCTTTTACAAAATTCCATACGTGGATTTTATGAAACCAACTTGCGTATACACACACAAATACTGAAAGAAACTAGCATATATTGATATAAAGTTACAAATTACAATTTTTTTTCAGGAACAGTCATTAACTCAGTTTATCAGTCATTTATCTGTTAGATAATTAGTAAATATGTGTAGTAATAGTAGTATAAATCATCACACACATGAAACGCACATGAACACCAGTATTTAAGGTGGAAATCCAATTCGGGAGAAAACCACCGTTGTTGTTGTCTTTGTCTTCGATATTTATTATATAGAAAACTGTTTACAATATTGTATTGATGCAGACTCATATCAGTATGCAGGCATCTACCTACAGAAGGCTACTACCTTCTCTCATTTTCCAGCTGCTACTGGAAGGGAGCTAGAACCCCCTTTCTTCTCGTTTACCAGTCACTCCTGGAAGGGAGCTTCAACCCCCTGAATGGAACACTAGCTTCTACTAGCAGGAAGCTTCTACTTCCATACTGAAGGCTTCAACCTTAGAACCACTACAGACCATGTTTCATCAGTTTTCATACTAGATCAAACAAAATCAACACAAATTTTTCTAAACATCAACAATCATAAACTTTACCCAATACTTCAATCAGAATAGTGAAACCACAGGAACCAGAACTCATAAATAACCCAGACTTCAGAATAAATATGCAGATACAAACTCAACCTTGAATCATCATCAACTTAAAATGCATACGCTACTTCGCTTCACTGAACCTGCGTATATATGCATTTTCCTTCACACCAACCTGCGTATCGATCTGTACATAATTTTTTTGCAGAAAGTAAACAGTCACAAATCCAGATCTGAATTGTAGGACTCTTGATCAGTCAGTCATCATAACACATATTTTCTCACTCATTGATCATATTTGTACATAATCAACTTAGCAGCATATTCAACAACAACCCAGATCTGTATGAAGACTTTATTGACAGATATCAGATAAATAGCAGGAATAACATAAACATGTCTGAAATAAGCTTCAAAACACCCTAACTTCCATACGTGCCTTTTCTGAAGCAAACCCGTGTATATATGCGCTTTTACTGAGACGAACTAGCATATGGATTCGTAAATGTAAACTTTGCAGAATGAACCAGATCCATATAACTTACCTAGATTTCTTCATTTGTCTTTGGCAAACTTGCGCCAGGTCATAGATCTAATTATTTATTTAATGGATCACACAAGAGCATAGTAATTTTAGATCTAGAGATCCTAAACCATCATTGTATCCCTGGGTGCATCATAGATTCAGATCTATCAATTAAAACAGAGTTCATCCCATGCAGATATTCCTTAGAGAAAAGTCTTCATTAACAACCCTTACTTATGCACACCTTGCACAATGATCTTCTTCTCCTTATATAGATATAACTTTTACCAATACCATGAGTTGAAACCACACAACAGTCTATGGTATTCTTTGGACGGAATCAAATAGACAACTCAGTGCTCAATATAGTGGGCTAATACCATGGTAATGCCCCTTGGTTTCAAAATTTTGGAGTGCACAAGGCATACACGACTTGGAACATGTATATCCACCTGCATACATGACTTGGCCTTTACAAACCCGCGTATAGATCCATCAATATTAAAATCATCAAATCTTTTGCTCAATTCTTTTGAGATTCTCCAGAAAGTCATATACTATATCCTGTGTCAAAGAGTTGCCATCAAGGAA
Organism: Pinus albicaulis; assembly: GCA_034641835.2. NCBI lineage: Eukaryota > Viridiplantae > Streptophyta > Pinopsida > Pinales > Pinaceae > Pinus > Pinus albicaulis. The sequence goes on from CM076578.1 coordinate 123,442,991, forward strand.
AACAATATATTAGGAAACATATTGCCAACAAAGATAATAGCTGGGTAAAACTAAAGAGAAATTAATAATTCTTCAGTTAAACTTTGCAGAGGGAAACATTGAGATAACAGTAACAGACATAATTAAGGTGCTCATGCAGCATATCTTAATCTAATATTTCTATTATGCTATCAGGGAGATTGATGTACAATATGAAAAAACAAAGGAGAATCATAACAAAAGAGGGATAACATCACCATTAACATAGCTCAAGGATCTTGTGAAAGTGATTGTATTACTGATGTCCAGCTCAAAAACAGTTACAGTGATCCAATACAATAATCTTTGGAACTCAAAGTCTAAGAAAAATCCAACCCAATAACCAATTAACTGATAATGAAAATACATGCAGTATTTAATTGCAATGGAGCAGGTTGCCCTAATCTAGGGTGACAGACTGCATTTGCTACAGATTAAATGAGATGTTGACAATTGAGACTATGAAAGGTCCAAGCCAAAAATATCTCTGATAAACTTATAGTAATAATAACTTTCAAAGTAACTCCTGAGTTAACTTTAAAATATCTTTGACCAACTGCCCATATCATTAAATTTTGTAATAAATTTTGAATTAATGCTAAAATATCTTTGACTGTAATATTAATTGTGGTAGCTATTAGGGTCCTATAAGTATAGGATTCATAATTTGGAATTGACTTATGATAGTCTTGTAAAATATGTACATACCTTGCTTTCTGCAAGTTGTTTTCCCATATTTTGTAAAAAAAAAAGAAAAATAAAGAAAAATAAAAAAGATGGTAAAAGTCCTAAAAGAAAGATCAAAGGACTTAGAAAAAATATAGACCCCAAAAGAAAAATAAATAAAACATGAAAGTGTGCAAATTCAAATGCCACTACTTTTTACTTTTTGCTGATGATTATGGCAGAGTGTCAATGAATGCCATAATCCATGATGAGTTAAACTGTGTAAACTTGACTTGTCATGATTTCAATTTTATTATTGTAGAATAGTGAATAAAGATTAATCAGACAGTTTAATATTGACAAATCAGTAGAGAGGTAGAGAATAAAAGAGGAGCTCATCAGTTTAATCTGAGCCCTCGAATGATATAAGGTAGATTTAGATAGTTTTTATGCTTTCAAAAGAATAAAATGTTTCAAGGTATCAAGCTCAAATGCACCTGCAAAATGGAAGGAAACAAATGTTAGATTAAAATTGGGTAGGAAGAAAGAAGTGGGAAAAGCATGTAAATATTCATCACCGGGAAAATAGTCACTAATCTCCCCTCCCTTATAGTTATTCTTCTTTCTAGACTTTCAGTCAAAGAGGTTCAGAGCATTTCTTTGACTTCTGTTGGGACCGGACCCAAGGCTCAATGACTGATGAGTTGAAATTGTTGAATTTCTATATTAATCCCTAATTATCATTATTTACCTTTCATTTCATCCATCATAGCTCAAAAACTTAAGTAAAGAACTTTTCTTACTTAATGAAATATGAAATTCCCCATTTGACTAACTCCCTTCATTCATAAAAGCATAAAACCCTCAAAAAACATTATGTCCTAAGTAAAAGTGATGACATTATGAATGATAAAGCCTTGCTTTAAGATTTCACTTTTCTTAGTTATATTAGTGTATTTTTGATGTATTACATTGTCCCTTGTCATATTAACTTCTAATTTATATATTAAATCCCTAAAAATCACCTTTTCCTATTAACATAATTCCCTTTATATTAATACCCTTTAAACCCACTATTATAAGCTTTTATGCCAAAGTAATTATCCACGTGCAGAAATAAAAAGCCCCAATTACAAACCCCTTTATCATAAATCTAACATTATGTAACAATATTTTGTATAAATACTTCAGTCTTTGAAGTGTTTAGGGTGGAATAAATTTGCTAAGATTACTATAGATTTTTTTTGATACATTGGAGGCCTACATGTGTTGATTTCGAAAGTAGCAGACTGGACAAAGCTAATTGGACATCATAATTTAGGATTCTCGTGATAAGTTAAAGATTAAAGTGCATATATCTTGTCATTGTTTATTTTCTGAAGTTCCATTCATTTCATTATGTGTTTATTCTTTCTTAATGAGTAACTAGGAATATTACTTCAGGACTAGCTTATGGCTCCCTGTCTTAACTAAGTTACCATTTAAATGTTTTCAACTGATTTCCAGTGTTAGGAATTCTTAACTGCTCCTACTCCCGTTTGACTTCTGCCTTCTTCCTCGATTGTCTGGATCAAAGGATCCTTCATTGCCCTTTGTCCCGACTACAACATTTCATCAAAAACATTTTACCCAAAGCTCTGAGGGTTCTCTATCTTGCCCTGACTATATTTGCATCATTTTGGCCTTGCCTTATAGTACTGCTATCTAGACTTAGACTCCATTAGCCCAATGGTCAAGTTGATTTCTCCCTAGTTTACCTTTAAGTGATTTTTTCCCACCAAACATCTTAAAACAAAACCAAATTGAACTATCATAACTAGCCTAAAACATAAAATCAAAACAAAGATAAATCTTAAAGAGAGAGCCCTCTCTGAATTCTAGGAAGGCTAGATCCTAGGATTTGAAGTAGGTTTGTGGTTACCCCTAGTTTTCTTAAACTAAAAACCAAAAGCCTACAACTTTGAGAAATTACTAGGGTGATAACAGTAGCTTTTGTTAAATCAAAATTATGTTGTAGGTGGGCTACATGTGGCTTTGTCTTCCTTGTTGATTTGTCCTTTGATGTGTCTTTAAACCTTTAACTGTCCTTATCTGTATATCTCTTTATTACCTTTGCCTTAACTTTGTCCTTTCGCTTTAACCTGTCTTTATCTGCCTTTGTTGTCACTGTAAATTTATTTTTTACCTTACTGTATTACCTGCCCTTTACTCTTCACTGTCATAGTGAATATTTTACCTTTCAAGTACAACTTTCAGCACATCAGCTACCATATCCAGCACAACCCCTATCATTTCTGTTATACCTCCCAGTCCAGCAAAACTTCAAGCCATGGCTGCTAGGTATGCTCCCCTTGTCTTACCCTAAAACCTCTATGATATGCCCCAATATTACCATAAAAATATACCACTATTTGATGGCCTGTCACAATATACTGTTCAACAACATGTCACAAAAATGACAGATTACTGTGAAATCTATGAAATTGATGATTCAGATGTTCAAATGAGGTTATTTGCTCAAAGTTTAACAGGAGAAGTTAAGAAATGGTTTAAAAATTTAGTTGCTGGTAGTATTGCTAATTTAGCTGCATTTCATAGAGAATTTTTAAATAAATGGGAAAAGAAAAAGAATCCTTTGCAAATTTTTTCTAAGTTTGATGCTTTAAAAAGATATCCTAATGAGTCTGTTCAGGATTACTGCACTAGATATAAAGTGTCTATAATTCCATTCCTGCAGATCTTAAACCTACACCCTACTCTGTACTTCTTAAATTCCCCGATGGATTTGATCTAGATATAGCTTATCAACTAAGAGAAAGAGATGTTGAAACATTATAACATATGCAATTAGATGTTGTTAGTGTAGAAATTAATATTCTAGCTAAAAAAGCCAGACTTAGGAATGAAAGGAGAGTCACAATCAAAGAAGAAACATCAAATTCAGATGCTAAACTAGATTTATTTGCTAAAACTTTAGAAAGGATGGTTGATAGATTAGAAAATATTGAGAGAAAACCACAATGGGATAACCAACCACAAATCAGAAATCCCAACTTCAGAAAAAATAATAACCCTATAAAAGCTAAAGAAGTTGCTCCAGATCAAAACATTAGGCCCCCATTTCAAGAGAACTATGCTGAGAGTTCTCATAATAATGATGAATATGAGGATAACATCAATCTAATAATGGGGATAGATGAAGACAACACTATTTTCCTCACTCAGGAGGATCAAGAACTTTTTGAGCTTCAAAAACTCAAAGTAGAATCTAGTGAATCCTTTGATTTCAAACAAGGTTATGACTTTGCTATTAATGAAATTCACAGTCAGTATAACCTTAGAAACAAAAAAAACAATGAAACTTCTACAAAAAACACTTCTCAAAATCAAACTAAAAAGAATGTAGAAGCACCAAAAACAAAAATTTTGCAAATTATCCCAAGGGAAAACAAAGAAAAATTCCAATCCTCCTAGTCCCAAACAATTGCCAAGTCCAAAAATTGTTAACATCACTGAAGAAGTGGCCCAATCCTCCAATAATGCCCAAAAGGCCAACACTACCAAAGCCCCTAATTTAGTAAAATCAACAATTCTTGATCCTAAGAAGAATCCTGTTGATTCTAAATCAGCAAATCCCAAAACTATTAATACCAAAGCTTCTGCTGAAAGTTCAAAATATGAAAAAAATTCTGCTGCCCCTGAATCTGTCCCTGAAAAGAGAACTAAAGACAACAAAAATCAAGAAACTTCGACAAAAAAAAGAAGGACAACTCAAGATAAAAGTACATCTGCTGAAATTCATGAAAAACCCACTCAGATAACTATCACAAAAGATGAACTAATTCAAATTAGTAAGTCTCAACCATCATTTAATATTCAAACTGAAATAGAAAAATTAAAAATACCAATTCCTTTAATATAATTGGTAAAGAATGACTTATATAAATCAACAATGACTGAAACTTTGAATATGAATGATGGTGAAGATGCCATTAATTTGAATGATGATAAACCAGAGTTGATATTTGGTCCTCATGTAAATGGTAAGCATTCAGATGGAACAGTGCCTCCTTTCTACATCAGTCTTACTATTCACAATCAGATTTTACACAATGCAATGTTAGATTCAAGAGCTTCCCACAATTTAATGCCAAAAGCCATTATGGAAACTCTAAATCTAGAAATAACCAGGCCTTATAAATATTTATTCTCTTTTGATTCTAGCAAAGTTAAGTGCATAGGATTGATCAAAGACTTGTGTGTCAATTTGGTTTAGTATCTTGGTAAAAGTATGGTTATGGATATTGTAGTAGCTGACATCCCACCAAAGTATGGTATGCTTCTTTCTTGCTCATGGGGAGATAAGTTGCAAGGATCTCTACAATTAGACATGAGCTATGCTACTATATTAGTATTTGGACAACCCAAGAAACTTTATAGGAAAAATTTAATGAAATTCATGGTCAGCAGTGTAGAAAGGTCCATAAATTACCTCATTTATTCAACACCAACTGACCTTGATTCCTTCATTTTATGTAACTCTGATAACAATGAAATCCAGACAGAACTGATTGACATAAAGCCAAAACCAAATAATGACAATATTTTTCATGAAGCCCTTTGGCACTTAGATTTTGATGGCTCAATGAACAAAACAAGAGCAGGAGCTAGAATATGGATCACAAACATTGAGACAGGTCATTTAGAAGGACATGCCTTTAGACTCACCTTCAAATGTACTAATAACATGGAAACATATGGGGCACTTATCTTAGGACTCCAAATCATTCGAAAATTAGGAGGTAAAAGAATTTTAATCATGGGAGATTCAGAATTGATCATTAAGCAAGTAAATGGATATTATTCTATTCATAATCCTAGATTAGCCAGATATAGAGATGCAGCAATTGATTTATGTGAGGATTTATTGGAATGTAAGTTTGCTAATATAACTAGAAAATGGAACATTCAAGCTCATTGCCTAGCAACCTTTGCTAGCACATGTAACTTACCTTTTCAACCGACATGTTAGCCATCTATAATTTATGATTATACCCAATGATGACTAAATATGTTCTTAAGCCTTCAAGAAGCAATCTTCATGGAAAACTGCTAATTCTCGAAGCCTTCTTGGTGTCTTTTATCCTACAAATCATCTTCACTATTGTTTCCACAAGAAAAGTTTCAAAATAACCCTGCTGGTTCAAGGGAAAACTGATCCAAACTCCTCATTTCTTTCATTTTATCCTCCACCACAAGTGTTCTTCTTCCCCCTTAAAAAGCCTTTTTCCTGTTATCTTATCCTCCATTTCCTAAAACATTCCCCTCAAGCCTTGTGAATTCATTCTACAAAGTTTAAAACCTCCTTCTCCTTTCTATCGGAACCTGAAAAAGCTCAAAAAATTCCTTTTTGGGCCTAAAAACTAATTTTTTCATTAAATAGACTTAAGCCCCCACGTGCTTAGCTCCCGACCCTTTTCTCCATATAACCCTGGGTCCGCAACCGTTAGCTATAGGCCTTTAACCCCTTTTTCACTATCGAAGATCATTTCGCCCCCTTGTTTCCTTTGTAAATTCATCTTTCCTCCGCGCGATGGTTTCACCTTCGCATCAATCTCCATCGTTGATCTCATAGATCCAACGCCCATCTGCAGATTGCCTCATCGCAAATTGGAAATCCTATAGGCCTGCATCCCTTTCCCCTTCTCCTCCGCTGATGCAGTCCCTTGACTCCATCTTAGCTGTTCGTTTCCTTCGAGATCCAACGACCATCGCTTTCCTCCATCACATCGACGCTTCCCACCGCATCGCTCATCGCTCATCGACGATTCCTTTTTCCATATCCCTTGACCCTCTCCGATGCTGATATGCGATGCCCCACTTGGATCTGGGTCATTGATCTCTTTTTAGATCCGACGGTCCTCCGTATCTCGCAATCACTACTCCCATCGGCATTGGCCATCGCATATTTCAAACACTTTATCTTGGACCCTTTACCCCTCCAATCTCTTATCCACCAATTGAATCTCCACTGTTGATCTGATCCGTTATACCCAGATCTAATAGCCCACACTGCTCCCTCGTTCCAAAATCCACCCATCCTCTTTTTAATCTCCCTCATCGATCTAATTTTCAGATCAACGACTCTCGCTCCTTCGCAATTTCTAAATCCATTGTCCCCAGACCCTCTTACCCTCAAAACTATGATCTCCCAAGTTAATCTTAGCCATCGATCTTGCCGATCTGATGGATCCTCTTGATCCTCCCATTTTAACCCCATTTGATTATTGTTAACCTGACGTAAAGGATTTTGTCAAAGCGTGCCAACTTTGCTGCACTATCCTTGCCTCCTCACTGCTCTTTTTTCCTTCGTCCAACCTCTATCACAGTCAAACCCAAAACACAAGATTTTATAATGGTTTTCAGTTTTTGCAAGTTCAATGGTGGTTCGAGCTATTCAAAACGTTCGATAGTCACTAAAGGTGGCATAGGCCAAGGGTGATAATCGTCAAGGTTCAATCAAACGCAGAAAGGAACAGTGGGCCATTTCAAAGTTTCAATCAATGTGTCACAGGCATTAGTTTCATAGCAAACCCGCCAGTGCAACCACCTATACACAAAGGAAGACAAGAAGGTTAGTGAAATTCAGGGGTTAAAGCATAAATCAGGAAATCAAAGCTTAACCTGCATATGAAATATAAAAACATAGTCAAAGCTAAATCAGTGTTAAAGGACAAATATGGATAAAACAATAGAGGAAGAGCTGTGAATGACACATCCGTAAAGCTATTTACTCCTCCTAGGACTAAAAGACGCCTTGACAGTTATTGCGCTGACAGAGCTTCTTTAAGAACTGTTAAGGCATTTAGTGTAGAATTATGGGTGGTTTCAAAACCCATACTATCCATTTTTCTTGTACCAGATGAAAAGACAGGACTGCAGCAGCCAGAAGACTTGTATACAAAGACACTCTTCGGAGTTATTACCAGTTTGTCCATAAGGCCTCAAAATCTAAGAGAATTACTAGAAGGGGCAAGAAAGTTAATGTAATATTTATGGCACAGAATGGGCATTCGGATGACTTTCATCTCTGTTTTAATTAACCATTAAGGCTATCTCTGTCACCTCTCCTCCCCATTCACCTATAAATCATGTTCAAACTCTCATTGTAAAAGGTTGGTACCTGATGAATTCTAAAAGTAATACATAGACTACTGTTTTGAAGAAGAATTGATGTTTTGAGGAAGTGTGGATGTCTTTGTTTTTCTGTTGATGAAGGAGGCTGGACCATTGGATCCCTGAGCTTGGTTTTGGTGAAGTACTCTCTATTTCTTAATGTTATTTCCTGTTTTTCCACTTTGTTTCATTATTCTTTGCTTGTCGTAGAGTAAAAAGCTTAGGCTGAGAAATGTCTCCTAGAAGCACCTTATGCCTGTTTACTCTTCACTGCCTTTATGTTTTCATCTACTGAAGGTTTGTTTAGTAGTTTGATTTCTTTGAAACACTTAAGCTTGTTTATTTCAGAATAGTTAAAATAGTTGGTATCAAAGTAGAATTATGGTTTTCCCTATCTGCTTGTTGCCTCTTGAAGGATATTTTTGAAAAGCATCCTTCAAACGTTATTATGAACAGCTTGACAGAGAGGATTCATTCTAATAATACCCCCTGTTTCTTGCTGAGATAGTCATATTCGAAAGTCTTCATAGTTGCAGTCTTAGATGCTTGGGTGTTCCTCCTTTTATGGATGTAATTAATTGTGTTTCTTATATGTTTTCTAAATCCCTTTGAGTGAAACAATTAGAAGAAATAGAGTATTCCTCTCCTTCTTTGTCTTACTTAAAATTCTGTCTTGTTTATGTTTTCTACATAAAGCATATTGGTAGAATTCATGGTTAGCCCTGGCTATTTGATATTCCTTTATGTTTAGACAGTGTTGCAAGTCCCTTTGTTGAAAGGTATACATGATTAAGGAGCCTTACCGGCCCTTAAAAGCTCTACTTTTCCTTCTGAATCCTTGATGTTCATCTCATATCACCTATATGATTCCACAAACCCATTGACCAAATTAGATTTTCCCTTCGGTTCCCCAAATCCATCAATCAGAACTGTTCAGACTTCTACATGACTCCATTGCCCAATGGCTTGTAGATTTTCACACTCTATCTATGCTGCCTAGAATCATCTATGTCCAACCAAAAAACAAACAAATTTGCACCTCATAACTAGCCTAAAATCAACCTCTTAAAAGCATCAAGTTATACCCTTACAAACACATTGAAAGATCCCTCTCTGAGACTAAGAGGGCTAGATCCTAGAGCTCTAAAGTTTGGTTTGTATGTTGCCTTGTCATTTGGTTTGCAAATCAGCCAAATCACATGACCCAAACATTTTGGCGATCACGGTGGGACCTCTAAGTACATAATAGTCTAGAAAGCTCTTATAGACTCTGTAGTCCTTCAAACAAGCATAGAAACTCAGAAAACCCAAAAAATATTTCAGATTGGTTTCATAATAAACACTGGTGGTGGACCATAAACGTCTTACTCTCAAAAAGACTAAAAATTTCCACCTGGCGACTCCACCAGCCCCAGTAGGCCTATAGAAATCACTGGGAGAGGAAAAAAGTCCTAAGGGCCTCAGCCTCTCTAAATTTTGGAAACTGAAATCTAGCATCACATAGGGTCAATACTAGATCCCATCCAGATCCTAATCCTCCCATCATAGTTGATAATCCAGAAAGAATTTTGTGGCGAGATTCTAAATCTGGAAAACAAACTACTGATAGGACTGTCCCAAGAACAAGGTCTATCCCGGAAGATCTCACAGTCTTGAAATATCCTCACTTTGACTCACCTCACACCAGAAACATATTTAGAAGCAAGTCTCAGAGTGATTTAAATTAGGCTGACCTTGAACCCACAGATTTACAACAGAGCTTTAGCAGAGAAGCTTCACCTTCTACTCCACCCAATTCTCATCTTCTTCATCATTTCAGCTCCTTCGATAACCAATATGCTCATCATTAGTTGGCTGGCCCAAGTGTTTCTTCCACTCCAGTTCACACACACACTATTCAAAGCACTCCAGCTCAACCCATTTTCCCACTTGTAAATCCACCTCTTGTAAATCCCCCACCTTTTCTAGCCATGGCAGCATGGTATGCTCCCTTAGTGTTGCCCCAGCCTCTGGTTCCTTTACCCAATGAATACCAGTCCAAAATTCCCCATTTCACTGGAAATGAACCCACAACTGCTCAGCAGCACGTAGACAAGATGAACGATGCCTTTAATTATATGGAAATAGAAGATGAGACCATAAAAATGAGAATTTTTTCTCAGAGTTTGGGAGGAGAAGCCAAAAAATGTTTCAAAGGCCTAACTCCCCATAGCATACATGATCTCCCTACTTTACATCAGACGTTCACAAACAAATGGGAAATTGTGAAGAACCCTCTCCAAATATTGTCAGATTACAACAGCCTCAAGAGAAACACTGGGGAAAGTGTTTAGGCTTATTGCACTAGATTTAATATTGTGTATAACGCACTACCCCCAGAGTTGAAGCCTCCAGAAGGCTCAGCTTTGGTCAAATTCCCTGAGGGATTTGATCCCGAAATGGCCTATCAGCTAAGAGAAAGGGATCCCTTAACTCTAGAAGACATGTAGAAAGGAGCTCTTAGTGTGGAAGAAAATCTGATTGAAAAGAGAGCTAGGATGAGGGTTGAAAAGAAAGTAACATATAGAGAAGACACTGCACCTTCCACATCTGAGTCAAAATTATACCATCTAGCCAAGAACTTGGATAGGTTGGAAAGAATGATGGAAAGGTTGGCTGTCCAAGAAAATTCTCAAAATAGGAACCAATCTCAGAATCAGAACCAAAACTCTAATATAAATTCCAATCAAGATAAGCATAAAGAAAATGACCAACAAATTAGGCCTCCCTTTCAACAAAACTATGTAGAACAAGAGCATGAAGGGGAAACTGATAGGCTGGAAGAAAATCATGTGAACTTGATAGGAACTGATGAAGGAGATGATATATTCCTCACTGAAGAAGAATAGGGTTTTTTCTCATTAGAACAAAATGAACACAATCAAGATAAGTCAGAAGATTATAGGTTGGGGTTCGAAAACGCAATTATGGAAGTTCACAGAAAATATGATCTCAGGAGCAAAAAGAACACAGAAATTGTTAAAGACAAGAACACTAGAACTGCTGTTGAAAAAACCTCAAAAAATCAACCTAGAAAATCAGCTAATAATACCAACACCCTAGCCAAGAAAGCTATTTTAAGCAGAGACAAAAATATCCAACCAAGTGTTGAGAAGAGTTACCCTAGTACTTCTACTAGTGGCCCTATCAAAACAATCCCAATCAATAGTCCTGATAAAGCTCAACCAACTAAAACTGTTGAAAGAAACATAAGTGAAAAAAAAGATGTGAATATGCCAAAAACAACACTTCCTTTCAGCCTTGAAGGTGAGATCGCCAAGATTAAAATTAGCATGCCTCTAGCTGAGTTGGTAACTAGGGACATGTACAAGAATCAAGTCTTGAAAGCTCTAAATATAAACATCGATACTGATACTCTAAACCTGAAAGATGACAAACCAGAGCTGTTGTTTGGTCCTAGAATTGAAGGAAAATACCAAGAAGGGGATGTCCCTCCCTTTTATGTCAATCTAAACATACATGAGAAGATCCTACACAATGCCATGCTAGACTCTGGAGCATCACATAACCTTATGCCCAAAGTAGTAATGGAAAGCCTAAGCTTAGAAATTACTAGACCATATAAAGACTTATAATCTTTTGATTCAAAAGGGTCAAATGCTTGGGCTTAATCAAAGATCTATGTGTTAACCTATCACAAATTCCTGCTAAAAGCCTAGTGATGGATATAGTGGTAGCTGACATTCCCCCAAAATATGGCATGCTTTTGTCTAGATCATGGGGAGCCAAAGTGCAGGGGAGCCTTCAAATGGATATGTCTTATGCCACCATTCTAGTGTTCAGTCAAACCAAAAGATTATATAGGGAGTCCCTCATGAAATACATGGTGAGCAGCAAAAGAAAAACCCAACAATTCACCTGTCTATTCTGCAAATTCAGACTTAGATTCCTTTATCTTATTCAATGAAGATGAAATCACCCAACAAGAAAGGGAAAATAAGCAAGAAATTAGTGCACCAGAACATTTAAATTTTCCTTTCACTCAAAAAGGAAATGCCCAAATCTCAGTAGCCTTGGGCAGCAAAAAGAAAAGGAGAACGAGATAGAAACACTTTGGAAGATGAGTTTTGACGGTTCTTGTAGCCAGGCCAGTTCAGGGGCTGGCGTATGGATACACAACACAAGCAAGGGATACTCCTATAAAATGGATTTCCCATGCACGAATAACATTGCAGAATATGAAGCTCTCATCCTCGGCCTGCATTTGCTCAAAGACTTAGACGTTAAGAGGATATCTGTCCAAGGGGATTCAGAGTTAATCATCAGGAAAATCAAAGGAGAATATTCAGCCAAAAACCCCAAAATCAGAGAATATAGAAATGCTGCCCTTGATCTCCTTAAAACCTTTGAAAAATATGAACTCATCTTTATACCAAGAGCTGAAAATCATCTAGCTAATGAACTTGCCTTTACTGTCGGCAATTTCCAAATACCACAGAGAAATGAACAGTTCAATATAAAGGTAAAAAACAGACCAGCTGTGCCCAATAATGAAGATTATTGACAAGTGTTTGAAAATGATAAACACATAAATGATTTCTTGCAATCAAGGAATGAATTTTCCATAGCAGCCCCAAGTCCCAGCCATGAAAAAGATTGTTGCAATGAGGAAAAAACCCCTGAAATAGAGCCCTCCCTTTCCACTGATATAAATCAATTTGAGCGCCTTTTTAAAGTAGAGTTATCTGACAACCCAAACCAAAAGGAACTTGAAGTTTTACAATGTAAAGGTGATACTATACCAAAGGGCCTTGCACCATTAGAACAACTATTCGATTTCAATGACGTGGCCAAAGAATCGAAGACAGAGCCTAAAAAAACTAACATCGAGGAACATAATGTAGGCAATCCCACTGAACCCAAAATGATCAAGTTATCCAGCACCCTCCCATCTCATGTCAAACGACAGTACATAGCACTTTTCAAAGAATTCGTGGATGTGTTTGCATGAGACTATAAAGACCTGAAATCTTATGATACTAGCATCATCCAACATAAAATCCCTCTTAAGGAAAATCAGAAGCCTTTCAAATAGAAACTAAGAAGGATAAACCCCGTTTTACTACCTTCAGTAGAGAAAGAGATTAGGAAAATGTACGACACTGGGATCATAGTTCCTCTCAGATACTCAGAATCGGTTTCCAACCTAGTATCTATTCGGAAGAAGACAGGGGAAATTAGGTTGTGTATCGACTTTAGGAATCTAAATAGAACCTCCTTGAAGGATAATTATCCCTTGCCAAAGATGGATCACATACTCTAAAAGGTGGTTGGGTCTAAAATAATATTATTATTGGATTGGTTTTCGGGTTACAATCAAGTTTTTCTCCCAAGTGATCAACATATAACTACTTTTACTACACCTTGGGGGAAATTTGTGTATGTCAAAATGCCATTTGGTTTGATGAGTGCAGGGACCACTTTCCAGAGGGCCATGGACATAGCCTTCTTAGAAGACATAGGCTATTTTATAATTATTTACCTTGATGATATTACTGTCTTATCCAAAACTGATGAAGAACATTTGATCCATTTAAGAAAGGTTTTCGAGAAATGTAGAAGGTTTGGTTTGTCCTTGAATCCCAAAAAGACACTCTTTGGCCTCCAGGAAGGAAAGCTTCTTGGTCACATAATTTCTGAAGAAGGGATCAAGGTGGATCCTAAAAGGGTTGAAGGCATATTGAATATCAGCCACCAAAGAAACCTCAAAGAATTGCAATCTTTTGTTGGTAAGATAAATTTTTTAAGGAGGTTCATCCCCAACCTTGCTAAGCTTTTAAGAAACATCACTAATATGCTTAGGAAAGAAGTGGGTGTTAAATGGACAATGCAGGCTAAACAATCATTTGAACTGGTAAAACAAGCCCTCACTCAAACACCGGTTCTCATTAGTCCTGATTTCACCAAAGATTTCTATATCTTCTCTTTTGCATCTGAACATACCATAGCTGCAGTATTATTGCAAAAAAATAGCATGGGGCAGGAATAACCAATATATTTCTTTAGTAAGGCTTTGAGAGATGCTCCACTCAAATATAATATCATGGAGAAGCAGGCCTTAGCACTAGTAAAAGCATTAAAAAACTTTAGAGTGTATATTTTATGTTCACATATCATTGCCTTTGTGCCACACACCATAATCAAAGACATTATAAGTCAGGACCCTAATGGGAAAAGGGGAAAATGGATTGCCACTATTCTAGAATATGACTTAGAAATCAGGCCCACCAAATTCACCAAAGGGTAGGGACTAGCAAAACTCATGGCTGAGTTAAACTTCCAAGCATTAGATATGAACATGGTTGATGTGTTGGAAGAAATAGAAGAATGTACATCACCATTCATCAAAGAAGCATTCATGAGCTCTCCTTGGTATGCTGATATCATATATGTGTTGCTTTATCTGAATGCTCCTCCTTCTTTGTCAAAAAAAAAAAGCTAGATTTTCCAAACAGAAGGCTTTAAGTTATTATATATTAGATGAAGTTTTGTATTGGAAGAACGCTGTGGGGATTTTACTTAAATTTTTACTTGAGATTGATGCAGGAAAAATCATGCATGAGATACATGAAGGAGAATGTGGAGGAAACCTTAACTGGAAAGCCAACGCAAAAAAGATCCTCAGGTCTGGATGCTATTGGCCCACCCTCTTCCAAGATACCCATAAGTTAGTTATGTCTTGCCACAAGTGCTAGATCTTTGAGGGCAGGAGAAAAATTTTACCACTACCTTTGCAGCCTATCAGTGTTGAGGCTCCCTTTCAACAATGGCGTTTGAACTTCATTGGGGAAATCCACCCCTCATCCTCAGCCCAACACAAATGTATCCTCACGACCACTGATTAATTCACCAAATGGATAGAGGCCATACCCACTAGGAATGCCACTGACTTTGTCATCATCAAATTCCTTGAAACCAACATACTATCCAGATTTGGTTGTCCCAGAAAAATAATCACAAAAAATGCTGCTGCCTTCAAGTCCAAGAGGATGGTAGACTTCTGCCATAAATATCAGATCACATTAGGCCATTCTATTGCCTACTACCCCCAAGGAAACGGTCTAGCTGAGTTCTCCAACAAGAACCTCGTTAATATCATCAAAAAATTGTTGGAACAGAATCAGAATTCTTGGCATAATAATCTTGCCCATGCCTTATGGGCTGATAGATTGACCACTAAAAATTCCATCGGCATGTCTCCCTATCAATTGGTTTATGGCCTGGATGCAGTCTTCCCAACATCTCTAGGAGTCCCTGTCATGAAACTCCTTAAAGAAGTCCAAGCTGAAGAAAATGATATGCAAAGGAGTATCAATCAGACCATTCATTTGCAACAAACAAGAGAGGAAGTATATAAACAGACACAAGTAGTCCAAGAAGGAATCAAGAAATTATTTGATAAAAGGACCAAAGCAAATGACTTCCAAGTTGGAAATGTAGTTATAAAATGGGATTCTAGAAGGGAAGAGAAATGGAAACATGGTAAATTCGAAAATCTGTGGAAGGGGGCCTAGATTATTAATTCCATAAAGGGCCACAATGCATTTTTCCTACGGGAGCTGAATGGGGAAGAGGTGTTTGGAGATCCTGTCAATGGCAGGATGCTCAAACACTATTTCTGTCAAGAGTCTTAGTTTTATATTTTTCCATCCATTGTACATACCATTGCATGAGAAAAATGAAAAACTACAAAAACAATAGAAAAAGAGAAAAGAGGGTGGATGAAAAGAAGAAAGGTATAGCCCCATACCAAAAAGAGAAAAATTTGAAAGTGCGCAAGCCTAAATGCCACTACTTGAAGAAGCACTGCTATTTAGTCATATAGCCTAATCATGACTAGATAGATTTCAATTTACTACTGATAGGTTAGTGAAGGAGATTTTCCAAAATGTTTAATCTTGGCTTATCAGTAGAATAGATTAGGATAGAATAAAAATGGTTCAAACATGCCCAAAATCTGAACCAAAGAATCAAAAGAAGAAGAAAGAAAAGGTGGCTCTAACATGATAAAAACTTGAGCCAAAGAAATAAGGAAGGGTTGGTTCTAATCTTCTAAAACCTGAACCAGGAGAAGAAGAAGAGGAAAGCTCAAAAGATCAAAATCAGAGCTAAAAAGGAAGGGAAGGATGCTTACTATTTTCATATCTCAAGTCTTCCCAGTTTTGTTTTAATTTTCTACAAATAAAATTCCATGTGCAGTTGGTCTCTTATTCCATAGACACCACAGCAAATCAGACAGTCTAATCCTGGTTTTTCTGTGTTTAAATTTCTGTTTTAGAATGTAGAGAATGCATATCAGTCAGACTGTTTAATCTTGGCTGATAGTAGATTAGGTAGAGAAGCTTTAGGGTCTGACTTTTTAGTCTGGAATCTTGGAAGAAATAAGGGTAGCATTAGATAGCTTCATTTTTCTGTTTTCAAAAATAATAGATAAAAGAGATGCCAGTCCAAGTGCTCTCAAGAGAAGAAAAAATGCTAGGACAAGTAGTTTGGGTAGGTATAGGTACTGTCTTAAAGAGTTTTCATGCTGCAGGTCATTAAAGAATTGTCAAAGTGCAAGGAAAATCAGCAGGAAAACAGAGATATTCTGCCCAATGGATAAGGCACTGGTCTTCTAAAAGCCAAAGATTGATCAACTGAGGTTCTAGACACCTAAAGGGCCAGCTGTCCTCCCCAAGTGGAGCCACTGTTAGCTATCTATAATTTATGATTATACCCAATGATGACTAAATATGTTCTTAAGCCTTCAAGAAGTAATATTCATGGAAAACATCCAGTTCTCGAAGCCTTCTTGATGTCTTTTATCCTACAAATCATCTTCATTGTTGTTTCTACAAGAAAAGTTTCAAAATAACCCTGTTGGTTCAAGGGAAAACTGATCCAAACTCCTCATTTCTTTCATTTTCTCCTCCACCACAAGTGTTCTTCTTCCCCCTTAAAAAACATTTTTCTTGTTATCTTATCCTCCATTTCCTAAAAATTTCCCTCAAGCCTTGTGAATTCCTTCTACAAAGTTTAAAACCTCCTTCTCCTTTCTATCAGAACCTGAAAAAGCTCAAAAAATTCCTTTTTGGGCATAAAAACTATTTTTTTCATTAAACAGACTTAAGCCCCCGCAGGCTTAGCTCCCGGTCCTTTTCTCCATAAAACCCTAGGTTCGCAACCGTCGACTACAGGCCTTTAGCCCCTTTTTTTCTATCGGAGATCATTCCGCCCCCTTGTTTCCTTTGTAAATTCATCTTTCCGCTGTGCGATGGTTTCACCTTCGCATCAATCTCCACCGTTGATCTCATAGATCCAACGACCATCTGCGGATCGCCTCATTGCAAATCGACAATCCTACAGGCCCGTGCCCCTTTCCCTTTCTCCTCCATTGATGCGATCCCTCGACTCCATCTCAATCATTCGTTTCCTCCGAGATCCGACGACCATCACTTTCCTCCATCACATCGGCGCTTCCCACTGCAACGCTCATTTCTCATCAACGATTCCTTTTTCCATATCCCCTGACCCTCTCCGATGCCGATATGCGATGCCCCACTTGGATCTGGGCCGTTGATCTCTATCCAGATCCGACGGTCCTCTGTCTCTCACAATCACCGCTCTCATCGGCATCGACCATTGTAGATTTAAAACACTTTGTCCTAGACCCTTTCCCCCTTCGATCTCTGATCCACCGATTGAATCTCCATCGTTGATCTGATCTATTATACCCAGATCTAACGGCCCACACTGCTCCCTCGATCCAAAATCCACCCATCCTCTTTTTAATCTCCCCCGTCGATCTGAATTTTAGATCAACGACTCTCGCTCCGTTGCAATTGCTAAATCCATTGTCCCCAAACCCTCTTACACTCAAAACTTCGATCTCCCAAGTTAATCTTGACCGTTGATCTTGCTGATCTAATGGATCCTGTTGATCCTCCCCTTTTAACCCCATTTGACCATTGTTAACCCAGCGTAAAGGATTTTGTCAAAGCATGCCAATTTTGCTGCACTCACCTTGCCTCCTCACTACTCTTTTTCCCTCCGCCCAGCCTCTGTCGCATTCAAACCCAAAACAAAGGATTTTATAATGGTTTGTGGTTTTTGCAGGTTCAATGGTGGTTCAAGCTATTCAAAGCGTTTGAAAGACACTAAAGGTGGCATATGGCCGAGGGTGATAATCCTCAAAATTCAATCAAACGCAGAAATGAACAGTGGGTTGTTTCAAAGTTTCAATCAATGCGTCACAGGCATTGGTTTCACAGCAAACCCACCAGTGCAACCACCTGTACACAAAGGAAGACAAGAAGGTCAGTGAAAGTCAGGGGTTAAAGCATAAATTAGGAAATCAAAGCTTAACCCGCATATGAAAGATAAAAACACAGTCAAAGCTAAATCAGTGTTAAAGGACAAAGACGAACAAAAAAACAGAGGAAGAGATGTGAATGACACATTCGTAAAGCTATTTACTCCTCCCGGGACCAAAAGTCGCCTTGACAGTTATTGCGTTGACAAAGCTTCTTTAAAAATTGTTAAGGCATTTAGTGTAGAAGTATGGGTGGTTTCAAAACCCATACTATCCATTTTAGTTGTACCAGAGGAAAATACAGGACTACAGTAGCCAGAAGACTTGTCTACAAAGACACTCTTCGGAGTTATTACTAGTGTGTCCGTAAGGCCTCAAAATCTACAAGAATTACTAGAAGGGGCAATAAAGTTAATGTAATATTTATGGCATAGAATGGGTATTCGGATGACTTTCATCTCTGTTTTAATTACCCATTAAGGCCACCTCTGTCACCTCTCCTCCCCATTCACCTATAAATCATGTTCGAACTCTCATTGTAAAAGGTTGGCACCTGATGAATTCTAAAAGTAATACATAGACTACTATTTTGAAGAAGAATTGATGTTTTGAGGAAGTGTGGATGTCTTTGTTTTTCTGTTGATGAAGGAGGCTAGACCATTGGATCCCCAAGCTTGGTTTTGGTGAAGTACTCTCTATTTTTTAATGTTATTTCCTTTTTTTCCACTTTTTTTCATTATGCTTTGCTTGTAGTAGAGTAAAAAGCTTAGGTTGAGAAATGTCTCCTAGAAGCACCTTATGCCTATTTACTCTTCACTGCCTTTATGTTTTTATATGCTGAAGGTTTTTTTAGTAGTTCGACTGCTTTGAAACACTTTAGCTTGTTTATTTCAAAATAGTTAAAATAGTTGGTATCAAAGTCGAATTACGGTTTGCCTTGTTTGCTTGCTGCTTCTTGAAATCTATTTTTGAAAAGCATCCTTCAAACGTTATTATCTAAAGCTTGATAGAGAGGATTGGTTCTGATCTTACCCCTTGTTTCTTGCTGAGATAGTCATATTCGAAGGTCTTCATAGTTGCAGTCTTAGATGCTTGGGTGTTCCCCCTTTTATGGATGCAATTAATTGTGTTTCTTATATGTTTTCTAAATCCCTTTGAGTGAAACAATTAGAATAAACAGTGTTCCTCTCCTTCTTTGTCTTACTTAAAAGTCTGTCTTGTTTATGTTGCCTGCATAAAGCATATTGGTAGAATTCATGGTTAGCCCTGGCTATTTGATATTCCTTTATGTTCAGACAATGTTGCAAGTCCCTTTGTTGAAAGGTATACATGATTAAGGAGCCTTAACAACCCTTAAAAGCTCTAATTTTCCTTCCGAATCCTTGATGTTCATCTCATATCACCTATATGATTCCACAAACCCATTGACCAAGTTAGATTTGCCCTTCGGTTCCCCAAATCCATCAATCAGAACTGTTTAGACTTCTACATGACTCCATTGCCCAATGGCTTGTAGATTTTCACACTCTATCTATGCTGCCTAGAATCATCTATGTCCAACCAACAAATAAACAAATTTGCACCTCATAACTAGCCTAAAATCAACCTCTTAAAAGCATCAAGTTATACCCTTACAAACACATTGAGAGATCCCTCTCTGAGACTAAGAGGGCTAGATCCTAAAGCTCTAAAGTTTGGTTTGTATGTTGCCTTGTCATTTGGTTTTCCAATCAGCCAAATCACGGGATACCAACACTACACATAGGTATACTACTGAAGTTAAATATAGAACCATTGTCCCAGACAATGTCAAATACTGGCAAATTTTCTCTGAAGATGAACAGATTTACCATTTTCTGAATAATGAGGAAGAATTTCAGAATTGTAATATTTATTTCGATTTTAATTATGAAATAGATAACATAGATGTACATAAATTTAACAAACCCACTGTATTTACTCAATCTAACATAGATAACTTAGAGAAAGTAGATATAGAGGAAGTTATTGAAGAAGAAATTGACGTGTTAGATTTAAAAGATATTTTTTCACCTAAAGGTTTAACTCCTTTGGAGGACCTTTTTGATTCCAGTGATGTGCCTAAAAAGCCAAAAATGGAACCAGTCGGGTCTCACATTGAAGAACTTAACATTGGGACAGAAGTGAAACCAAAAATGATCAAATTGTCAAAATCTTTACCCTCTCAAGAAAAATAAAAATACATTGAACTTTTAAAGGAGTATCAAGATGTGTTTGCATGGAGTTATGAAGATCTAAAAGCCTATGATACAAACATAATTCAACACAAGATTCCTATAAAATATGATCAGAAACCATTTAAACAAAAATTGAGGAGGATTAATCCTGTCTTATTACCTTTGATATAAAAAGAGGTTAAATGCATGTATGATGCCTAAATCATTGCACCAATCAGATATTTTGATTGGGTATCAAACTTAGTACCTACCAGGAAGAAAATATGTGAAATTAGATTATGTGTATATTTTAGAAATCTCAATAAAGTATCATTGAAGGATAATTACCCTTTACCCAAGATGGATCATATTTTACAAAGGGTAGTGGGTTCTTCCAGGATATCTTTATTGGATGGCTTTTTAGGGTATAACTAGATACTTGTCCAAAAGGAAGACCAAGCCAAAACAAATTTTACCACTCCTTGGGGCACTTTCATGTATGTGAAAATGCCTTTTGGTTTGATGAATGCTGGAGCTACTTTTCATAGGGCTATGAACATAGCCTTTGGTAAGGAAATAGATGAATTCTTGGTTATTTATTTAGATGATATTACTATCTTTTCTAAGTCAAATAATGAACACTTGGATCATTTGAGACAATTTTTTATTAAATGTAGAAAATTTGATATATCTTCAAATCTTAAGAAAACTCTTTTTGGACTAGAGGAAGGAAAATTACTAGGACACATAATTTCAAAGGAAGGTTTTAGGATAGATCCTGCAAGAATAGAGGCTATTCTAAACATTCACCCACCTAGAAATATCAAAGAATTACAAGAATTTTTAGGTAAAATCAAATTTTTAAGAAGATTTATTTCTAACTTGGCAGAAATCATCAAAGAACTGAATAACATGCTTAAAAAGGACTCTATTTTAAAATGGATAGTTGAAGAAAAACAATCATTCGAATCCATTAAACATGCTTTAACAAAAGCACCAGCCCTAATCAGTCCAGACTTCAGGAAAGATTTTATAATCTTTTCATTTGCCTTAGAACATTCCATAGCTGCAGTTCTCCTGCAAAAAAATGACCAAGGTTTTGAACAGCCTATAGCATTTTTTAGTAAAACCCTTAGAGATGCATCGTTGAAATATAACATAATGGAAAAAAAAAGCTTTAGCCTTGGTTAAAGCCATAAAAGATTTCAGAGTGTACATTCTTTGCTCCAACATTATTGCCTTTGTCCCTAATTCTGTAGTCAAAGATATTCGTACACAGGATGGGCCAGATGGAAGAAGAGGAAAGTGGATTTCCACTATCCTTGAATATGAAATAGAGATTAAACCAACCAAAATCATAAAAGGACAAGGTTTAGCCAGACTGATGGCTGAATCCAATTGTAATGCTTTAGATATAAATTTTATTGCTCAGGTTGATAACCAGGAAGAGATGGCGTCTCCATTGATCAGTGAAGCCTTTCTAGACTCACAATGGTACTCATATATTATCTTTTTACTTACACATTTACAAGCGCCTCCTAGATTAACAAGGACTAAATCTAGATTTATTAAACTCAAAGCAATGAGATTTTGTATTATGAATAATGTGCTTTATTGGAAAGAACAAAGTGGGATATTACTGAACTGTTTATTAAAATCAGAAACTGACAAAATTCTTGGAGAATTTCATGCAGGTGATTGTGGAGCACACTTATATTGGAAAAGTACTGCAGATAAGACTTTTAGAGCTATTTTTTACTAGCCTACTTATTTGCTGATGTTAAGAAATTCATTACTTCATGTCGCAAATGCCAGATTTTTGAAGGAAAAAATAAGTTCTTACCTTTACCCCTAAAGCCAATTTCTACTGAGATGCCATTTCAACAATGGGGTTTAGACTTCATTGGAGAAATTCACCCTCCATCCTCTGGCCAACACAAGTGTATATTGACTGCCACAGATTATTTCACTAAGTGGATTGAAGCCATTCTTACCAGACAAGCCATTGATTCAACCATTATCTCTTTCATAGAAAACAACCTTTTATCTAGATTTGGATGCCCATAGAAAATAATTACTGATAATGCAACAACATTTAAATCTAAGAAAATGATTGCCTTTTTTCACAAGTACCATATAACCCTAGGCCACTCTACTGCTTATTACCCTCAAGGTAATGGCCTAGATGAATCTTCAAATAAAAGCCTTGTGAATATCATTAAAAAACTACTTGAAGATAACAATAAAACCTGGAATAAAAAGTTAGTTTATGCCTTATGGGCAGATAGACTTGCTTATTACCCTCAAGGTAATGGCCTAGATGAATCTTCAAATAAAAGCCTTGTGAATATCATTAAAAAACTACTTGAAGATAACAAGAAAACCTGGAATAAAAAGTTAGTTTATGCCTTACCAGATTGTATATGGGATGGATGCAGTTTTCCCATCATCTTTAGGTGTTCAAGTAATGAAAATTATCCAAGAATCACAAGTAGAACTCAATGATATACAAAGAAGGATAAATCAGACTATTCATCTTCAACAGACAAGGGAAGAAGTCTATGAAAAATCTCAAGTCATTCAAGAGAAAATCAAGAAATTTTTTGATAAAAGAAGTAAAGAAGATGACTTTTCCATTGGAAATAAAGTGTTAAAATGGGATTCCAGGAGAGAAGAAAAAGGGAAGCATGGAAATTTTGACTTTTTATGGAAAGGGCCTTATGTCATTTATGGATATAGGGGTAACAATGCTTTCTTCATCAAAGATTTGGCTGGAGAAAATACTCAAGATGGGCCAGTTAATGGTAGAGTGCTTAAAAACTACTATTCCTCTGAGTTAACCAATAGTTAGTCCCAGTTACTTTTTACATCATTGTAAATATTCATTGAAGTTTTTTAGATTGGATTGGATATTTTCTTGTCAAAGTTGAAGCTCGGAGTGAAGGCCCTAAGCTTTGAAAAGTAAAATGTCATAAATATGAGTTTTTGCAAAAAACAGAAGAAAATTACTAGATCATCAAGGTCAAAATTGAAAGCTACTAGTCTTAGAGTTATTGACATTTCACCAGGAAATGCCATCCCCATGTGAAGCCGCTGTTAGGGTCCTATAAGTATAGGATTCATAATTTGGAATTGACTTATGATAGTCTTGTAAAATATGTACATACCTTGCTTTCTGCAAGTTGTTTTCCCATATTTTGTAAAAAAAAAAAAAAAAAAATAGAAAATAAAAAAGAGGGTAAAAGTCCTAAAAGAAAGATCAAAGGAATTAGAAAAAATATAAACCCCAAAAGAAAAAGAAATAAAACATGAAAGTATGCAAAGTCAAATGCCACTACTTTTTACTTTTTGCTGATGATTATGACAGAGTGTCAATAAATGCCATAATCCATGATGAGTTAAACTGTGTAAACTTGACTTGTCATGATTTCAATTTTATTGTTGTAGAATAGTGAATAAAGATTAAGTAGACAGTTTAATCCTGAAAAATCAGTAGATAGGTAGAGAATAAAAGAGGAGCTCATCAGTTTAATCTGAGCCCTTGGATGATATAAGGTAGATTTAGATAGTTTTTATGCTTTCAAAAGAATAAAATGTTTCAAGGTAGCAAGCTCAAATGCACCTGCAAAATGGAAGGAAAAAAATGTTAGATTAAAGTTGGGTAGGTAGAAAGAAGTGAGAAAAGCATGTAAATATTCATCACCGGGAAAATAATCACTAATTTCCCCTCCCTTATAATTATTTTTCATTCTATACTTTTAGTCAAAGAGGCTCAGAGCATTTCTCTGACTTCTGTTGGGACCGGACCCAAGGCTCAATGACTAATGAGTTGAAATTGTTGAATTTCTATATTAATCCCTAATTATCATTATTTACCTTTCATTTCATCCATCACAGCTCAAAAACTTAAGTAAAGAACTTTTCTTACTTAATGAAATATGAAATTCCTCATTTGACTAACTTCCTTCATTCATAAAAGCATAAAACCCTCAAAAAACATTGTATCCTAAGTAAAAGTGATGACATTATGAATGATAAAGCCTTGCTTTAATATTTCTCTTTTCTTAGTTATATTAATGTATTTTTTATGTATTACATTGTCCCTTGTGATATTAACTTCTAATTTATATATTAAATCCCTAAAAATCACCTTTTCCTATTAACATAATTCCCTTTATATTAATACCCTTTAAACCCACTATTATAAGCTTTTATGCCAAAGTAATTATCCACGTGCAGAAATAAAAGCCCCAATTACAAACCCCTTTGGCATAAAACTAATGTTATGTAACAATATTTTGTATAAATACTTCAGTATTTGAAGTGTTTAGGGTGGAATAAAATTGCTAAGATTACTATAGATTTTTGTTGATACATTGGAGGCCTACATGTGTTGATTTCGAAAGTAGTAGACTGGAAAAAGCTAATTAAACATCATAATTCAGGATTCTCATGATACTTTAAAGAGTAAAGTCCATCTATCTTGTCATTGTTTATTTTCTGAAGTTCCATTCATTTCATTATGTGTTTGTTCTTTCTTAATGAGTAACTAGGAATGTTACTTCAGGGCTAGCTTATGGCTCCCTGTCTTAACTAAGTTACCATTTAAATGTTTTCAACTAATTTCCAGTGTTAGGAATTCTTAACTACTCCTACTCTTGTTTGACTTCTGCCTTCTTCCTCTATTGTCCGGATCAAAGGATCCTTCATTTCCATTTGTCCCAACTACACCATTTCATCAAAAACATTTTACCCAAAGCTCTGAGGTTTATCTATCTTGCCATGACTATATTTGCATCCTTTTGGCCTTGCCTTATAGTATTGCTATCTAGACTTAGACTCCATTAGCCCAATGGTCAACTAGATTTCTCCCTAGTTTACCTTTAAGTGACTTTTTCCCACCAAACATCTTAAAACAAAACCAAATTGAACTATCATAACTAGCCTAAAACATAAAATCAAAACAAAGATAAAACTTAAAGAGAGAGCCCTCTCTGAATTCTAGGAAGGCTAGATCCTAGGATTTGAAGTAGGTTTGTGGTTACCCCTAGTTTTCTTAAAGTAAAAACCAAAAGCCCACAACTTTGAGAAATTACTAGGGTGATAACAGTAGCTTTTGTTAAATCAAAATTAAGCTATAGGTGGGCTACTTGTGGCTTTGTCTTCCTTTTTTATTTGTCCTCTGATGTGTTTTTAAACCTTTAACTGTCCTTATATGTATATCTCTTTATTTCCTTTGCCTTAACTTTGTCCTTTCACTTTAACCTGTCCTTATCTGCCTTTGTTGTCACTGTAAATTTATTTTTACCCTACTATTACCTGCCCTTTACTCTTCATTGTCACAGTGAATATTTTACCTTTCACTTCCTTCTTATATATTTGTATTTTTTCTCTATCCTTTAATTGCGTTTTTTTATCCCTTTTTGTATTTATCCTGAATGCCCCTTTCCAGCTCTTCTCTATTCTTTTTCTCATAATACTTTGTTGCGGAAAACCATTTGAATCCATACCCTGTGAGTTTGGTAGGAGGCGAATATGCGGGGAGTGTGAGAAGGCATGTAGGCCATTGGATCGGATGGGGGTGATCAGATGAATTTCAGAGTTTTGGATGGATGGTAGGAGGTGGGACCAGGTAGTTTAATGGAAAGGTGGTTTGTGGTTTATCGCGCAGTGTAGAAGTGGTAAAGTGGTTTAGTAAGAGGGTATGTGATGAAGCTTATGGGTGATGCATGGAAGATAGGAGGGTTGAAAAACTGCTCATTTTGCAACCCTCCAAAGGTTTTAAACATCGGATGGTTGGAGGTGCAAAATGGAGCAGGGGATATCGGATCGAGCGATGGAGATCTGAGAGTAATCGGGTGTTTAGAAAGATCGTGGGCTGGTTTGATAGGTGGTGTTGGGTTTCACAAGGAACAGAGGGTTTAAATATAAAGGTGGGGTTTAATAGGTTTAGCGAGCAGTAAGGTGAAGTGGGGCCCAGGGGTATAATAAAGCGGACGAGAAGGTTTATTAAAGAAGAGGCTTTAACATAAGTGTGAGTCAGGTTTTTAAGGCAATAGGGGTCAGGTTTTTTAACAAAAAGAGCTTATTAAAAGTGGGATCCGATAGGTTAAATTTATTTAAAAACAATGTAAAAGTGGGTTTTACATTGTTTTTAATGAAAGAAGGGGAATGAGTGAAGGGGAAGGAAGTTTAGTAATGGGAATGGGGTTTTTTGCTAGGAAAAGGGGTTTAGGAAGGGGAAAAGGATGAGAATGAGGGGATTAGGGGATAAATGGGATTTTCAGAGCGTGGGAGTGTTAGAAAAGGTAAAATGAAAGACAATGGAGAGGGTAAATGAAAAATAATGAAGGCAGTGAGATTTGGTCCTCCATCACACTTTAATTAGAAAAATTCTCCTCTTTTAATTGAATCAAGTGGTAGATGGGCTTATTTGACCTCTGTGTCACCCAGGGACTCCTTTCATTTATGAAAATAAATGATAGTCATGGAATATTATTTTCAGCATGAAAAGTATAAGAAATAAACAGTCAAAATTATGATTCCTATTATTATAGGACCCTAACAGTGGCTCCAACTGGGGAGGGAAAATCCTTTAGGAGGTGTCAAGAACGTTGTAGACAAGTAGCCTAATTTATTTGGCTGATTTCCACTCTGTACTCCTGATCTACTGCAACTTTTGTGACTGTGATCTTCAAAACTGGAGTCCATGCTTACTGCAAACTGAGGTTTGAAACACCCTTGATCTTTGAGCCTGAACAAACATCTTGAAATTGAAAATTTTTGAAAAATGCTCAAATATTTGAGAGCTCTTTTGCATACCTACCTACCCTAATCTAACTTGGAGGTATATATTCACTAAGAGAATTCCTTTCTCCAATGCAACCAATCAAGTAAATGACTACATGATTGATTTTTATTCAACCCTTTGAGTATGCTAGAAAAACAAAAAGGCCACTCCCATCTTACCTACCTTTGAACAGCAATGCTCAAAATTTTCTTTAAACTCTACAACAAAACATTCCTGGCATAACATACTCCTTCTTTAGATGTTTCTAAGAAACCAACAAAAGGATCTTGGAACCATACCTGGCCCTGAGGATTTAAATAATGAGCTTCATCCAAGACTATTCCTTGTTCCACTTTGTTGTGCTTGGGATTCTTTTGGAAGAGAACCTCTACCCCTTATTCATGATCATTTGACATGGCATCCTCTTGATATACTGCTATGGTTTCCTCTATCAAACCTGATATGCCTTGTTTGATTTGGTTGAATTATGTTTGAAGGCCATCATTTTGATGAGTAGGAGCATTCTCTGGCAATAGGTCTTCTTGAGAAGGTAGTATAGCATCTGTATCAACTTTTTCTATAGTTTTTTCATGAGACAATGCTTCAGTACATATGTCAGCAATAGAAAAAATAGAGATAATTTATTTATATAAAAATTTAGAGGCTGGCTGCATGCTTAGAATCTGATTGATTTCTTCTTCGGTTAAAGGAGGAGGCATTCTTTGTTTTGTTTGGATGGAACCACAGTTGTTCTCTTTCTCATGTGAAGATTGATCATAAGGCTGAATGTCTTCTTGAGCCTCACACAACAGAGTAGATGAATGATCATTTTTCCCTTCGAAGAGATCTTGTGGATCTTCTTTCATTTCCTGATTACTTTCATTCTTAGCCAACTCCTTTTGTTTGTCATGACAGTTAATTTGAGAATGAAATTCATGAATTACTTCTCATAGATCCTTAGGATGCCAATTTCCCAAATATTCATCAATATTTACAAGGTATTGTATGAGATCTTTAGACTGATCATAACAATTTTTAGCTAATGATAAATATGGAGAATTTTCTTTATAATGCTCATAAAACACCTTGTGGAAATCCTTTAAAGAAAACAAACTACTAGGGTTCAGACCTTCATACCATTCCCTTTCTTTTCCTTCTA
Organism: Pinus albicaulis; assembly: GCA_034641835.2. Lineage (NCBI taxonomy): Eukaryota > Viridiplantae > Streptophyta > Pinopsida > Pinales > Pinaceae > Pinus > Pinus albicaulis. Next base: position 123,471,346 of record CM076578.1, read on the forward strand.
ATCTCACCAAGAACATATTCATGAGGCAATCCTCCATGAGTGTATATGAAATCTAATGAGATGTAACAAGGGATCATCAATCTTTTCATCCTGAAAAATAGGCAGATTTCTGTCCCAATTTACCTAAGGAATTTTGTGTGGGAATCTAGGAATGTGATCTCTATTCATTGGAGCATACCTGCGTTGTATCCTTGAATCCATATTTTTTAATCAACCAGATAAAAGGGTCACTGTATCTTGACAACCAATCAATATTCTTCTACCAATGGAGTCTTTAGGCAAACTAAAAATTGTGGAGTCGCTAGGTGGAAGATTTCAACTTTCTTGAGGCTGGATGTTGTCCACCATCAAAAAACAGATACCAATGTTGGCTAATACTTGAATCATCTAATTTTGAGTGGGGTTTCTGAGTTGTAAAGAAATATTAAGCTTTTTCAATAACTCGGGTCCCCATTATGGTCACCATTATGTTAGCTCCCAGTAATTTGTAATATTGGCAAGAACAAGTTTGCAGAGAACCACATCAAACCACTTTGGAGTCCAGGACCTAGCCTTCTTGGGCTCAGAGAAGGCTCTCTCTATATTTGTGCTTAATTGATTTAGCTTTGTGATTATATTTTGTAATTTTAGGCTAGTTATAAATATTGGGGTTGTTTGTTTGATTGTTTCTTTGGTTGGATAAATAGAGAGTGGGAAGCCTAATCCATTGGGCTATGGAGTCATAATAGGACTAAGTTGTACATCAATCTTTCAAGGGTTTTCACAGGGCAAGCCAACTATATCAAATGGATCTCTGTGGAAAAATGGATATGAGATGATAGTGAGTTCAATAAAGCTAAAGAGATGTTAAGAATTCTTTAACTATACTTCAACATAAAAGAAGAGCAGACAGTCTCTGAATTCTGCATTCAGGTTTTTTAGGGGAAAAAACTTAAGATAACAGTGCAATGGAGGTAAAGAGTAGTTAAGAATTCTTTAACTCAAATTCACAAGAAAAACCTCAGGATAACAGTTTCAGAGCAGTTAAGTATTCTTTAGTTAAAATTCAAAAAAAAAAAACCTTAAGATAACAACTGGGTAAAACTAAAGAGCAATTAATAATTCTTGAGTTAAACTTTGCAGAGGAAAACATTAGATAACAGTAACAAACAGAATTAAGGTGCTCATGCAGCATATCTTAATCTAAGATTTTTGTTCTACTATTAGGGAGATTGATGTACAATATGAAAAAACAAAGGAGAAACATTAACAAAAGAGGGATAACATCACCATTAACATAGCTCAAGGATCCTATGAAAGTGCTTGTATTATTGATGTCCAACTCAAAAATAGTTACGGTTCTCTCTAAAGTGCTCGAAATAGAGATGTAATGTCTTAATTTTGTCAAGAGAGAGAGCAGATGCACATTTGATTCTCTGAAGAGAGACTAATCTGGTCATAGTAGTGGGATCATTTTGGGACAACGGTGATGCCAAGGTAGCAAGAGATATATTAAACTCTCAGCCCAACTTCTTTCTCATCATTAGTCTCAAATTCGTTACTATCGAATTTTCTTATTCGCTTGGGTGAGCTTATCCCTCAGTCATATTTCAGGTGAAAGTGCTTGTATTACTGATGTCCAGCTCAAAAACAGTTACAGTGCTCTAGTGCAATGATCTTTACAACTCAAAGTCTAAGCAAAATCCAGCCCAACAACCAAAAATGATAATGAAAATACATGCAGTATTTAACTGCAACTGAGGAGGTTTCCCTAATTTAGGAGTGTGAGGTACGCTGCTACGAGATTAAATGAAATGTTGACAATTGAGACCATGCAGGGTTGAGACCATGCAGGCCCAAGGCAAAATAATCTCCACAGCAAACTTCTTGTAATAATAAATTTCAAAGTAACCTGAGCTAACTTTAAAATATCTTTGACCAAGCTGCCCGGTATCATTAACTTTTGTAACAACTTTTGAATTGATGCTAAATATCTACGCGGAATATTTGTGGTAGCTTTTGTTAAATAAAAACTAAGTTGTAGGTGGGTATTTTCTCGCTTTGTCTTCCTTTTTTATTTGTCCTCTGATGTGTTTTTAAACCTTTAACTGTCCTTATATGTATATCTCTTTATTTCCTTTGCCTTAACTTTGTCCTTTCACTTTAACCTGTCCTTATCTGCCTTTGTTGTCACTGTAAATTTATTTTTACCCTACTATTACCTGCCCTTTACTCTTCATTGTCACAGTGAATATTTTACCTTTCACTTCCTTCTTATATATTTGTATTTTTTCTCTATCCTTTAATTGCGTTTTTTTATCCCTTTTTGTATTTATCCTGAATGCCCCTTTCCAGCTCTTCTCTATTCTTTTTCTCATAATACTTTGTTGCGGAAAACCATTTGAATCCATACCCTGTGAGTTTGGTAGGAGGCGAATATGCGGGGAGTGTGAGAAGGCATGTAGGCCATTGGATCGGATGGGGGTGATCAGATGAATTTCAGAGTTTTGGATGGATGGTAGGAGGTGGGACCAGGTAGTTTAATGGAAAGGTGGTTTGTGGTTTATCGCGCAGTGTAGAAGTGGTAAAGTGGTTTAGTAAGAGGGTATGTGATGAAGCTTATGGGTGATGCATGGAAGATAGGAGGGTTGAAAAACTGCTCATTTTGCAACCCTCCAAAGGTTTTAAACATCGGATGGTTGGAGGTGCAAAATGGAGCAGGGGATATCGGATCGAGCGATGGAGATCTGAGAGTAATCGGGTGTTTAGAAAGATCGTGGGCTGGTTTGATAGGTGGTGTTGGGTTTCACAAGGAACAGAGGGTTTAAATATAAAGGTGGGGTTTAATAGGTTTAGCGAGCAGTAAGGTGAAGTGGGGCCCAGGGGTATAATAAAGCGGACGAGAAGGTTTATTAAAGAAGAGGCTTTAACATAAGTGTGAGTCAGGTTTTTAAGGCAATAGGGGTCAGGTTTTTTAACAAAAAGAGCTTATTAAAAGTGGGATCCGATAGGTTAAATTTATTTAAAAACAATGTAAAAGTGGGTTTTACATTGTTTTTAATGAAAGAAGGGGAATGAGTGAAGGGGAAGGAAGTTTAGTAATGGGAATGGGGTTTTTTGCTAGGAAAAGGGGTTTAGGAAGGGGAAAAGGATGAGAATGAGGGGATTAGGGGATAAATGGGATTTTCAGAGCGTGGGAGTGTTAGAAAAGGTAAAATGAAAGACAATGGAGAGGGTAAATGAAAAATAATGAAGGCAGTGAGATTTGGTCCTCCATCACACTTTAATTAGAAAAATTCTCCTCTTTTAATTGAATCAAGTGGTAGATGGGCTTATTTGACCTCTGTGTCACCCAGGGACTCCTTTCATTTATGAAAATAAATGATAGTCATGGAATATTATTTTCAGCATGAAAAGTATAAGAAATAAACAGTCAAAATTATGATTCCTATTATTATAGGACCCTAACAACTTGAATTAAATTTGAGGCAGCAGAACCAGTATTTTATGCTCCCATATAGTTGCAAGGGAAGCATTTCAGTTTTGGAGAGATATTCATGGGCTAGAAGTCTTGCATATTTGTTTTGTAGAGATATGCATGGGCTAGAATTCTTTATGATGGCCATTTGCAAAAATGTGCACTCAGAATTTATCTCAGTTTTGAAGTATGATGGAATTTGTGTTGGGTTGCACACCCATCAATGTGGGTTGTGATAAAGATATCTGGACCTTGTTCCTACATAGGGAATTGAGGATTTCCTTGAATAAAGACATCGATCTAGGATATGAACAATGGACCTACAACATACCGACTGTGAGGATGAAGGCATGGAGGAGAATGTCACTATGCGACGACGGTTACGGATTATTTATGTAAGTAATGTTATGATATTATATTATAATATTAAATAAAGGATATATATGTTTATAAAAGGGGGGATTTGGTTACCTAGTCAGGCAAGGAAGTGGATTATTTCGTGATTCATGGTTATAGCAACCAGTCGGTGAACCCTGTACTTGGGTTCTAAACTGACTAGGGATTATTATTAGGGAGTCTCTTGCTCGTAATCTAGAATCGACAACAATTCTAGCAATCGGTTGGTGAACCCTGGAAAGTGGGCATTTCAGAGGGATTGGCCATTTCAGAGAAGGGTCTGCCACTTGGGTTTTGGACTAACTGACGAATTGAATTGGTTATGGCCTGGAGGGCTCCATCACAGTTGTTGGGTTGCCACCTTGGTTGTTATGGTAGCCTGCAGCCTCAATGTAATGAATGACCACAGCTAAAAACTCTACTTGCTACAACATCATTAGAAAAAATAAGCTCTAGGAATTTTCCAAAGGATAAAACCCATGCAGCATCAGACAGGCAAGATAGGGTTTATCAGGTTTCTTCTAGGACTCCATCTTTATATGCACATTTTAAGCACCTATGCCACATCCATATTTTTCCTTCATGTTAATCAGGTAATGTCAACAATAAAGGTAACTATCTTACCAATATCATCAAGTTGCCCTGATAGTGTGTGTAGCAAAGAACATGTGCTTCTGAGGGTTCATTATAGAAACATCAACGGGAATTCTGCATGTTTTTGGTATTTTGTTACATCAAAATTTTCCAATTATTACCGGGTAAACACAAAGTCTACAAGATAGAAAGAGAAAATTGCGTAAGAAGAAATAGACATGAAGAAAAAAACTTCTTGAAAACTATAGAAGAATAAAAAAACATGAAGTAAAAATCTACATGGTCAAACAAATCATCCTGGAGGTACCTTCCTAGCAGCTTGTCAAAACTGCCATAATACTTGATGCAAAAGAGCTCTGAACGATCACAGATTGTCCCCTTCAACACATAGTGACTCGATAACAAAACCAATATACTTTGATGATGTTAAATTTGGAAAATAGGGCCAAACTCCACTTTGGACTCCTCATATAATGGAGATGATGTTTTTGTTGGATTCCTCTTTTCGAGAGGTGCAAGATTGATCTAAAGATTATCTTTTTTGAATAAGCAGAAGTTGGATTTTGAATTTATTCTCTCACACGTGCAAATTGTCAAGGTCAGCCAGAATTATTATGTAGGCTCATAAGCCCCAAAAGATGTGTCTCCACCCTTCACTGATGGGTATAAAAAGGAGAGACTCAATCCTCATTTGGACATCATCTCATCACACATCTCTCTCCTCTCTCATTGGTTCGTACAACCTCATAGAAGGCTCTCTCTCTCGAATTTTCTTATT